>JAJKFI010000060.1:4202900-4347696 GCA_029204185.1 Lerista edwardsae
ATCAATCAATCAATCAATCAATCAATCAATCAATCAATCAATCAATCAATCAACAGGTACTTATATACCGCTTTTCAACACAAAGTTCACAAAGCGGTTTACAGGCAAATAATAATAATAAAATTAGTCACAATTCATTGCAAAGAGCAGATCTAGGAGTCTTCTAGGATTATCATGACATCACATCAGTGCAGGGAATTTTATGTCCACTTCACCTGAAAGATCAGCCTCCACTCCAACCCCTACATGAATTTTCAGTGATATTCATCCTACAAGATATGTTTTGATTGAAAATATTTTTTGGGGTGAAAACTGTAATACTGTGTGGATTAAATTGCAATGTCCAAGGAATTCTAGCCAAGCTTTCTCTGTACAATACACTTTATACTTAGTCAGTATACAGTACTAAGGTCGTGGAATCAAATACTTGACTGTCAGCAACTCTCCTGGGTTTCTGACAGGAGCCTAGAGTGCAAAGGATTGAACCTGGAAAGCAGGTACTCCACCCCTGATGTATGGTCTTCCTCTCACTTTCTTGTGAAAGTGTTTTCAAGCACATTTTCTGTGTAAAAACTGAACTGATTGGATCTCCAGGTGAGAAGTCTCTGTCTCAACGAAACACATTTGAATTGGTCCTTGGCTATAGGTAGGTTTATATGAAGACTGATTGCTGGCCTTGTGGCAGAGCAGAGGGCCAGTGCAGACCTAATAGTTGGTGGGCTGCAAGCTCACCCACATGAATTTTACTTCTCTTTCCTTGTTCACTATTAACCACAGTGTAAAACTACTTCATTATGCTATGTTACACCATAGCTAATGTAAAAGGGGACAAAGTGTGATTTTTTTTTTGAATGGAAATGTGAAGTAGAAGTGGAAAAGTCAATGTTCTAATATAAATTAATTAAAATATCCTGGGACTCCTAAATCACTTTAAATACAGAGGTGTGGGTATGTGGGTGTGGTTATTATATTAATTTACAAACATTGACTGTCAAGAATTCCTAGCAAATTCTCCCCCCCCCATTAAAATATTTTGACATCTTCAAGGGTCTGTGTAGGCAACTTATACTGTTGCTTCTGGTGGTCTTCAACATTGAAATAAACAATTTAATACATGCATTAATATGTGTATTGTCAGTGTTAGGCTTTCTGGTTTACAGATAGGATGGGGAAGATGGTCATGGATTAAACCTGACTTAAGCCCTCACACTACAGTCTGGTTCTGGTATGGTAGGATGGGTAAAACCATCCTACCCAAACCTCAGATTGTATGTGTCATTTTTTTTTAGATTTCCCCCCTTTCAAATAAAATTCCTTCTGGTAATCTGTCCTATCAAGGAAAATCTGTTTGCATAATCTTCCTCTGTTGCACTAGTTTTTCTTAAGGGGCAGTTACTCTCCTCCTGCTAAACATAAGAACCACCACTTGAAAAAAGTGGCTCTTTACCTGTGTAGCAGGGATTATCTATGTGAGTTGTTTAGTATTATAGACTATCAGAGTGAATCTACTGTTGGAAGAGTGGCAGAGAAGCCTTGTGAGTTCAGCATATAGATATGTTTCTATTTTTTTTTAATGTTTGCTGCCTCTTGGCTTTCTTTCCTACAGGTATTCTTTAACTATGCTAGCTGTTCATCTTGTTCCAAATTCTCCTTTTGTAATTACTTAAGGACGGTGGTTTTACAACTTTTTTAAACTGGTGTCTCCCTTGCCCTACTAGGCCATTGGCCATGGCTTCCTTCTAGGGCTGTAGTCCTATACATTGTATGGATGACGGGTTTTTCATGAATTTCATGGCTCCCGTGACTGGTTTCCACGGATCCCTGGGCGGATCAGCAGATAATTAAAACCATGGATACCAGATCAGTGGATATGGGGGCTCACCTGTACACAGTGTATCTTGAGGATGGATTTAGAAAATGGTAGCCCTGTGTCAAGATCCCCCTCCCCCCAATATAACTTTCTTGTCTGACATCATTGTGCTGTACCTTCACTCTACCTTATTGACTAGGAGCGGCAGGGTAACTAGCCAGGTATGAAGAACGATGTCAAGACCAGTGTTGCCTATAATTCTTATGAAGAGTATGCAAGTCTGCATGGAGCTGTGTGATAGAAGTTGCATGGGGATTCTAGCTTCCTGGCTGCATAGCTTAGAGAGTCAGTTTACACTGGTCAGGACAGTGTAATATAGTGGAGGATTCTACTCAGACCTGCTACATCCAGTGGCTGCCCCAAATTTCTTATGATCCTGTAGTTCTAGTCTTAACTTATTTGTGCCTTTGGGTGGTTCAGAGTACAAGTTCTGTATCTGAATCTGACCATCACATTTCTACGTGCCAATCTTACCTTAAGTAGAACTGAAAGCAGGATAACTCAGCAGAGAATAAATACAATAATAATTTGAGTTTTCTGAAAATCTTGACGACTGATATTTTATTTGGAGGTTCAACATTTAATTAATTTAGTTTAAAAGATCTGTATTCCCTCCCTCTTTCCTGAAGGATCTGAGGCAACTAGCAGGACAACAAGGTAAAAAATTCAAAAACCAAGATAACAATAAAATATGAAAATATGTAAAAATGTCCATGACAATGAATAAGAATCTTTAACTGTTTCAGAAAGGAAAGAAGGAAAGGGAGGCAGCACAATGTGAACCTTCTGTAGGAGGGAGTTCTACAGGGAAGAGGCCACCACCTAGAAAATCCTTCTGTAGCACCTCCCACTGTTGAAGGACTTGCAGGAGGGCCTCTCCAGAGGACCTCAGAGATGAATAGATTCATGGGAGGGGGGGAATTACTTGTTGACGGAGCTCAGTGAAATATCTTGAGTGATGTTTTCTGTGTTTGTTTCTACAAGGAATTGATCTTAGTATGGAGTGAAAAAATGTTGCTGCCCTACATTTGGAAGAAGGAAAAAAAGCCTTCCTGGCATAGAGCTGGCATTCCCTTTAATAATGCAGGCATATGTTTAACTGAATATGAATAAAGTCCAAATGTTCTTGATTTGACTGTTACTTGTTGCTTCTTTATTCAGATGATGTTTGCTAGTACTTGCAACTGAGAGGCAAAGGCCTAGATAGGACCTGTTAGACTGTGCATATTTACAGTTTGAAATTTAAAGTACTTTTTGCTTTGGAGAGAGGGAGAGAAAGAAACCTGTTTTCCCAGTTTGCTCAGAGCAGTTGTTTGAAATGGAATTAGCAAGCTGAGGTGACACTTGTCCTGTGGGCATTGGGGATGGGGTTAAGGCGGTGTTTCTGAAGGGCCTGTTAGCTCTTGTCTTCCTAGTTATGCAGGACTGAAGAACCTGAGTCCTGTTATAGATCACTTTTAGTAATCTTGATGGAGCTGAGGATTGTGTTGTGAACTTGCCTCAGCCACTTCTGGAAGAAGACCTGGGCACTCTAGTCCTTTCCATGTAGTTAAGAGTTGCCTTGGTGACATACTCAGTAAGGAATGGGAGGGGGAAATGACCACATGAGAGTAATTTGTGAAAGATAAATGCAAGTTTTTGTTTGTGTGTGCTTTCTCTGCTCATCATATCGTTATTATGTTTTTCTCTCTATCTCCCTTGGTAGCTTGAGGGCATATTGCTCCTTAGCTCTGGGACACTGTAGCTTCTTCTGTACTAGTACGGTATCTTGGTGAGTGGTATATTTACAAATGCATATCAAAACTGAATGTTAAAAGCTTTTGTAAGATGCCGATTAACTGACTGGTATAAGCCATAGCAAGACTGGAAGCCGAGCTGTGTGTGCCTGGATCCTTTTTATGATTCCTGTACAGAGAACTAGGCTTAGAAAGTGTTGAAGGGAAGACTTAGCTTCCCTGACCTCGTAGAGCAAGGTTCCATTCACATTAAAAGAGGCTTTCTTTTAAAGTAATCACACTCCTGCATTAGGAGCTGGCTCGTGTTTACTGCTGACCCCGCCCTGCCTTGCCTGTTGCAAGAATCTGAAGCAGGATTGTGTTTTTAGAGGTAGAATGACAAGAGAGAAATTCCCCAGAGGCAAATGCAGAGTGTGAGCTCTATGCAGGCCAGTACAGACAGACACACAGGGCTGGGAACTCCCAGAGAGGGAGGGAAGAAGGAATAGAAAGCCAGGCAGAACTGCAGGAAGGGGGGGAAGCTTTTTTATCTTTAAGCCAAGCAATTCACAGCCCCCAACTCTCGGTTTCCATATTTTATTGGAATTCTTCTTGCATTCAGGGATCCTCTCAACTGCTGGGTTGGAATTGCCCAGATTGACATGATGTACCTCTGGGTGAGTAGACATCTGTGTGAGAGCTTACACGCTCTGCACATATAAGGTATGGAAAGCTGAGGATTCTGTGCCAGTATGTACAGCCTCTCTCCTTGGGTGGCATGTATTTTGCCCTCCCCTCACGTGCTAGGGATTAGTGTGCCCCCTTTAAAATAAATTGAACATTAAACAGTTACTGTAGATTTCTTACTGTCGAAGTATTTATCCTCTGTGCTTCTGGAAAAGAGACTGAGACTGACAAAAGAACAAATTTTGTTTGAAACCATCATTTTCTGACACCTGTAGATAGACAGAAACAATTTTATCCTTCTCATAGGCATTGGGCTGTAATGCATGTTCTCCTGGGATGGGGTGTTTGGTATGACTGGAGGACTCCGGTGGTGAAGGGGGGATACTCACAATAAAGGATGATTTTATGGGGGTTGAATTCCAACCAAGGAGGAAGTAGCTAAAGGTAAGCTTTAGCTGTGATATCTGTGACTAGAAATGGGTGCAGGGACACCCTTCCTGTCATGCTAGGATTCTGAGATGTGCAAGTGTTGTGTAAACTTCTTTCTGTGTATACAAATTCTACCTTGTTACAGTGTAGCTTGGAAGTGGAAGTTTAGTTGTACATGCAGACTTGTTTTATTAGAGTAGGATGATAATTTATAAATAAACAGTTCAATAAACAGGGCTGACAATAGTCTATACTTCAAAACCCAAAATTATTTCCACAGGGTAATCCAATCTTATGCCATGGAAATTATGCTTACAAGTTAGTTTGCATAATTCTGAAACTGCATAATCTGTGTGCATTTTTCTGTGACATTCTATATTGTGTGGCTTGTTATTAGCAGTCAGATTTAACAGAACTTGTAACTCCTGTTGATGGTATTTAATGAAATGTGCATTAATAGACAGATGCTCAAAGGCAGGGCATGGATACTTAAGGAAAAGAAATTGAAAGGCACTAAGGAACTCTAATGAATGGATTTGAGTTGAGGAATATAAATTCTTAAATTGGAAAAACATTATGCAAATTAATGTGACACTATAATATGTTGTAGTGGAGGCATAGGTTGTAGTCAAGCAGAGCAGTGGAATTTCTTGCCACTGAGAATGTTTCAGACAGTGCCTACTTGGACTGCCAACATTTTTTACTAACCACTTTTCCTGTGCCTGAGCTGCAGACTTGAGCAGGTGATAGTGGCTGACTTCCTGCTGTGGGGGGTGGGTGAACTTCCATCTGTTGACTTATACGGCTCAAGCTGCTTTTAAAAACATGACAAGCAAAGTGTCCTGTCCCCTGTTCATATCTGCTTGTATATTTTCAGATGTATCTTTGCAACTAGAAACATCTATTTTAAATATTCAGAGGTGAGATTTGTGTAAATTTCAGTGCAGTGCAGCAACATTTCATCCTTAAGTAATTACAGTATTTGGTTTTGAAATAAGTTTTCTGTTTCTTATTGGAAAGTGGGACAAAGATGCACGAGTCACCTACTTTATTAAGAAAATAAAAAAATAGCCATGTTGAGTCTTGCCTCTGCCTCTCCCCCTCTTTTGTCTCACTGATGTCAAAAGTTACACTGTAAGCTACTTGGGATAGAGAGTATCTGTTTTCCTTATGTTACTCTGTAGAGTGCTAGTCTAATCGTGATGCAATTGAAACAGTAGAATAACGATGAATTGGACCAGTGGTTCATTTATCATAACATGCTGCCTTTGACAGTGTATCCTGGTTTTTTGAATGATGTGCAATACCAGTGTCAGTCCCCAGCAATTTGGTGACTTATGTAGGATATCTGTGATCCAAAGCACTTCATAGGCTTAAGCAAGGGCTTGCACTACTCCCCTGGAATGTTTGACCTATATGTTCATTTTCTTTGAACAAGGAAGTATAGTATGGAACACCATAGGAGAGCATCTGGGGATTTGGAGCATGGTGTCACCAGTATGTTGATGACAACCAGCTCTGCTCTCATTTCTATCTAGTACCATGGAGACTGGAACTCCTAAACCAGTACCTGGCAGTTCTCTGGGCCTGGATGTGGATAAACTAACCAAAACTTATCTAGGCAAGTCAAAGTTGCTGGTCATCTGTATGTTATGGCAAATCCGACATGATTTCCTCATAACATACCAGAGAGGAACTTCGAGCACACTAGTTAAAATGATTTCTTTCCCCAGTTCTCTGTGAAAATGCAGCCTTCTCAGACCTGCTGACTTGGACCTTAAAGGTAGGTGGTGTTACTGTTTCAAAATATCTGCTCTTCTACTGAAACCTCTTCATTAACAATATCTTGTTAAAGAGGCAAGCTCAGTTTCAGGTTTCTTTGGACTGACGAGAATATTTTCTGTTTCACTCCCCTTAGTCTCTGAGCTCATCAGCACTACCACCCTGGGGACTAGAAAGCCAAGTATGCTGCCAAAGCTGGGTCTTAGCAACATGCTCTTACTCATGGCAGTGTTTCATTTGTCCTTCTGCAGAAGGTGATGTTTGTAATACGAATACTGAGTAATAAAGGGAGAGATTTGCAGGGTGCAGCATTTAGCCATCTATGCCTTTGCATAGACCAGGCAGGGGTGACCAAACAGCAGCAACACATGCAGCTCTTTGACATATAATTGCTCTTGGAAATATGTTGGCTGAGCTCTTTCTTGCATCATAATTCATATAAAAGGTGAATAAGAACTATATAATTATTTACCTGGTATAAACTGAGAGCACAATCCTATACTGTGCTGGCCTAGTAAGACCGACATAGCAGGGCTGTATCCTAAAGCCCATTAGGAGGCAGCAGCAGCAACGTCCCAGGACAAGGGGAGGTTTTCCCCTTGCATTCACTTAAGCCCCAGTTGCCCCTGTGGGCCTGCGCGGATCTTCGCCTCCTGTTTTGCAGGTGCAGAGGAATGTGCACAGAAGCAGCCCGAATCGGGGCTGCCCTGGCCAGGGACGGGCATTAGGATACAGCACTACGGTCATCCTGTGTCACAACTGCCGTCTCTGCCCACTGCGCCACCCAGTTACACCCCCAGAACGCCTCTGGAATGCCTTCGTGGAGGCCCTGTGCCAACCAAGCAACACAGATGCTCAACTGGCGCATGGCTGGCACTGCTGATGGTCATGGCAGCACCCGAGCGCCGGCACTGCTGCTCACGCTGTTCCAGCGCTGACATGGACGTGCTTGACAGCACATTTGCAACAGCATTCAGCCAGCGCAAGAGCTTAGCACCAGCGCAAGGGGGGGGGTATAGGAGTACGCTGTGAGTGTCATGAATAAACTGGATTAAAATATAAGTTTAATGTTCATGTTGAGTAAATATATTTAAGAATGTAAATGCTTCTTAAATATTGCAGCTCTGGAACATCCCTTTTATGACTCTCAAATAAATGCCTAATGTTTATGGAATGTGGCTCTTAACGTTAAGCAAGTTTGGTCACCTCTGGCATAGACTTTGCTAGGCAATTGTAGTCCTGAAAATATAGGGTGGATGTTTTTGAAATGAGTCATTGCCCTGGTTGGTCAGGCAAGGATGCATAAAATTAATCTTGTTTGTATTGTCATTGTCTAGTGAAGAGGATATTGGAAGTGTTTGCATGAGATCTGTTAAATTGACCTTTCAGGGCAGAATTGGAAAAACTCATACAAGTTCCTTCCTTCATGATGAAAAACACACTCAAACGTCTATGTAGAATAGTGTAAAAAGAACCCAAAATGAATGTGTTTTACTGGAGCCATGGAGATAATAAAGCACTTCCCCCACAATTTTTAACCATGCCCCTCTCAAGTCACTTGAGATTTGTTTTTGTAGGTCTTTTCCAGCTTCCCTCTAGAACAACTCTTACAAAGTTGGAAGAGTCCCCAGCTGCCAGGGAGCTTTCAATTTGGATTCTCTTGGAAATGGGCTGGAGCCTTGCTTCCTTAGCCACCATTTCTCCTTTGGATCTGCATGCATACTGGACCTAAGGAGCTTCTGCAACTCCTTGTCTTGCACTGTCTTGTGCTGCATGACTGGCTATTGCTGTGAAGACTTTCTCCTGTGTATTGCTGTGAAGACTTCCTTCTATTTCTGTATGTAGCCTCTGCTACCTGGGTAATGGAACATATTTTGATAATGTGCATTTGTCCCATTTTGGAAAAGGAAAAGTCAAGGGAAAGAAGAAGCTGCCTTTTTTGCTATGCTGCTTAGGCATAATTATGGTACACGATGGAACATTTTTTTTTTTAATAAGTGGAATCTGTGAGAATTTGTTCATTTAATTTTTATTCTGATTTTCTATATCAACACTTTTCAGAGTCACTTGTGACTAAAAAAAAATCATCCGAGAGAGATCAAAATTACAAAAATATTTTTGTAAACGCACATTTTAAAACTCATTTTTAAAAACAAAAGTATATAAAACACACATTTTATCAGCATATTAATCTGCCGTCTACTGAATTAGACTTTTGGTCCCTATTTTTCAGTGTTTTCTTCACTGCCGGACAGAGGTTTTCCATGATTTCAGGTGGGACTTCTCTAGTGTTACTTGGAGATGCTGAACCTGGGACATTCTGGACTGAGCTATGGTCCTATCCCTGATCAGCAAAGTTCGCAAGTTCTTTTGAATTTCAGTAATTAGTAGACGCTATCAATAGCCACTATTCAACATACCCAGTTCCAGCTGCAAGTGCCTCTTATTCTCTGGTACATTATGAGGAAATCCTGTCAGATTTGCCGTAACAAGAATTATGGTTCACCTTGGGAAACGTGCTTTATTTTTAGATGTTTGGCCAGCCCATAATGTGCCGAGTCACACTTGCAGGGCTCTCTGGGAATTTGTTTAGTAGTATTTTCTACAATAGCATAAATGTAGTCAGTTACGTTGTGTCACAAATCCCATTTTGTTTCTGTGGACCTCATTTGCTGTTTAACTACAGTGGAGGAAGTACAGATACTATGGATTCAGGCATAAAAACAAAGACGCTCTCGATTTAATCCCATTACGTGATGTTGATCTCGGGACCACTGGACTCTTAGTAGGATTCTGACTTTAATCCTGTAAAGATCAATCTTGCCCATTGCTCTCTCTAGCCTAATTTTAAATCCCCCTTTAATCTTGTTAATTGTGCCAAGCTGTTTTCTTGTTCTCCAGCCTAACTGTTATGCCTTCATGCTGTTGTCTTTCTGACCTGCTTTTCCCTTTTGTTCTCACAGGAGTAAGGAATTAGGGTTTTGTGAAAGCTAACTTTGTACAGTAGCACCCTGGTGACCAGCTCATGTCCTCAGTTTTTAATTTCAAATTCTGGTTTCATTGCAGTTTCTGTATTGGATGGTTAATGTATTCCACATATTGCAACATTGGATTTATCGGTCACTTTGGTTGTTCCTCTGCCTAGAAAAGGCATTGACCTTAGAACATTGATGCTGCTCAGAAAGCAAAATCTTGAAAGGAGTTTCTGGAATAAAATAAACTAAAGGAAGGAAATCATTGTCTGATAGTGCTGAATTCTTATGAAGGTATTGCAGAGTGGTTCCAGAATGACATAAAGGTCAGGCAGAATTTCATTTCTAAAAATGTATGTTATATTGACATGCGTTTAGCAATTTCAGGTAACCTAGAGAAGAATAATGAGGTTGATGCACAATCAAACTTGGGGTCCTTTATTTTCTATCATATACTGTCTGCAGGCTACAGAAGCGTGGGCTGCTTTTTACGTAATAATTCATTGGTAAAGGTAAAAGTTTCCCCACGACTGAATGGTCTAGTCTTGACCAACTGTAGGGGGCGGTGCTCATCTCTGTTTCTAAGCCGAAGAGCCAGTGTTTGTCTAAGGACAAGCTTCCATGGTCATGTGGCCAGCATGACTATATGCCAAGGCGCATGGAACACTGCTACCTTCCCACCAAAGTGGTACCTATTTATCTACTGGCATTTTTACGTGCTTTCGAACTGCTAGGTTGGCAGGAGCTGGAACAAGCGACCGGAGCTCACTCCGTTGTGCAGTCTTGAACTGCCAACCTTCCGGTCAGCAGCTCATCGGTTTAACCCACAGTGCCACCATGTCCATTTTTTTGGTGACAAATGGCAGAACAGAACTTGGTTATAAGTAAACAAAGTGGGAGTAGGCAGGGAGGAATGATCAAGCGGAATGTATCTCACCTAGTGTTTTAGTCTATTAGAAGTGATTGGGTCGAAAACCTATCTGTGCTGGGATTTGTATAGTAATGTCAAATTAAAGTGCTTCATCTATCTAGAGACCTACTTTAACCTGGAACGAGGCTGATTTTCTCTATTGCTACATGCTGTATTGGTGGGATGTAATCCCCTACTAAGCAATACTGCCTGCAGTGTAAGAGAACACAACAGTACTGTGTTTTTTCATGTAAAAGGGAAAATCTTTTTTAAAGCTTGTAGCATTTTTTTCGTTTGGATTGTGGCAGTATTTATTTCTTTTATGTCTGACCTTATTGGAGGCAGGGCTCTGTTTCGAAGAAGATTGTTATCTGCATCAGCCTTATGTGATCCCAGCAATTCTTGGGTTAAGGGAATTGCATTTGGGGCAACATGGTGACTGTGTTCCAGTTCTTTTTGTGTTGCCAGTAGCATGAAGAGGGGAAACTTTGATTTCTAATCCGCTTTAGAGGAAGCTCCATATCGGGGCCGCACAGAAACATCCAGTCAAGCAGCTCCTTTATCATAAAGGGGATTTTAATTAAAACTGTTCTCGCATCATGAGCGGAATGAACGTCAGTGCCAGCCAGCCCCGTATTGGGCATTTATCTCCTTCAAACCACGTTACCCATAATTGCTACATTAAATCAAAGTCGGGGAGATTAGAGGTCTGAATTGAGCAGACAGTTGGTACCAGTCTAGGGAGCTCCATACTGCTGAGTTGCTGATATGGGGTCTCCTCCTCCTGAGTGGAGATGAAGAAAGGGCTAATGCAGACTTCAGGTGAGTCTGACTTCCATTTGTAGGATGGGAGATAGTGTCATAAACCAGGAAGCATGACTGGATATATGCCTGAAACATCACAAATGCCTGGACCTTCATCTTGCTGCTTCAGCCCTTTCTCCTTGGTGGTTTTGTTCTGTCTGAACTAATTTGGATACAACACGTGCAAGTTGTGGGTCTGTGAATAATAGCTCTTGAAGAGTAAAAGACAGGGAAATTCCCCACTCTCAAAGTTGAGGGTAGATTTGGGTCAGCCAGAGAAGATGCTGACCACAGCCATCATACTCACGATGCCAATAGACACCTGAAGCCTTTGTGTTGGTGATAGTGCTCAGTGCATCACCAGGAGGTTTGGGGGCATTGCAGGACCTTGTCATCAAGGTACTTTGTGTTAGCATGGGATCTGGCACAGACATTGCTGATCTGCCACTTCCAGTTTTACATAAAACCAGAAGTGGCCGTTTACTTCCTTAGTTGTTTGGAGGTGCAGGGAGTCCTGCAGAGGGGTCTGCAGGCTCCCCAGACCCTACCCTGGGGACAGGTGCTGGTGAGGTAAGTAAAAAACAACAACACTTCACCCTGGTAGTAGCATGAACCAATCGTGTTGCTGCCTTCCTCCACCCCCGCAAGCACTTCCTTCGGTTCTTAAACTCTTGGAGTTTGAGAATCGCTGCCATACTGAGTGGTGCGGGAGAATCTGTTCCACAATAATGCATTATGTCTAAAGCCAATCCTTGTACCTGTCATGTAGGAAGGACATTTTTCTGTGAAGGTCACTTTGAGAAAGAGAATGTTACTAGAAAATTGTGGCTAAATCTAATTAAACCTTTTTATATTTTTATATAGTGATATAGATAGTTACAATTTATTTCCTGCCATCTGTTGTGTTGTCTTTGTCTATCAGAAGGCCAGAAAAGCCTATCCTTGGTCTTTGTTCTTGGATTTGTTCTCTATAAAGGTAAAGGTTTCCCCACGACCGGATGGTCTAGTCGTGACCAATTGTAGGGGGCGGTGCTCATCTCCGTTTCTAAGCCCGTAGAGCCGGCGTTTTGTCCAAGGACAAGCTTCCATGGCCGTGTGGCTGGCATGACTCTACGCCATAGCGCAGGGAACGCTGTTACCTTCCCTACTTGCATGTAGGTGCTTTCGAACTGCTAGGTTGGCAGGAGCTGGGACAAGCAACGGGAGCTCACTCTGTCGTGCGGTTTTGAACTCCCAACCTTCAGGTCGGAAAGCCCAGCAACAGCGAATTAACCCGCTGCGCCACCACGTCCCTTTGTTCTCTATATTAATGAGCAATTAATGTTGTTCATTAATATATATTTTTCTAAATATCAGCTTGTGAACAGGACTTGGAGTCAGGAAGTATCTATGTACCTTGAGACTTTTGACATAGCATTGGTTCCTAACCTGGGTGTTGGGACCTGATTTTCAGGGCATCGCAGAGAGCGGGGGGCATTAATAACTACTTGAAAGCTTCTCCAGAACTCTGCCATCTTGAAAGACAGTTGTATGATGGGTGAGAGTGTGAAGTGGGGAAGATTGAGAATCTGTGATTTTTTTTCAACTATTCTTAAACTGATCCTTTTGTGTTGAGTGTGTTATCTTTGATATCTCTTCATATGGGAAAAGAGCACATGATACAGTGTTTAAATAGTGTGATATATTAAAAATAATGACCTTGCTTAATTACATCACTTCTGGTCCCTGGGTGTGAGGGTTGTTGTACCTAAAAAGAGGGTCCTGGTGTTAAAAAGGTTGGGAACCACTGGCCTGGAGTAATGAGAAGAATGTGTTAAGTGTTGTGGACAGTTTTGTAGAAATAGTGAAACATGAGCAGTGTTGTATAAGCATCTGTTAGAACTGCCTCCTAGAACATTCAAGTAGGAAGCAGTCTTTGGCAAAAGCTTCATCTCCATTTTTAACCCTTCTTCTGTTTAGCTGTAATAATGAATTGCATGTCAGAGCACAAACATGAATTATTGCTTCTGGCTGCTACTTGTAGTGTCCCCTCTGCAAATTCAAGTATGGAAATCCAATGTATCCTGTACACCCCAACTTTCTGTTCCATGTGTTTCCAACAGTTGTCAGCTAGAGGTTTATTTTTTGCCTCTCCTGTTTCATTTAATTGTGGAGGGGTTGCCATGACAAACTGGAAAAAAAAGAGTGGCAATTAATTTTCACTTTTTGGGTGTTCTGGAAATACCATTAGTGGGTTCAGGTTGAATCTACTTTTACCGGGGGTGGGGGGGAGGCTATAGAAACATCCTGTTTCCAGCTTTTTCCAGTGTTTTAAATTACATATGTAACAAATGTCATGCCTCTGCTTGGTAGAGAGCACCCTAACAATAGCTGCATCCTTTAATTGGTTAGTGAAGCCAAATATGTACATATAATATATATGTTTAAGATATTGTTCAGTTTAATGAAATCACAAGCGTTTTAGTTTGTTGATGATATTTGCATAAATGTGCATGAAATTAAGATTTCTAGTGAAATATGTCGTACTTTTTTTGATTTACACTTGATGTCTCTGCTTTGTGTAATAAAGTATTTTTAATATTTGCATGGAAGGAAGGATTAAAGTGCTGTTGCCATCACCTCCTGTTGTTTCCCCCCAGCAGCTACTATTCAGGGGTATATTGCCTTCCTCAGTGCATGAAGGCTAGTGTTCTTTAAAAGAGCATAAGAACAATCTTACTGGCTCACAGCAAAGGTCCATCTGGTAGAGCATCCTGTTCCCAACAGTGGCCAGCTAGATGTGCTGTTTATTTTTTTCTTCCTCCTGTTTCATTTAATGGTGTTGGAGTTGCCATGACAAACTGAAAAAAGGGGGTGGCAATGGATCCCAGTACCACCCCATTGAGGAATTCTCTGATATGGGGGGGGCATTCAGATGTCAAGGCAAGAGAGCAGACATCGAAAGGCTAACACTAATTCATTTAGCAGGTGGGACCAGATAGAAAAAAAACTTCACATCCTTCTAGAAGAGAACCCTCCCAGGCTTTTGTTCTCACATTGAAGAGAGCAGGGCTTTTCTTGTGGCTTCTGCTTGAGAGTGGCCTGAGACTGTGTTTCTCCCCGAAGTATTTTCTCTGACTTTCTCTATTCCCTGCCTGCTTTCACAGTCAGGGACCAGGAAGAGAAGTGTAAAGATTCTGAGAAAAAGGAGAAAGCCGCAATGTTTGGGATTATTTAAATCCAGTTATGATGGGACCTAAAACTATTTCTTTATGACATACAATCCCAGCTTCCAGGACCATATGGCATGGGAACCACTGGTAAGCATGCTGAGAGACAGTCTGATGGGGAGGGAATTAAATTTCATCAAACTCTGGGGTAGGGAAGGAGATGAGCGCTCTGACAGGTATGTTGGGCCTTCCTTTTGGTCCTTCATATTGAAGGATCTTCAAGTTGGAACTTTTCCAATGACCTTAGCAAAGATGGCCTGGACCCTGAAGCCCAAAACTCCTTCTGCAATCAAACTTCAGCATCTTCCTTTGGGAGAAAAGCAACAGAGCTCATCAAAGGTCTTTCCCCCCAAGATATCCTTTCTGATCCTTTCAGTTCACAACTAAACAAATGAATGCTTTGCTGGATATTTCACAACACAGAGGAGCACCTAGCAAGGCCTAAGCAAAACCTAAATTCAGGAAATTTGTAAAGAGCAATTTTGTGTGTGTGTTAAGAATTCTATCTTATTTCAATTCACAACTGTAAATAAAGTATACTGTGTATAAACACAGACAGTGTTAAACCCAGGTATCTCCATTTAGCATAATTGTCTTCATGAGGCAGCATGTAAACATCCCAGTGGATAGAAATTTCTTAATTGGAGCAGCTGCTCATCAAGTGCTTTTTAATACACTATTCCTGAAGAATGTATTGACACAATGCAATAGTATACACCTTTTAAAGATTAGATCCATAGCCATAAATATTCAAATAAACTATTTTTAAAAAATGAGAAGACAATGGGCTGGTTTGGCTGTCACATGGAGCTGTGGTTTATTTTAACCGTGATTTGTTGAGCAAGTCAGGATTGGCACTGAAGACTATCACATCTATACTTGTTCTGTCTCCTCCTGGTTTATTTTTGCTGTGTCCCCTCTGCCTATTCTGCCTCTCCTCTTAGATGACCCCCCCCCCAAGCCTAGTTTCTTCTCCGTTCCTGGGAGTTGGAAGAAGGCCTTGTAAGCCCATCATTAGCTTCTTCAGACATTTCTGTATGCTCTTGGCTGGCGGAAGCAAAAGTCCAAAGATGTGGATAGGTCAGTGGTGTCAGTCTGTGCATTTGAGTCCAAGGGGGAGAGAAACAGTTGCATCTATTATGTCAGCACTGTGATGGCAGGGTTGCTGAAACAAGCCAGGGATAAGCCAGTATTCTCTGTTCGGATGGAATAACTGTTAAGGCAAATTCTTGTCAACAAGTCAACTTCAAACCATAGATTCAGGTAATGGCTTAGTTCTGGTTTAGTCACCCAAAACAAACCACAGGTTTCAGTTTGAGCAATTAAAAAACCCTAATTAGTCAGAGTTTGTTTTGTGTTATGTGTGAACAGACTCATTCACAGGTGGTTCAGGACATAGTCTGTTCTTCAATTATTATTCTCTGTCTTATTGCAATTCCTCAAAGACTGCAACTGTGTAGACTTCTACTACTGTGTTGAAGTCTACTGTTTCAATTCTTCATTTTAAAAGGGTTCAGTGCAGAGGAAACATTCATACTACATCTGTATAAGCACCACCCACCCTGTAACTACTCTTTCTGCTTCTTTAAAAGTTAAGGTTGCTACAGAAATTTATCAATACTTAAATGCATGTCCAGTTGTAATGTTACTTGTATATTAACTGGCATGAACTTTGGTTTAGGTGTGATGGTACCAAATGAAAACCACAACCTTAATGTTATATTTCCCCATGAATCTGAATACTGAAACTTCTTGACAGCAAGTCTATACTGTGTCTTTACGTGGCAAAGTTCAGTGAATCAACAAATGTTAGAAAACTGCACTTAAAAAGAAGCTTTTCCAATGTAACCAACAGTAAGATATGTTTCGTAGTTGGTGCTGGATTGTACTAGGATCATAACATTGACTATGAAGAAAAGCGATCCTTTTACATTGTAATATCACCAAGAGGCAGTGGTTTTTCAGTCTGTATAGCTATGTGCTTTTAAATTTGCAGTGTGTATGCACTGATGCAGTATTTAAAAAGTTTGCTTGTATTTGCTCTTTGCATCCATTTATTTGAATTCTGCTAGCCAAAGAGAATGCTCACTTTTGATGATTGGCAATTCTGCTTTGCTCCTCCATTTGGCTGACTGGGCATCCAGATTGGTCAAGCCCCAGAGTGAGTGTACCCAGGATGTCAAACCATATAATTTTTATGTAGCTCAGGCCAATCTGAACTGCTTTTTGAGAGCACAAAAGTGGAAGCTCCCGTGCAGTGCAGAAGCTCCCCTCCTTAAAACGTTCACGATATAAACATGCCTGGCCTTATGTCCACTGATGACTGTCGTGCCCACTACCTACAGCCCATCTTATTCTAGGCAGTCCCAGCAAGCTGTTAACCCACTTTTCAAGGCAAGACCACACAAGATAGACTACTGTTCCATAGGGTGTACTGGAAGTACTTTTTCATTTTTCACAACATGTTCGCTGCTTATAGTAGCGACGTTGGAACACAACAACTTACAGACCAAACTCTGGAACCTAGCCTGTTCTTAAGTAGTTCTGTACTTTGTTGCTGCTGAAGATATACTATCCACATCTTGCTACTTCCTGCAGGCTACTTTCAGCCTTCTAAGAATTACTGGTCTGATCTCAGGTTATAGACACCACACATGGTATACATGACTCCAAATGCAACTCTGAACCTGCTTGTCTTTGTCAGATTAACTTAGCATTTGTTCACGTCTGTTAGAACGCCAGCATCCTCTTATAGGAATGTGTGTGTTTAGAATGATACAAGGAAGTTTTCTAAAATGGGAAGAGCAGCTGGCTTTTCCAACCCTAGCCCCCTTACTCACCCTCTCCCATTCCCTTTGCTGACAGCCAGAATTAATCCTCCTAAGTTTGACTGGAACAGCTGAGAGCATGCATCCTACATAGCTCAAGGCATCTTAGTGGATTCAGATTGCTGTCTTCTCTTCTCTCTCCTTTTCCCACTTCAGTACCCATTCAAGCAGCTGTCTCTGGGTTAAATGCAGAGAGAGGGAGAGAGGTGTTAAATGATACGATCATATATTTGGTTATGAAAAAACCCACCACCCTTCACTTCTGATATCAATGTGGCTTCTCTCTTCCAATCCCTCTGCAACGTCAAAAGGATTTGCTATACTAATCCCAGCACCTGTCCCTGCCTGGGACAGTTAAAAAAAAAAAAAAAAAAAAAAAGGTCTGAGGGTGGAGGGAGAAACAGTCCCATATGCTCTTTGCTGTCCTAGATTGTGAGTGTTCCCTCTGACGCACCTAGTGCCCAGAACATATATCCTTTGCCGCTTATGTGCTTGCTTGCTTCCTCCCTCCTTTGCCCGTTGCTGCATTCCCTTCTTCCTTGCTATCATTCTGTTTGCTTCTGAGAATTGCTAAAGTGTTGTTCATTTGGGAAATCTTTATTTTGGAGCTTTTGTGCATCTCAGTTTAGCAGTGCTGCATCTCACTAGGTAAAGCAGAAGGGCTGTTCTCAACCCAGTCAGGCAGTTCCTGTATATTTTCAGCTAAGCTAGTATCAACCTGAGTATAAACCCAGAGGCCTGAGCCAAGCATTGCGTAGCATTGCCAGAGACTTGTGCACAAGACTGCAAGAGGAGACGCAGACACTAGAGTTTCCAGTTCTTTGTTTGCCTGGTGTACATCTGGAGAACCCTTTGGCTATGTATGGTGTATATTGTATGGATTACCAATACCCAGTTGTTCAGGTAAGTAGAGGAAGGATTACAATTTATTGCCTCTTCATGTTGTTTGTTTCCCATTATTCGTTCCCTGTGTTACTTGGAGAAGAGGATGATATTTTTCCGAGCTCAGCTGTTGTACAAATCCTGCTGTGCTTTCTCAAAAGCTTTTGTAGAAGAGGGGTCTAAGTTGTAAGCTTGAGGGACAGACTCTTAAAAAGGAGTTCTCTATTTTCCTGAAGACATTGTTCTTGATATTGGATTCTAAGCATTTTTGTATTAAGTATGAATTGACTTGGTTGCGTCAAAATCTATCATATTATATGGTATTCATTGAGATTTCCTCATTGGTTGGTGGATGCTGCATCACTAAGGAGCATGTGACTATCTAGCTCTCGCAACCAGAAGAATGCCATTTCCATCTTGACACTACTTCTAGCAAGATGCTACATTACAGATATCGGATCAGCTTTAGGCTTCTACTACACGTATACAAGATTAATGTGTTGATAGAAACGAAGTGAAATGAATGTGTTGGCCCTAGCACATGCTTCAGACATTTTTAAGAATAGGCATAGTCATCGAAATGGGAACGTTTTGTAGCATTAAGTTTTATTTCATTTGTTTCTCCTTGGCAATCATGGGATTTAGACAAGGATTTGGTATCTCAAACCCATTTCTGTAAAACGTGGCCACTATTGTTTAAAAATTTCCTGGTAGCATGGCAAGTCTCAAAGTGACAACTTTTTCCACATTGTGTTTTAATAGTAACCATGGACAGATATCCTATCAAATTTAAAATTCTTAATTTTACTTCCAGAGACTTGGAATCACTACTATAGTTGATGTTAAGAGGGGTGCTCTATGAATTGCCTTGAGTTGCCAAAATTGTTGTGTTTAAAAGGCTGAACTAATTTCATTTTTTCATTCCAGTTTTTTTCCTTCCCAATTTTGTTGGTAAAAGAAGTTGCCATGCCTATTGTAGTGGTTAATGTGTGTGTTTTCCAGTCAGAATTTTGTCTGGTCTGATGTGATCTATTGCCTGTAGTAGGTTATCCCAATACAAAGAACAGAGCTGGCCCTCATGAGGCAGTTGCCTCAGGTAGCAAGTTCAGCCACAATCCACTGGTTCTCCTCCAGCTCCCTGGAGTGGAAAGGACGAGCGGATGGAATTGAGGTATGGAGGATGCTCTAACCCAGTGTTTCTCACTTGTCCCCTGCTGTACCACTTCTCATGGTTCACCTATTGGAAGTACTCCAGAAGTAACTGGCAAAGATGTCTTGATTGGGATGCCAGGTACAATGAAAGAAACATTGGTAAGAGGCTCAGGGCAGACAGGAGGGCTTTTGTGAGAGTGCAGAAAGCACACGCTGGAGCTCTGCTGGCCGAGCCTCTTACTGCTGTTTGTCGCATTGCATTGGTGGTTTTGCTGCCAGGCAGTAGAGGTCTGGGGGATCCCGTGTGTACCACCAGTTGAGAGATACTGGTCTAATTCACCACTTTCCTCCACATTGCTTCTTCTGCTCCATCCTCCGTTCAGTCCAGAGAGCAGGGGCTGGCCCATCACCAGGTAGAGGGGATGGCATTTGGCATGTGATCTCTGATGCCAGAAGGATTTCAGCCAGTTTTGATGAGGGGCAATCACTCATTCTCAAGAACCGGGTTAGGAGGGCTGTGGTGAAGGGGAGATTAAACTGACCATTTGATATTGTACACCCAGTTGCCAGGTGAAAGATTTTTGTAACCTGGTTGTTCGTTTGGCAAGAGATTGGTTATAAGATGGGGCAAGCCGCTATTGTATACCCTTTTGTTTCTCGTATACAGTTGTATTTCCTGCAAATGACTATATCCATTGTTATAACTTCAGTTATTTGTAGTAATTGTACAACTGAACAGCAGTGAACAGTTGAACAGCAGAAACCTCTCATTCTGCTTTCAAGTGACCTTTTTTTAACCACTTTGCTAATTTAAGATATCTATATCCCACCTTTCTCATTCCTGTTGGAAGCCACCCAAGGCAAAGTAAAGTGGCTTATAGAATTTCCCCCTACATATTAATAGAATATGAAGATGAATGCAGCGGGTGTGGGAATATGCCTTTCTGACTTTTCTCCTCCTCTCAAAGCCTCTAGTGTTCCTTTGCATTGGGGGAGGGAACAATTCAGCTTAAAATGGCATCAGCAGCTGGAGGTGGCAGTGCTGGCTTTTTGCCTTTTCTAACTTTTCCTAATGAGGTTATAGCCTATGTTAAGACTTTTTGGGCATTCCCCATGCAGGGCTTTGGATTTTCCATGTTCTTTTTATTGATATTGAGGCTGGCTGGAAGGAATTTGTTTAGAGGAGTGAATATTTAATCAGCCTTTTAACTATTGCTTGGAAAAGCAGAGTATCTGTTTCCCTGAAGCAGTTTTGATATCTGATTTTTGCATTATCATGATGATTTCTGTCATGCTTCTATCAATTTTTGGATTTTCCTCCATATTTACCGGCTGCCTAGACCCCCCCTCCCCCAAACAAAAACCATGTTCTTCACAGCAGGGGTAGGCAACTTAACAAAAAGACTAACTTGGAGCTACTTAACAAAAAGACTAACCGCTACTGTGCATGCTGCCCCTCACATATTTAACTGTAGGAAAAAAAAATATCCAGAGCAAGGCAGCAGGGCAGAGGCTCATTCCAAGAAGCAACGCACACACAGCAGCAGATCATTAATAAATACAGCCCTCATGATCCTTGTTCCCCCCATTTAAATGTAGAAAAAAAAATCAGAGCAAGGGAGCAGAGCAGATCGCTGGGGCATGCTTTGGAGGGTGGGAAAACTTCCAAGAAAGTATCCCACCCATGATGCCCTAAGTTGGAGACGGAGCTGTCTTTCACCTCCTTTCTCTCTCTGTGCTTTGCCTGCTCCGCCTCTCACCATCATGGAGAAGCTGCTTCTCCTGCTGCCCTGTCTGGCCACAGTCACCAGTCCCGCTCTGAACACCTTGCAAGAGCACACGCTGGCCAGGAGCTTGTGGGCTCCAGGGCAGCAACTGGAAAGGGCAGCTCTCATGGAAAGCTGGCTGCTGGCTCGGCTCTCGCGAGACCATAGACCTGGCCAGCCCCATCTTATCTGGCTGTGGCTGCTCTGAGCCCAAAAGGGCTACGAGCTACCAGTAACTACCCTGCAAGCTACCAGTAGCTCACGAACCACATGTTGCCTATCCCTGCTTCACAGTATTTCCACTGTGATTGCACCCACTCTTGAAAAATGCCTCATGGTTGTACCTCTTGTTAACTTTAGTTCTGATAAATATGGAGTTATACTTGATTTTTTTTTTATTCCTGGGCACAACCCAGTTTCCAGATTTGTTCTTTCTCCTGTTGAACCAGTACAGAAATGTGGATAATGTATGTTAAAACACTTTTAAAAAATATGTTATTCTATCCCAGAGAACAGAACTTGCTTTTTCAGTAACTTGACCAAAATGTTTGTGAATCTGAGACATTTTTGCATCAGGTTGAAGTCTACTACCCGAAAGTCTAAACAGAAAAAGCATCACCTTAAGGAGACCATCCCAAACATAATTCTTATTGTGGAAAATTAAGAACCAGTTAACATGTGCTGTGATAAATTGTCCTCCATTGAGGACCTTTTTAGTTACCTTTAACAAACTGTAAGAGTTAGGAAATATTTGTCTAGCCCACCCATCCCTACTCTCAAAGGAAATGCTAAGCAGTATCAGAAATGCAGACTGCGAAATGTTGGGCCTAAATTAATTCTTAGCACATTGATATATTTTTTAAAAAACTTAATTTTTCATTAATTTAATTGTGCTGGTGGTCACAGCCCTGGGGCCATGATCCGTTCTCCCCACCAACAGTGAGAGATTCCCAAGAGATACCTGTTAAAAAGGCACAGAGGTAGCTTAGCATAGGGGTTTCCAGTCCTCTTCAGCTGTCCTACAGTCCTCTATGACCAAACCCCTCTTCTCTGGGGCCATAGTCCTCTGGACCCACAATCTGGCAGTGGCATATTCCGGGGTTACCCAAGGAGATAAAAAATGAGCAGAATTTTTTTATTTCGATGAATTCAGCTGCCTCCCTTGCAGACTCATTCATAGACCATGCAGTTTACAGGCAGGGATATGGCTTCAGAGCTGGCGGCAGCATGCCACAACTCATGGCTAAGGCATTGGGACGTGGATCCAACAGGTACAGAGTACTGCTATGTGGTAGAGACCAATGATAAGAAAAATGCTCTGCTCACTAGGAGACAAGGGGAGTGACATTCAAAATCACCTTTCCTTTTAGAATGCCAATGAGGGATCCAAGTGCACCAGACAGGGAGTACTCACGCCTAGATGGCAGCCCTCCAAATCCCTCTCATGCTTTTTTCTAAGAAGGAAGCTGGTGCATAAACATTTTAGTTTTGGCTGGATCCTTTTATACTGGCTGACAACATGGGTCCATCAGATACAGAAAGAACAGGACTCTTCTGAGCTGCTCTGCCTGCAAAGTGCCGAGCATCAAGAATTTAGAAACTCTGTGGGCCCCGTCGCAATTTCTTGCTTGTTTTTAGTTTTCTATTCAAAGCACAATCCTAACTTGTACTGGAATAGATAGGCTGGCGTGCCCGCACTGTATTCAGCCCAAGTTGGGAGCTGCATGGAGCCTCCACATGGCAAGGGTATATTCTTGCCCCTTACCCTGGGGTAAGTGCCAGCCACCTCAATTGGCTACTCAGATAAGCACCTACTATTTAGCAGGTGCAGATATGAGCAAGACATGGGGCCCAAATCAGGGCCACGCTGCCTGGGGATGGGAGCTTGGATGCTTTCAGATCTGCTCTCAGATCTTTCGTATCAACAGGAGTAAGCCTTTTGCTGTGTTTTTGTATCTTAAACATTATGAGAAAATTTCAGTGAATAGCCCTTTCACTGGAAATCCAAACATACCCTGTGTGTGTGTGTCCTGGAGTTTCTCCAGGGGAAGGAGGAGGAAGAGGTTGCCACAGGCCTGAAACCCAAAGTAGGGTGTGTGTGTGGGGGTAAAACACACACACAGATTGATCAGCATGAAATCTCAAATGACCTTAATAAATGAGCTGCTTTCATTCTAAGCACACAAGGAAAACAATATGTTTAATATTATCCCAGAAGTCCTGAACTTCCCATGACTATTTGGAATACCATGGGGAGAAAATTTTCTCCTCACCTTTATATATTACCTAATAGCCAAACATAGTCCAACATCAGTCCAAAGCTGCAATTACTGACGGAAAGTTCAACCTTCCCCACTTATGTGTACCGCACCTGAAGCTCAGTTTTAGAGCACGTTTTGCATGCTGAAAGCACCAATCTTTGCTTTCTCCAGTTAAAAGGATCTTGGTTAACAGGATTAGAAAAGACTTAAATGGGAAAGTTGGTGTGCTTTGGTCTGCCATGTTTGTATGGAAAGAAGCAATAAAGTGTAGGGCCCTTCCATGCTCACATTACAAAGGAATTTTTTTGGGGGGGGGACTTTAATGAATCCACAAGCCCCACCATTCCCCTTGATTTTTCTTGTAGCTTGTTCCTGCCCCGCCCCCAAAATCTGTTGTTTTTAGAAAGCTGTCACAAAAAGTAAAAGCCCTCTGCATTTTCTGTTGTGAGCTTTTGGTCTTTTTCTACTTCTGCTGCATTTTGAGTGTCTCTTTCTGGGCTGGCATATAAAATTTGCTCTCGCCTTGTTTGCTTTTTACTTGTGAATTGTCTAACGGAGTGCTAAAAGCTGCCATAGATTTATGTGCTTTGACAGAATAAGCACAAAAGTCAGGCTGCCTGTTCAGATGCTGACTTTTCTTCATCTTTTGAACAGATGACAGAAATTGCTATGTATTGGAGTTTTCATAAACAAATATTCATAGAGATAATTTGAATTTGAGTTCACATTGTGTGGTCTGTGAATCACATCATCCTTGTAAAATTGGCCATGTGGTCTTTCTCCCAAAGTGGTGTCTGACTAACTTTTATATGGTGCATCTCTATGATGGTAATTTTTGCCATGGTTATTGATGACTTCATTATAGCCAGATTGGATTAAAGTGTATTATGGGATCATCTTTTAGCATTGCTCTCAAACTGGTGTGTTGTCTGACTATGCTTGCTTTGTTCGGCAGAGTGGACAGGAGAAAAGTATAGTGTACAGCCATAAATAACCTTAATGTATGTAGCACAAACAATATGTGGTCTTTTCCCATCTGAATAGTAACTGGGCTGGCACCCACTTTGTTTCCAAGCTTGGACAGCACTTGGTACTTTCTGGGCCAGTATGACCATATATTATATGGTACTTAACAGAGTAAAACAGATGGAACCCTGCCTTGAGGAGCTTAGACTATAAATGTAAAAAAAAAAATGTCTCCAGAAATAATAGTGGATATGTATCCAGGCCCCTACTAGCTGAGCAACAAGGCACATTTTGAAGCGATGCTGCTTATATAGGCATCCCCTTCTATCTGTGGTGGATGTGTTTCAGGGTCTTCCTGCAGATATAGGGGAACCTTATCTTCATGGTCCCCAGAGCCCCTAACTATTTTGATTCTTAATGGTAGCACCAAGGTTGAATGTGTCCTGCTTCTACTAGTTGCTATGAAGCTTATAGACAGGCAAGCAGGCAGGAAGCCTATTAACATTCTCCGGATGTCCTCTCTAGACTGGGCCTGGACTAGGTAGATCCTTGGCCTGATTCAACAAAGCTCTATTTATGTAATTTATTTTTGTTATGTAAACTGCTTTGCGAACCTTTTTGTTGATAATATTTGCAGTCCCAGTAAGCTATGTGTGTCTAATAATGAGCTATATCAGGAATGGCCAAACTGCAGCTTGCGAGCCACATGTGGCTCTTTGACAAATAATGTGTGGCTCTTGGAATGAGCACTTTTTTCATCATATTTAATATAAAAGGTAAATGCATTTTTAAGCTTTATAATTATTTACTGGGTATAAACTGAGAGTCTACTGGACTAAAATGTAAGTTAAATGTTCGTAGTGAATAAATATATTTAGTGCATAATCCTATGGGTGTCTACTCAGAAGTAAGTCCAACTGAATCCAGTGGATTGGAGTAAGTCCAATATAAGTGTATATAAGAATTTAAGTGCTTTTTAAATCCTGCAAGTCTCTAACATCTCTTTTGCTACTCTCAAACTTCTGATCGTATTTTTCTCTTACGTTTGGTCACCCCTGAGTTATTAGTGATTTAATTATCCATTTTCAGTTTCAAATTCCCTGGTATTAAAGGTAACTATTTGGCATATTCTCCCACTCTCATTTCAAAAGCAGTTTTATTATATTAACCCATTTCTCATTGTATGTTAATGATGGGGGACATTAATGTACAAGGATTACTTTAATAGTTGTATCAGAGAATGTATCAGAGAATGTTGTATCAGAGAACAATGGGCAGGAATGGCATTGCTCTGTTCAGATTGGGTCTCATAATGAGTTCATATGCATGTGTTTGTCATTCAGTAGCTCCTCCATCAAATTGTGACTTTAATGTCTATCACAGCCATCACAGATCAAATGCTCTTTGCAGAGTTCTCTTCAAATCTGTGTGTGTCCAATGAAGGCAGTTCACTTAAGGCTACAATCCTATTCACACCTTCTTGAGAGTAAGTCCCATAGAAAACAATGGGACTTAGATAGACACAAGATTGTGCTGCTGGCTAACTGTAAAGAGTGAATGAAGTGAATGAAGTTCATGCTACCCTACATCTTACCATGGAAAGTAACAGTTCTGCTGCAAGGGCCCAGCACGCTCTCTGTAAGCCTTGCCTTTACAAAACAACTTTCAGGGATGGTGGTCAACTTGATGAACCACAACTGAAATGGCAGATGTTTCAAGGATGTAATAATGCTTAAGTACAGAGATACTGTGTTTCTATGACAATTTCTCCCTCGACAATGAAATTTGTCCATGCAGTGCTGCACATGGCACTCATCTAATGTGTGTAGCCCAACATTCCTCTTTCAGAAAAGTAAATTGGTGGTGTTGGGGACAGCTATTTGATGTTAAACAGCATTTTGTGTTCAAGCCACCTTGAATGGCTAAGCAATGTTTGATCAAAGGAAAGAGCAGGAAGATGAAGTCTACTGAGATGTCTTAACCTGTACGTGCTTATATGTACAGGTGGTATTGTCTTGAAACCTTCATAGGTTGCACTTATCATAGGGCACAGCAGAGCTGATTTCAGGTGTTTACAGCATGTCCTGCCTATACTACAGTATAGTATATAGTTGATCTTGGCATTCTGTGCTTTTGAGAACTGGTGGTGTTGTGGCATATTCTGGTACTTTAATGTAATGGATGGAAAAGGACCCATCAGAAGTAATGTCATGGCCAGAAGTGCCATAATTGTGACATCAAAGCCTGCTGTTTTCCTGAGAATGCCACAATAAGTTGGGTTATTTCTTAGCCATTTTCCAATAGCAAAGTGAATCAGAAAGGGAAAAAAAGGCCATTTACAACCTTGACACAAGCAAAATAACCACACAACCCTTCCCCTTTCCAGCATCCCATCTTCCCGTGTTTTTAATACGGCTGCAGTAAGTGCTTCACGATCCACCTGAAATTGGTTGGTCCTGACCCACAGCTGGGAACCACTGGTCTAACAGCACTCAATGTTAAGACCACTTCATATTTGCTTTACGTTTTGAATAAATCAAAACATTTAATTATGTTTTAGCAGCTTCATATGTTTGCCAAGTGGGGGAATTTTTTGTTTGTAATGAAGAGGTGCTATAATGGGATTTACTTCTGAGTAGATGTGCATAGGATTGGGCTCAAATTATTCCCCCTTGTAGACCAAGGACAGTGGGCAGTTCCGGTTGGAGAGCATATTCATTTCAGCATCAGACTATATCAGAATGAGCCAGAACCACACCAAAACTGAAGGAAATATCGTTGAGACATCAGATACATCCTTTTATTTGCTGCATTTCACTTTGTAAATGCCCCATCAGTCACCGATTTCCCTTTTCTCGGTTATTCATCGCTGGGGTTGGAAAGCTCAGTAGTCCCTTGGGGAAGACGGGAGAAGAAACAAACCCCAAAGGGTCGTAGTTAGGGGTTAGTGTTTTGCCAGGAAGACACTGACTGTCTCCCGAGGTGGGTGAGAGAGAAAGAGAGAGCCATCTCGCTGCCACTCGGCATCTAATGGAGATGACATTGAAGGTTTGCCTTTTGTGTGGAAAGAGTTCCGAGCTGCCATGTGCAGGCGTGCCTGGCAAGCTCGCAGGGCTCCGAGTCCTTTTGTTTGACGAGCTGTGCTGCCTGTAGCCCTTGGATCAGAGCAAGGCTTTCGGCGTCCACCCACCCCGTACACCAGGAGGAAAGCGCTTCCCGCCTGCGCGCCCAGCCCGGGAAGAGGGATGCCAGCGCTATCCCAGAGGCCCCTCTGCCTGCCTGCCTGCCTGCCTCCGAACTGGCTCTGCAACCGGCCAGGCGGGGACGGAGGGGGAGGAGGAGGCGGGCCCTGGCTCTGATTAATTACCTTAGGCATTCGGGGGTGGGCCTTCCAGCAGCCATCTGGCTGAGATATGGGAGGGAGCTGCAGAGCGGGAGGGCGGGGGAGAGACACAGCCAGAGAGGAAGAGAAAAGAAAGGAAGAAACACGAGAGAAGAAAGGGAGGAAAAGCCAGCATCAAGGGGAAGCCCCCGCGCCCTCTTGAGCGCCGTTCGAAGACGGGGGTGGGCGGGCGAGAAGCCAGCAGGCGCGGAGGTCCTGCCACAGCCCCACCTGGCGGAAGGGCTTTTCTTCCCCCTTCTCCATACCTCGCCCGTTTTGGTTTATGGAGAAAAAGAAAATGGTCACTCAGGTAAGGGTTGTGTTCGGGGCTGCGGCTGCGCGCCTTGCCTCTTCCATCTCCGCTCCTGGAACAACTCTGAGCAGGGAGGAGCGGGAGCGTCTTGCAGCGGTTTTGCCTGCTGCAAGAAAAAAAAAACAAAGGAAAAAAAAAAAAAGCAAGAAAAGCCAGGGCTGGCGTTTAAGGTTGCTCTGAGCTGCGGGGAGATCGCTGTGCGTGGAGGGGTGTATGCGCAGCTATCCCTCCTCACCCTGCTCCATAGCAAATTCCTGTTTCCTGTGCTGTGCAGCTGCAGCTCAGGAAAGACCCTGTGGGGATTTGTCTACCTCTTTGTCTTGGTGTGGAGGGGGGAGGGGGAGAGGGACTGCAGAGGTACGGAGGGCTTGCCACCAAATTGCAATGGCACGAGGGGCTTCCTTCTCCCCGGGGTCGTGGTGCAATTTTCATGAGGGATTGTGAATCCTCTTAGATTTGTAGCATTTTCAAGGTGGCATTCCTTCCCTTTCCTGAACCAATAAAACTGGTTAGGGAGATGTTTATTCCTTTATTTGTGCAATTTTGCCACATAGATTTCTTCAAGCAACTAGCTAATGATGGTATCCATTATATTATTTGTGTGTGGGTGAGGGGGTAGTGGAGGTGGATTTTTTTTTCTTTTTGAGGCTCCCCATGTTGTCTTCAACACATCTAGGTTCTAAATCCCCCTCTGCATAGCAGCGGTGCATCAAGGGGCATCCGCAGGTCTCCTTGCAGGTTCAGCTGAATCTGCATTTTAATGACTTCTCTGGGACAAACAAAGGTAAACACGCATGCTAGGGCGGGCATACAATTTTTTCTCAGGTGCCTGGTCTTTGCTGAATGGCCTCCTGAGCTGTGAGCTGTGCTTCCAGGATACGTAGACACGGGAAAGCAGCTACTTATCGTTTCCCAAGGAAACCATGTTTCCACTGAATGCCAGTGATGTTTTATCAACTAATTTGTCCTGTGTTAAGGAGCAGTCTCTTTTCCTCCCCTGCAAGGGATGTTATTTGATGCTGCTTCTCTTCTGGGGCCTTTGTTTTGGAGGTATTTTTTTTTTAAAGCATGGAAACCTCCTTGTGGACCTAAGAAGGTAAAGAGAAGAATAGCGTGGATGTGTGTATACAGAGAAGTGGCATAAAAAGAACTGGACTTATTTGCTGTTAATAGTTATATAATGCCCTGCAATGCCCTGCAGAGATGGATATGGTGGGGGATGTATTTCCAAGGCAAGACCTTAGGAAACTTTTATCAACTGAATTTGATATTCTTTGGAGATTAAATTATTTCACATATTACTTCACAGTATTGCCCATACACATCATTGTTGTTTTTATCCAGTTCTAAGCAGAGAATTTTAACCAATTCTTTGTTTTTTGGGCTTTGATGAGCTCATGCATCCCTGCACTGGGCACTGTATTCCAGATTAGTGACTAAGAGGGAGACTCCTACAAGTAGTGGTATCCGCTTCAGTCAGTAGACTTGCATTGATGTCAAAAACAGAAATAAAAGGTCTGTGTCCATTGATGGGCATGGAGCAGAACTCTACTGCCTGATTTCCCAGTATTCATAATTTTTATCTTTTTGTCTGGAGTATTTATTTATAATCTCCTGAAATGTTCTGTTATCCAAGCGTGGTTTTAACTGTGCTTCTACAGTGAGCTTTTTTTTTTTTTTTTTTTAAATGTAATTCAGGTGCTTATCTTATAAGCTTTGTTGGGTATACATGAAACTGGCATGTACTTTACTGTATGCATATGTAGCATGTACAGTTCCATACTTGTGTGTCTGTTTTGTATGAATGAACTCTATAGATAGCATGTAGAAGTGCACAGGAAACCCTGATGTCAAGACAGACAGACATTGAGGCCTGGCAAGGAATCCTTATTGTGTGCACAGAAAGTGAAAAGACTAAGTCTATCAAGGAAGGAAGGTTAGAGGAGTCTTTTCAAGCCTAAGACAAAGAAAATCTGTTGTCTGCCTGCCCCTAAATATTAGCTATTTTTGATTACTGCTGCCTACTTACAACCTAATTTTAGCTGACCTTGACACATGACCCTGATCTCAGTGTAATTTCCACTTTGAGTTTTGAGTGTGAATGCCATGTTAATGTATGTGGAAACCCCAGTAAATATAACAGATACCTGAAATCACATTTTGGTAGGCCTTGCATTGATTGAGTTAATGTTTGCCTTTTAGGGGGAGTTATTGGCTTGCTTGGGCTGATTCTTAACCTCCCAAAAGACCTAGGAGCATTATCTGGTGTAGAAAAATGGATGAAATACAACTCTGCAGTCCTTAGTATTGTGTTCCTTAGCAGAATTGGTGATCATAAGTTGCATCAGTGGGTTTTTGTGCTTTTTTATGAAAAGTAACTGTTCTATAATAGTCTTAAATGCATAAGTCACTGAGGCCTTACATACACAACCATATTATACTAGCGATATTGACTTCTTTCAGAGCATGTTTACATGAGCAAATGTTACAGGAGCGATAAGTATTGTGAATTTATATATATGACATACGTTGCTGCTGAGATACATTCCTGTAAAAGCACCATATCTGCAACTAGTGTCTTGAATTAGAAACCAGTTGAATCTTGAATATAGTAAACATTGTTACCACATCTTGTGTGAAGTTATAGCTTCCCCATTCCCTCTGTGGATGTGTATGGAAGTGAAAGGAGGGATACCAACCTTGGTGCTTTTCAATTCACTTGTGTGGAGATAGAAGGGGAATAGGAAAGCATTACTGAGTCTGCCACTCACTCACCATCTAGTTTGTTTCATTTACAGTGTGTTTAGAGAAATGCATTCTAATGTGTGAGTATACTTCATCACTGAAGTGCCATTAAAATGAATGTAGAGAGGTCGTGAGTACTACAATGATACTTGATAGTTGATATCCTTTTACAACCAAGAACCCAAAAATGCAAACAGCATTTTAGAAGACAGTCCTCTGATTTGATCCCCTTGAGCTTGATTCAGGGAAAAGAAGTTTGCCTGTTTGACAAGCGCTAGGTGCAGACGAAATGGAAAGTGAGGTGTGTGTGGGGTGGGTGGGTGAAGTATGTTAGTCCCCTCCCTTTTTGCTATGCTGTAAAATTGCTAGCTTCTGGAGAACAAAAAGCCCTCCCTTTCTTGGACAGCCCAGTGCCTTGCTGGCGTTTTCTTTAGTATCTGTTTCTAATTAGAGCTGAGAATGGGGGAAGGTATTGAGCTTCCAGGAGAATGGAAAAGAGTGTGCTGCTGCTTTAAGCAATTCAGCAAGCCCATGTGGCAGTAGCATTCTGGAGTGTGTTCCTGTGCAATGAATCACCCATTCCATTGTCTGCTTTCCCTCCCCTCCTGCCTGGAGGAATGGAGCTTTTCACCTGGGCTGCTGTCTGCTTATAGTTCCTGCTCTTAGAGGGAGGGGTTGTTTGCTGTAATTAAAAGGAGGCTGAGGAAAGTTGTTCCTTTCAAAGCAATTCCATGTTGAATGTGCCTCAGGCTGGGGAGTGGCACTTCTGCTTGTTGGGGGTGGGGGGTGTTACGTAGAAGCTATTGCAGGAGAGTGGGATGGCAGGCATGCCCTTTTGTAGAAGTTCAGAATCTCCTTGAAGGATTATTAGTCTCCATTTTGTGAGCCCTCCAAAGTGATTTGACTATTCTGTCAGCACGCCCCCTCTCTGCTCTCCGCCCCCATTCTCTCAGGGGCTCCAGCTAGTGCCGTTTATGTTGGCATGTGCTTGACTCCACTGCACTGTGCCCAGAACTCAGAGGTGTTGGCTTTATGGCTTTGAGACTTGCGCTCTCTTTTTCTTGTCAAAACGAACCAGCAGCTGCTTCATATTTTCCAACAATTTTTTTCTTTCCTTCTCTTCCCCCTCCATTATAACCCATTCCTTGCCAGGCCCCACGCCAGCCTGTGACAAACAACTGTAGCCAGACATTGCAATCTCAGTCTGCTTTTTATAAAAGCATGAATGCAGGAGTTCCTTAAATGGAGATTTGATTTAAATCTGAGCAGTGCTCTGCTTGGCAGTGCTCTGACTCATTAGAAGCTGTGTGCACTTACCATCTCTCTCCCACCCATCTTTTCTATTACCCATATCTATTTTCTGATCTCACCCCTACAGTAACCGTCAGACCAAATAAATGTGTCTTTGTTAACCTTTTAGTGGGATTACTGCAGGTGGTGTTCTGTATGTAAAGTGGATGGGGGCAGTTTCAGCAGTGATGGTTATTTTGTACAAACTAAAAATAAATATTGCATTCTATTATATGAAATTATCTTCTTTGTATATACTCTGAACACTCACTTCCAGGACAGCTGGTCTCCTCTCCTTCCATAATGCTGCAAGATCACTTTCGCTCTTTCCTTGCCTATGCCCTCTAGTCTAAGCAATGTATTACAGGCTTCTTTTTACCCTTCAGAGTAATATCTTTATATCTGCTGGCACTCTCAAGCTCTTCCCCATCATATAATTCACACTTTTTGTTCTGGTTGTCACCTGCACTTAAAAAGAAGACCTTTCCTGTTCCATTTTTTTCTTTAAATTGCACAATATATTCATCTGTTCTGCAATGATTACTCCTGATAAATAGTTCCATCAGTGTTTGTGACCTTCAGTTGTGACTTGGCAGGGGTTTCTGCTACCTTTTAATTGGCATATAGCGTGTGGCATGTGTTGTTTTGAACCATTTGGGTTTATATATTCCATGTCCTACAGACCTCCCTAGTATAATGCTCATTGACACGCACACCCCTCCCTGCCTTTCTAGTGTCATATTAGATTATTTTAATGATTGTAGAATCCGGTGACCTAGTCTATTAGGGATATTTTGATATGATGGATTGTAGATCAGTGCAGACAATTGAATTAAATGAAGTTCAAGCAATTCAAGCCACACAATTATAGGAATCTGCTTGTGAGAAATGTACATGGAAGCACTTTTTATTTATTACATTTGTATCTCTCCTTTCTCTGATCATGAAATTCAAGGCAGCATTCATGGGATTCCCATGTCCATCCAAGTACTGTCCAGACTTATTTAGCTTTCTGACCATGTTCCACTCTGATGCAACTCAGAATACTTGTAGCAATCAAATCAACTTTCTAAAAGTTGTGACTTCATATGTGATGCTCTGGGGCATGGGCCTATGATTTCTTCCTAAAGTACAGGAATATGTTAGCACTTACTAAATGTAGCTTGAGAAAAAGGATGATCTGGGCAGGTTGGAGCCTAGTGAGCATCATCAGAATTTTTCTTTTCGCTCTGTCTTCTTGGGGCTGAAAACTGCATTGGCTCATAGGACAGGCACTCTTTCAGCAGTCTCAGGAAGTCAGAAACTGCTTTTTAATTATTTTAAGCAGGGAAGTTATACAAAGGAGAATCTGATACAGCAGGGCCATTTACTCAAATCCACATCCTAGGAATAAGCTACAGCAATTTAATACTTTTCTAGTTGGGGTGATAAAGTGGCTTAGAAGATAGACCCTGGGACTGGGAATTCATAGGTCAGGGTTCTATTTCTGGCTTGCGTACTGGAAAGTGTGTTATGATCATTAGATTAACAATGTTGCGAAAATGCAAAGTATTAGTCCAATATTACTTGGTCCCAACATGATTTATTAGCTTAATGGACTGTGGAGAGTTGGCCAGAGTCATTTACAGATAAGGGCTCATTGATGGCTCCCTGTGGAAATGCATCTTCTGGCTATACTGATAAAAGCATGAGTTCTTCATGATGGCTGAGATTACAGAGAATTAATGTTGTGCATCTTCTAATTGGAGAGCTGGGCCTGGTTGTGAGAGAAGCAATCAGAGGTCCTGATGGTCTGTGTGGGCATTTCCGGCTAACTGGAGCTGATATGCCTTTGTTTCCTTCTTCCGTTCCAGCTTCTGTACTTTTTTTCCATTGCTTCCCATGAAAAGGGCTATAAATATATATTCTGAGCTTTCAAAAAATCCATTCAAGTCTTTATGCCTAGGTCCCCAAATTTTATTCCATATGAAACTGAGTTCTGCAAGCTGAACGCATTATGGAATTCAAAAGAATTTAGGGTACTGAGGACTCATTTCCAGCTACAGAAGAAAACTCTTCTTTCCCCAGCTTGTGAGATTTGGGAATCACACTTTTTCAAACCTGTCTTTTCAGCCACACATTCAAAACCTGCTTTTTAAAAATATATAGAGCTTCTCAAGATGCTGAATTTTGTGTTGCATTTTAATTGTTAAATGGAATGTGCCTAGAATCTCAGCATAACCCCATTGTTCCTGAAAAACACATTAATACAAATTTGTCAAACAAATCTTTTCCTATACGTATTTATTCTCCAGACCCATTCCTTCCTGAGCCATCATTGCCTTTTTTTTGACATCTTCTACTTTTTTGAACTGGACCCTCAGTTGGGCTCTCTCATGCAGCCTCCTGAAAGGGATGCCTTTCACCCTGAGTTTGCTGCTGCTGCTGCCGCAACCACCTTTCAAACCATTCTGATCTGCTTTGCACTCCCTTGGCCATAAAGCAGTTAATTCCTGTCCTCACTGTGGTTCTCTTGTGCTGCGGTGAAACCCAGAAGTACAGAGCCTCTGGTTTCATTTACAGGGACAGTCCAAGTATTTCTATACTTCTTTCATGGCACAAGAAGCATGGTAAGAATTTTTGGTTTTTTAGTGCAAAGGTGGCAGAACTGAGATGGTATCATGCAGCATTCCGGGTTGTGCCATCCTTGCCTGTCCCACTCCATTTTCATGGCTACCCAGAGGCATTATGGCTTTCTATTGAGGCCATATATTCACAAGTAATAATGTTTACACAAGACGACAGGAGTTACAATACGGGTACATAACCACCCACATGTCACATGCTATGGCCTCACTAGAGGCCATAACAAGTCACGTATTATGAGAAATTATTGCAGGGTCTGGTATTCTGTATGGAATTAGTATGGAGTATGGTATTGAATTGATGGGGTATCTCAGTCCTGCAATGAATGAATTTTTATTTTTTCTGGCTGTGTTAATACCTCATACTCCCCCTGCCTGTGTTTTTTTTAAATATAACTGATTTGCCTGCTATAATGCCTACAAGTGTCAACAGTGTTTGTGTTTAGTTTAGTTTACTTGTTGAAGTAGTACACTGACTTGCTATTTTCAGACTTGGAATAATAACTACCCTTAGAAATTGTAAAATGTTCATTATGATAGTCCCAAAAGTATAGTCCTAGTTACCTGCAAGTGAAAGTGCACCGAAGCCTTCAGGTTGGTCTGCAATTTGAGATCTACACCAAGGAATGGAGAGAGATTTATTTGCTTCTTCACAACTATGGGTTTAATTTCCCCTATGTATCTGCCAAAACCTGGCCCTGTGAAGGAAGAGATGTGGCACAAAGTTAGACATAAGTTTGAGCACGTGCATATGTGAAATATACTTCCTATAAATGACACTTAAGTTTTATTTGTTAGTCTCTCCTTTTGTTTGTTTTTTACAATCCAGATTAAGAGAGTTTTTATTTCTGAGTCTAAAATGAGTTCCTTGAAGCCTGTGAATCAAGATCAATAACCTACTGAAGACTGATGTTGAAGGATTTTTTTACCTCTTTGGGATTAGAGGGAAATATTCCACTCTGGAGACCATAGAAACTGTTTGCTACATTGTACCACATATCAATTTTAAGCAAATGCATCATGCACTGTAGCAGTAGTTGTTGGTTGCTATTGGGGGGGGGGGGGTTGAGCAACTCCAAATATTTAAAGGGATTTTTCTGAGGCTTAATTTCAGGAATGCAACACTTAGTCATTTAATTGATTTAACCGAAACATTTCATTGATAAGAAATACTTTAATTGAAAAACTGTTCCTAATTAATCAAACAGTAGATTTTAACATTACAGCTCTTCTATGTGGACAGTGCTTGCATGTTGGAAATTGCGTGCAAACAACACAAAGATTGTCACATGTGATCATGCAGTCTCTTTTCCACGGTATGCACATATTCAGGGAAGCCACAATTAGCCATGGCTTTTCAGAATTTGTGTTCAGTATGTACATGTAGTTAGATGGATGCATGCATTATAACTGAATGGTGCAGTATACATGGACAGTCAGTTCTCGTTACCCACTAGGGTTAGGTTCCTGGAAAACCTAGTCGATACTGAATCATTGAGTCTATGGGAAGAATGGAGTTAGGTTCCAGGGGACACTCTGCATCATAATACACTCTATGCACTTTATGAACCTGAAGCCTATGGGGCTGGGTGATAGCAAGGGCTCATCAATGTCTCCAACCCCTAGTGCTTCCTCCATGCTGGCTATTCCTCAATTCATTGAAGGTTGCTGGCCCAATAGCAAGGTTGCTGGCTCAGCAATGGAGAGGGGTTTTTTTTTCTTCTCCACCTGTCTCTTGACTCTTTCCCTGGGTTTGCCCCAGCCCCAGAGCGGCCCTCAGGTTGCCTTTCAGAGGTCTCTCATCATCCCCAGGGTTGTGAAGTTTCGGCTGGAATCCCTGTGATGGTGCCCAAGATAGTGGGGCAAGTCTTGAAGCAAACACAAATGTGTCTTGACAATTTACCACAGGCCAATACCAATACCCATTTGATATAGAATATTGACCAAATCCAGACAACGTTCTAAAAAAAAAGTATAGTAGTCTGGATTTGATTTCTGCAACTCTCCATCAGCCATATACTGAATAGTCGTCCCTTCCTCTCCCTCCCCCCCTCATGGCACCATTACTGCCTTCTGTTCATGAGGAGGCAACTGTTTCTTCTCTTATTCCTTCTGTAAACTCTTTCGCTCTGCTTGCTTGCCTGCTCATGTTTGTTTTTTAGTTGCTACAAACCCCTAAACCAGAGGACAAAGAAGAGGTGGGAATTTATTATGGAATAATAATGGAATGCTATAAAAATTGGGGACTGCTGGTATCGTTTCTTCTTTCCAGAAGTTCTGGAATCATCCTGATCTTAGGGCTTGGTGCATCCTGATCCTAGAAGCTTAGTGAGGCTAATCAATATAAGTATATATAACCTCTCCATACTCCATCTTAAGATGGTAATATATCAACCTCTTGATTGCTGTTTCACCAGGCCTAGCTTCCCTCCTCATTTTACTTTTCTTGCCAGCCAGCCTTAAAAAAAAAAAAAATACCCAGAAACTAGCTGCACAAGGCTTTGTGTGTTTTCAATTGTCTAATAGATATAAGAATGTTTTAGATTTTCTTTTTCCTTTCAGACCAACACAGTTAACTACAATTTTTGAGTACAGTACTCTTTGTTTCTCTTGTGACTCTTGGCTGGATGTGGGTTGTGGAGCAGAAGATTGAAAAAGTCAGTCGTGAGTCTCCTCTGATACTACTAATGTTCCCCAAATGGTTCCAGTTCACAGGAAATGAAAGGTTTTAGAAAGCCACCTCCATGCTTCACTTAGGCTTGCTGTACTCTGAATTATCTGCCTGTGGAATAGGGGGAGGGTGCGAAAGTACCTGCCTGTCTGCCCCCCTAAGAGACTTGGATCTAATGACCTGGGTTGCCAACAATTGCTGAAAAATGCTCAGCTATTAACATAAATAGTGAAAAGCAAAGGAATAGTTAGCAATGTAATAATGAAAATTCCATCAGTGTTTGAATATGAACTTTAGGCTGTAAAGCATTGCAATGACATCAATGACTGTTTTATTGTAAGAAATCGGCTTTTCAAGGTTAGGGAAGGTATCTTGCCAAACCACTGTACAATCAGAAATAAACATGGGAAGAAATTATATGCATATAATTCATATGGTTAAATGAATAATTTTGTTCTCAGTCTTGGAGCTACTTCAGATACCTACTAGGGCAGTGTTCTTCAACCTTGGGGGTCAGGACCGCATTGGGATCATTACACCTTAGTTGTAGGATCGCAGCTACTTACAGGAATGAAAAAGATTGGAGACCCTGAACTAGAGCATTACCAGGTCTGGAGCACTAGCAGACAGGGATCCGATGTACCCCCTCAGGTATTGGGTCCCAGTTCTGCTCTGGTTCTTAGGAATTGTGCTAGCATAGCTTTCACTAGTACCAGGCTTCATGGAAACATTTTCTGCTCTCTCTAATAAGAATGGTTTCAGTGAACAGTGCAGGGAGGGGGCTGATATTATTATTATTATTATTATTATTATTATTATTATTATTATTATTATTATTATTAATTGGATTTCTATCCCGCCTTTCTGCCCGAAGGCACCCAAGGCGGCATTACAATACAAAAATACGATAAAATACAAAATTTAACATTAAAAAGCAATTTAAAAACAATATTAAAACAATACAATAAAACAAAATTAAAACAAAACAATACAATTTTTTTGGGAGGTGTTTGGATTGACATCAGGGTCCCCAGTTTCATACTTGATTGATTGATTGATTGATTGATTGATTGATTGGGGTAGTGGCATGAAAAAAGTTGGACCACTGTACTAGGGTATAGGGTATTCTTAGGTAATGAGGCATATGATTGCTCTTGATTATATCTAAATACACTAGGGATAGATAAAAATGGTACATTAGACAATCACTTTATGTATATGTTTGATATTGCACATAACATGAAAATAATTGATTTGAAGGTGTGATCAAGACTTCTATAGTCTTCCTTTTAGAAGTAGATCTTCACATTCACCCACTGTGTTAATTTTTTTCTTGCTACCTGTCTAAAATGGGGTTATGACTAATGCTTCACTGCAGTATGTTTCTTGCAGAAATAAAACAGTCCAGTAAAATGCTCATGAAACAGTCCAGTAAATGCTCATTCTTTCTACTCAGTGATGTTCCCTATTCTGGCTGCTGCATTGTACCAAATCTACAACCTATCCATGCTCATCTTCTCCATGCTGTTTCAATTCCTGTTTCACCTCCTGGTGGAACTTCCAGCATCATATTGGTTTCCTCTGTCTGACTTTCATAACTCCTGTACTCTTTCAGGTTTTTTTTTAATGTAGCATCCACTTTACGTTGAAAGCTTTCACTATGTGGATTTCTTTTCTGTGCTTCTAGTGAGTCATCACTAGAAAAGCCAAGAGAAGAGAGAGTGCTTGTTGAATAGTGCATTGTTATTAACGGGAAAAAAACGTTTCTGGTAGATGTATTCTGGTAGATGTATTCAGTCACTCTGGGTTAGAGGTATCTTCAGATGGTATTCGTGCAATGCACTTTACATGGGACTGCCCTTGAAGACTTGCAGCTGTTGCAGAGTAGTGCTGCTGCAAACGTCCTGATGCTGTAGGAAGGTGCATTTTATTCAGTCATTGTTGTGACAGCTGCACAGAGTGCCTGTTAGCTTCCAGGCCCAGTTCAAGGGTTGCAATTTGCAGAGTTCTTTGTATCACCTTTAGAGAGGATATCTCCTGATATGAGTGTCTAGTGTGTCTGTGCTGTATGTTGAACCCTCTGAAAGTTCTTTCACTTTGTGCAATTAAAAGGACAACTGCAAGAAGCAGGGTCATTACATATAAAATGACCTCAAGGCTGTGGAACAAGGCATCTTGAACAGGGATTGGTTTTCTCTACATCACCCTCAGAATGTGGGTGAAAACAAATTTGTTCTGGAAGGTCTTTGGCTGATTTGATCCTTCTGTCTGTCCATGTGGTTGCCCATTTTATGTTTCTGTGTGAGCTGCTTTGAACTGTAAATGGTGGCACACCATGTCTTATATAAATAGAACCACAGGGGATGTTTTACTTTTTAATCGGGGGAAAGGAGAGTTCAGGCCTTGGTCACTCTCTGCGCCCCCCCCCCCCCGCTTTGTAGGGAGAAAATAGCTGAGTGAATTTTTTCTTCAGCCTGGGATCTCTCAGTCTCATCTGGTATCTTCTCTTGATAAGGGTTGTCCCTAATTTTCTCTCCTCCTGAATCTAGGGAGTTGTATTCATAGAATGACCTGATTTGCGGATACTTATAGTGGTTTCAATAGCCACAAAATCAACAATGGTAGCATAACAAAATTACGATTTTTCTTGGGACTGTTTTGTAGTGGTCTAGCTTTTGCCATGCTTTTTGTTTTTTCCCCTCCCAATTTGAATCCTTTTTTTTATTCAGGAAGCTCAGCATTTTACACATATAGGCACTGACCAGGCCTGCTTAGCTCACTTAGGTATACTAGTTCACCAGACTCATCAATGTTTGTACTGTATGTTCCATGTAAATAGGACATTCATGTAATTGTACTGATTTAATTCGCTTTGTACTGGTCCATGACTGTAATAAACTAAATCATCATCATCATCATCATCATCATGATCTAAAGAGGACAGCCAGTGGGAAGTTGGGGGTTGGATATGGGAAATTTAGTTTCATATCCACACTTCAGAATGGCCCAGAATATCACTGTGTCTCAGGGAAGAACGAGTTGTGATATTTTGTGCAGGACTATGGCCAAGACCAACTTGTGAGTGACCTGCACCTTCCCTACCACTTAGGCAGACTTACCTATGTCATGATGTTGGGAATCCGCAGATTTCACACCAAGCATTGAGGAATACGAAGAGGTACTCTTGCTGCTTCTTGCTTTCTTCAAAGGACCAGTGCAAAAATAGCCGTGTCCTCTGTATGTGCCAGGGGACTTGGGAAAGGGTGAGGGGAAGAACATTTTTTTTCGTGCTTAATGCTGGGCTTTCGCAGAAACAATGCAAGTCTCACCATATCTGCCTTCTATAAAAGACCCCCCTCCAACTCCAGTGTAGTTCATGGAAAACGTATAGGAAGGGATCTTGTTAATTCAATCTCCATTGGCAATACAGAGACCCTATTTTTGCCATTTGTGCCTGATTATGTACTTCCCTGTCTATATCATTGGCTGCTGCTCAAGGGGAAACTGACACAGATGAGCCAGTGTTAATATATGAATCTTCACCGCCCCCCTCCCACACACACCAGGATCTCTTCATAACAAGTCTAAAACACTGGTCTGATCTTTCTGCAGGAAGTTCAGGGTACAATGGTGATACATTTTTCTGCTTTCATCTCACCCTGGTCATACATCAGAATAATGCCTGACATCGCCTTCTCTGAGTATTGAAGAGATGGACATGTCAAATAGTTTTATTTATTATGCCGGCTGAATCTCCTAAAATTCAAATATGAACAATGTTTTAATTTCATTAAGACCCATTTCATGCTACAAAGCAGACAAATAATGTGGGGCAGGATGTCTTGAGCAGACCAAACAATATTCATCCACTTTGCTGTTCCAGGAACAAAAAGTTACAAAGGCACTGTATCAAGGCTTCTTTCATTAGACCATTGTACCTGATATGCATTTTGCTTGGGGCTTTGTAGACCTTTCACTTTCTGTCATCACTGGTTGTGTGATGAGATAAGGATTGTAGGAAGAAAGTACCTAGATATATAGCAGCATAGCGAGTGAAAATCCTAAATGCAGATATTTTCTTTCCAAGGAAATCAGCTTGTGCTTACCAGTATATCCCCAGCATTCTCATAACCACTTCAGTCTAGACATTCAGAATTTTATAAGCAGCCCAGAAGCTCAGTAGCCACATATCTGGCTGAAATATGTGGCTTTCTATGGTTGTTGCAGACGCGAGAGTGTGTTATGATTTTAGCACCGTGCTGTTCTTCATCCATCCTTGCCCCTTAAGTTTCTGAAGGAGGTTGACTTGAGAAAAACCTGATTCTGAGAATATAGCCATTATACTTCCAGAGTAAGCCTTATAAAAGGAGCAGGACTGTAAAACGTCACAGGTCTTATGTTAAAGGCACGTAAAAGGCAGGTTTTCCTGATTTAAAAGCATGTTTGTGGCTCCTTTTTAACCAACTGAAAAGCTTTCTGTATCTGTGATCCTGCAGCAGGAAGAGGGGATAGTGAAGGGGCACTTGCCTCTTGTGTGTTCATTGAATGTAAAGTGTGCTAACATGGTGATAAGAGCTAATTTGATGTTTCCCTAAAGGTGGTAGTGGTGGCAGCTGTGTGTCCAGCCATGGGAGTGGGTGGGTGGACTGGATCCCATTCTTCAGTGCATTGACTGCTCTTGCTTCTTGGAAGGTAACTGAAGTTACCACCCTTGCAAATTGTGCAACTTTCAGGTACCTAGTGGAGGCTGTGAAGGAGCGGTCATGACCAGTATTTATCTTTGCTTTTATCCTAATAGAGTTCTCATCAGGATGATGTGTTCTGAAATATTTATTGGCCTGTTTAAATATTAAATACCATGAAGGCAGTACAGCATGATGGTAATTCTGGTGCCTTAGGGGATGGATGGTCTGCACGTTGGCACTTTCCTCCCAGTAATAATAAATACACTTTGCTGCTGTTCCTTTTCTGTTACCACCCAAGTAGTACCTTAATATATTTCCTTTCATGCCATGGCTCAACTTTGCTGTTAGACCTCTATCATAGCATTTCTTGTGGCTTGACAGATAGTCTAGCTTGCCTCAAAGCCTGTATCCTGGGGTGTGTTGACTCACTCAGCTAGACTGTGAGATCCAGCTCCTGTGGAGTCAGCAGCCGTTATGCAGGGTGGCCAGATGTGAACAGAGAGGCGCTGATGAAGGCTGAACTGGGCAAGGCATCGGCAGAAGTTGACTGAGGCCAGTCCCTTCATTGTTGGGGCAAAAATGCAGGCACAGTCTGAAAACTCTGGATACCTGAAAACTCAGGATATCTGACTTTGTCATATGACCACATCCTCCCTGTTACATATTTGGGTAGCTCACATAGACCTGGGTAGAACTCCACAGTAGCTGTGACACACATGCAAAGTCCCTGCTGGTTGCCTCAAGCTTAGGACCAGTCAGAGTCCTCATATCGTATGCAAGATTTTCAGGCCCAAGTGAATTGAATTGAGCATTGTAGAAACCTCTTGGACTATAGAGCCTCCCGGATTCACCCTGTCATAGCAATGACACCAAGAGTGTGAGCTGTTATTGGATTGACTGCTAAGTTAAATGATACTTAACGCTGAGCTTCAAATCCTGGCTTAGCTGTGAAGCTCATTGGGCAGGTGGCTCTCTCAGCCCAACTTATTTTACAGGGTGGTTATGCAGATAAATGAAATGAGAATAAATTTCTTCAGAGAGATTAGTTTTTTATCTTTTGGAATGCTAGTTCGGGCTTACCAAGATGCTTAAAAGGTAGAAGGGTGAGTTCAGAAAACTGTCAAAGTGAAGGATTTGAATTTAGGAAGGTGGGTGGGTTGGATGGACTTCCATCAAGTGTTTGAGCCCCTGGCTGTGGCTAGGTAAGTGATTGCAGGAGATCTTTCAAAATGATGTAGATTATTTATCAACTTCGATTATCAATTTTCAGGGGGGTTGTAACCCCAAGGTTTTAGGGCAGTGTTTCTCAAACTGTGGGTCAGGACCCGCCAGTGGGTTCCGACCCAATTTTTGGTGTGTTGCAAAAACATTTTTGAAACATTAAAAAAAATTTTTTGCAAGCACCCTTGCCTAGTTTGCAGAAGAAAATCATTAGCTGGAATGCTAACCTGTGGTATGAGATAATAATACAAATTAAAATATCACTGGGTGCAATCCAGAGGCCAGTTTAGGCCGGTGCATATCATGTGCCAGGCTGACTAAGTAAGTCTGACTAAGTTGGGGGGGGGGGCAGAGGGAGGCCGGGCGCCTGGCGGGGGGGGGGACAAGATCCAACAGATCTTAATCTCCCTGGTTTGCCTTGCATGGGCTGCTCAGAGTTGCACCAGCTATTTTGCTGGTGCAGCTCCAAGTAGCCCTAGTGGGCTGCTGGGGCCTTCCCTGGGGTAAGGGGAAGATATCACCTTTACCCCGAGGTGGCCTCCAGCTGCATTTTGCCTGGCCTGGAAGTCCCTAACTCCACATCTTGCTCTCAGTTCAGCCTTCTTGGGTCCTCTGGAATGACTGTCAAAGTTTGGGGAACAGTCATTGAATTACATTTATAGGGAAAGTATAGCAGTAGCAACACACATACTATACGTAAGGTCTCTTAACAGCCTTGAGGTCACAGGAATCCGATTATTAATTAATTACAGTATTTTCCTATATCTTTTTTGTCTAGTGGGTTACAATAAATTGCGGTTTTAAAAGTCGGTCCTGGTGTTGAAATGCTTGGGAAGCACTGTCCTAGTGTAATTGTACGGTAGTTCTGTTTTCCTGGGAAAAGCCACTTATTGCTTTTCCTGCTTTTGCAAGAGGCTATTTAAGATAACAGAGGGAGCTTCTAGAGATGTACATGGAAGTAGCTGTTGAAGAAATTTACGTTCTCATTACCTGGAAGGCTGTGTGGACTGTGAAGGGAGTACCAGAGAAACTAGGTAACCCTTATAAGCAGGCATCATTCCGCTCTAACTATGCATCCTTGTTGAGAGTTTGTATCTGCTTAACAGAATGAATTTTACTAATGTAGTATCTAACTGATAAGCCGCCCACCCCTCCCTGTAATAGAACTGGGCCACTTGAGCGATCCTACTTCCTGTTAGCCTTTCAACCTTTTGTTAGTGTTGTGATCTGGAAGTGTTGTGTGTTGTTAGTGTTGTGGTACTGGAAGAGAAGCTTCCCTATAAAGAGGTACTTTTTAAATAGGTGCCTTATATTTAGGGGGGAGAGGGAGAGCAACTGTCCCTCTTTATCCCAGCATGGTGCCTTTGCCAGTGGCTGTTGCTGGTGTCTCTTCTATAGTTGTTTAGATTGTGAACCTTTTGGGGACTGGAAACCATTTATTGATTTATTTTACTATGTAAACCAGTTTGTGAATACTCTTGTTGAAAAGCACTATATAAATATTTATAATTTAGGAGGAGTGTGTGGTGGTAGCTGATTTTTGAGCATCATTGGTAGTGTTCCTTATATAGGAGGAAACTGTTAGCTTGTAGATATGAGTTGGCTGTAGTTTCTGGCATGAAACAATAGAAAACAGGGTTGAGAGGAAGATGTGTTTTGTAGACATTTTATCAAGAGATTTAAAAGAGTGTCCCAAAAAGCCACTTTCTGGGGTAGGTACCTGGTGTTAGGCTATGAAGAAAGCACTTTAGACATGAGGCAGGTTTGGAAATAAGTCATTGCCATCGAGTGTGAGTGTGTGTTAAAAGAAAGCAACCACAATTCACCTGCCTTCCACTGCTGCCCTATGTTAAATGTTTATTATTATTGTTTCCAGCTTTCTGTATAAGAGAAAGTAGAGTGATTGCCTTTACTTGGGTTAGTTTAGTTCATGTGATCCTCTTTGCTTTGTGCTTCATTCTTGCTGTGCAGGGATTGATACATATGCCTTTATATGTATAGCCTACAGTAACATGTGAGTGAAGGATTTAGAGCACAAAATGAAGAACTCAAGACCAAGACTGCAAGTGAAATATGCAGCATTTCATATCCTTCCCCCACAATGGAAAACGATTAACGTCTGTCTGTGCAACCTTGGCACAATATGCTCATTTGAGCACCACAGTTCCTTCCAAGATGTTCAAAACTCTTACCAATTGATTCCAGATGCTTCCCCCCTTTCCCAGTCATTCTTTCCTTTCCCCCCTGTTTTAGCTGGCTGCTAATCCTGCAGGTTTCTGCTTTCTCCACAATTTTTGGAATTGCAGGCTTTAAAGGTAGGGAAGGGCTTCAGCATGCTGTTTGCTGGTTCTGGCATGGAAGGATGTGACTGGCTCTTTGTTACACAAGGAATATAACACATTTACCAGTATGGAAGGGACGTTTCTCTTAAGATAGCCCCCATTTTCTAGAGAGCCTTGGGTTGAAAGAATTAACAATGACTGAGTTTCATCTGTTTGCCCCTGATCAGTAATTAGCTTTCCCATTCATATTGTTAATCAGGGGTAGTGATCATGCAAGCAATTCTGGTTTGTAGATCTAGGCACAGTCAGATTTTGCAGTGGAAGCCATTGTGTTTGATTTTTTTTTTGTATTGCAGCTTGCCAATTTCTAGAGCCCTGTTGTCCTCATTCATTTAATTTTTTCTTCAATCCTGCCTTTGAGGACATGATTTCTATGGGAATTTTGCTTGTTGCAAAAAAATTTTTGTAACACAGCAGAACCATGGAAATTACAGATCCCTGATTTATGTGAAATTAGGGTGTTTACTTACGGGGTTGAGTTGTGGCTGATCCTGTCTTCTGGTTTGGGGAGGTTATTAACCCCTTGGAACATACTATCATATTGGTACCCATTATTTTTCAGGATTCATGTATGTATCTTCTTTCTATTTAATTCAAACTCTAAACCTATGAGGCATCCACCATTTTGCTTTTGTGTTCTGGACAGTTTGTCACACTGTTCATAACTGAAAGTGACTTCAACCAAGTGGGTGAGTTTATTTTTTGGGCTAGCAAATGTTGGATTATTTTGCTTCTTCCAACAGTAGTCAAAGTGAGTAGCCCTATTAAAAATGACAAATCATTTTGTCTAAGATTGAGTCTGTTTCTGAGTTCAAATGGAGTTTAACATTTTATATAGGCATCATACCTTGAGGAAAAAAGGCAATCCCACCCTTGTTTGGTTTCTTCCTTGTGCTGTACTAAGAGTGTCTCTAGATATCTGTTCTATGCTGTGATTATAGTGCTTTACGTGTGGATGTGCTAGACATGTGAAAGTTGGATGTTTATCCCCATCTTTGTTTTTAGTCCTGTGAGGATCAGTATGGGGCATAAGCAATGCAGCTGTTGCCCAGGATCGCAGCTGGTAGCTGTGTGAGAACAGAAACCTCTTGTGATGTGCTTTCTGTTTTGCTTCCAGGTTTGCGGGAAAAACTCTCTAGGGACCCCTGTATATCAACACACAAAGCAACTCGCTTGACTTTACCAGTATACATGTCTTACTGTTGAGCTCTAATCTTCAAGGGGATGTTAGCAAAATGAAAAAAAGAGGTAGATAATGGCTAGATGAGCTGTTCCTTGATGTCTTCATACACAAATGTTGTGTATGGTACAGTTAGTGGTGAAACTAGTCCTGCTGGACCTTACAGGTCAGCATAGACAAATGGCATCTGTTAGGCAAAGTAATTACACATCCAAGCTATTCCTTTGCTAGTTCAAGTACTATGGATGCTGAAGACTCTAATGAGTTTACAGACCAGTGTACTGTCAAACCCTCAGGAGACCGTCAAACCCTCAGGATGCTGAAGTTACAATAAGATAAAAGTAGAAAATACTTGCATTGGAGCCAAATGATTAAAGAAATCCCTATTCACTCAAATTTTTACCTGGATTTCAGCAAAGTCCAAATTTTTCTTTTTTTTTAAAAAAATCACATTTGTCTAAAATAAAATAAGGCATTTCGAAAGATTCAGTCAGGGAATTAGTTTTAAAGCCGTTCCTTGGAATTCTAAGCACATCCAGTCACTAGAGAGAGTGATGAGAAAAGGTTATTGAATTTCCATTTTTTAAAATCTGACATGTGAAAGGCAGTGATAAGACTCCTTATGCAAAATGCTATATCCTCATATAATAGCCATTTCTTTAGTTCATTCATGCCTTGAGGTGGGGCAGAGTTTATATCAATATTTAACTTTAGTTCTGTCAAGTGAGAAAGAAAACATAAAATTCCAGTCTGTAAAACTGAACTACAGGTGCGATTTATCTATTCATGGCAGTTTTGCTCCAAAACGTAACCTCCACAGATACCTAAAACCATGGATACCAGTGTCCACATTTTAAAGGCATGTAAAAAGGAAAAAAAAATGTCAAAATTGCCTTTCTTACCTTTGTACAGTCAATCCATGCCTTCCCAGGCCTTAAAAGGCCCACTTCCGGGGTCACACAGAGGTTCATTGCTTTTCCCCAATTGCCCCAGAATGCTCTACTGTTGCTGCTCTTGTGTGTGTTCTAAAGTATACTCAAAACTTGTGAATGTGTAGATTGCACCATTCATTTCAGGGAGGCAACATATGTCTTGTGTGGAAAGGATTTAAAACATTGTTTAAATTGTGGAAAAGCAGTTTGATTTGTCTGAGTTAGAAAATGCCTGTGCAGCCTTAAATATTAGGTGCTTAACCAGATCTTCCACTAATTGCGCAAGCCCATACCCCGATCCCTGTCTGATAAATGAACTAATTGTCATGAAAATCACTAGACAGGATCACATACCAGTAAAATATTCCAGTATTTTGGGATATCTCTTCTGTTCCCTGCATTACATGGTCTTCCCTTGTAAACCTCTAGCCACATTCCTGTCCCTGAGAAACAGTGTTGCTTCATCTTGATGTAATGTAATTTTAAATTTTGTGTTATGTTGAGGTGTAGCAGCTAAAACCAATCGATAGAATTGAGTTTTAGTAAGACAAGGTATTTTGTCCTAGTTCCAAACTAGGGAAAAAATCTAAATATACAGTATGTTTGAACTGAATAGGGGAAAAGTAGTGGAAAGCAAGAGATTAATCACTTAGAAGAATTAGGGGGGCAGGTGCAGTAGGCTTGCAGGGAAGTAATGTACTATATGCATACATTCAGTATATGCGAGAAAAAATGTGTAAATCCATCCATCATCAATGGTGCAGCCATTAAAAAAAATCAAAGCAAAGCAGTTAAAGGAGTAGGGAGGGAAGCCTGTTCTGCGTAGATGCTAGAAGCTTTATACTACTGGGACTGACAATTGGAAATCAGTTTCTACATTTTGTGACTTAGAGATGCAGAAACTGCATATTCTGTGAAGACAGTAAAAATACAATAAAATCCCTATAGAGGCTAGGATTTAGTAAATAAAACCAGTCTCTCTCTGTCTGTGCACCACTATCATTGAATGCCCTTCCTTCTTTCTCTCTGCTACAGGCATGCCTGATCACATGACTCCCAGCGGACACTGGCCTGATATACTAGTGTCGGAACAAATTTGGGATCCAGCCAGATTTGAATGACCTGGCATTAACTAGAAGTGTTCTGAATTTAACATTTCCCTTTGCTCAGAAAAAACCAAAGCAGGCTTGAATCAAACTCAAGAAAGCTTTCTATCCTTTAATAAATGACCTGCATTTCCTGCTCCAGCACTGTTCTCTATAGTGATTCCCTTTGGAGAAACCAATCAGTGATCCTCCTCTTTATGCTAAAGTGCTGTTTTTTCTCTGTTAGGTTTTTCAATAGTCCAGTGTGCTGTGCTTTTTGAGATCTGTGAACAGGCATAACCATGTGATGAAGCTTTCCCTCCAGATTGGAATACTTTATACCCTGTATTTCTGACATCAGGAACCAGTGTTTTTTTGTGTGGATGAGGATGAATAGCTATGAACTGGCAGGGCAAGGGCAATTTTACATTGCAGATGGGCAGATCAGGGAGCTGGTATGTTGGTTTTCCAGTCCTTATAGCTGCAATATAGAAAACATTCTCATTGCCGTATAGTAGCTATGTTACAGATTTCATCTCCCCCTCCCCATATTGGGATAGTTGGAAAAAGTAATGTATAAAACAATCCTGTTAGTACAGTGCAACCTAAACCTTTTAGGTTTGCCAGATGGGCACTAAAATTGGAGTAGCTGTGCTGCTATATGCCTAAGGACTAATGTACATGTTCAGGAAAAAAAATGTACATGGTATAGCCCTTCTGGAATTGTCTGCTGCAGAATGCAGATCATATGTTTGAGTTATCCCTCCAATACTCCCTTGCTCTTAGAAAGCTAAGGAGGACCATGAAAAACTGTTCAGACTTGAACCCTCCTCCTACCCAGTGTCGTATGCCAGTCTGACTTTTGAGTTCAGTGTCATTGTGTAGCCTCTGAGGGTCCAGTGCCCTTTCCAGGATTCACTGCTTGAGAAGATTAATCATGGTTTTGTAAGAACATCTCCTGTCTGTCTGCTCATGTTTTGGATGCTGGGTCATGCACAATTGGTTGTTCAGAATGACTTTTAAAAGGGTTTAGAACTGTTTTAAAGTTCTTTGGTGTCTTTTGATGTATCTGTTTAATAGTCATCAAACTTCCAGTATATCTGAAGCAACTTTTGTGAGAAAGTGCTGGTAAAGCCCATTGTGCTGTCACAGCTATCTCTATGGGATGCCACAAATTGGGGAATGAGTATAATTAATGCCTTGTTTGAAAGTAGCAATGCTCATGATTGGGGGGGGGGGAGAGTGCCATGTTCTCAGCACTGCGTTTCATAACCTTCTCCTTTGGAAGAGCAAACAAAGAATGAAATTCCAGTGTACTGGCACCTTGATTATGTGTTTGGTTTCCATTTGGCATCATCAAAGCCTTTATTTCTAAAACGTATTCTACTGTCTAGCTGAAGCAGCTCCTAATATAGTAAAAAGATAAAATACTCGCAAATATAAAAATAGCCACAGTAAATATAAAATACAAAAGAAAAAAAATGATCCAGCAAGGCTAATGTGGGTTACCCATATTAATTCATATTAATACCAGTTTAAAATTCAGCCATCACTTCATCAGGTCAAATGCCTATTTAAACAAGGAGGTTTTTAATATTCCCTCTGAAATTCAGGAGAAGAATCAGTCAGATAGAGTTTGCTTGGCAAGATATTTTGTAGGGATGGTGCCCTCTGAGAAGTGCCCTACATCTGACAGCCACTAACAGAAGCTGGGCTAGCATGTCCTGTGTAGCACCTTCTGAGAAGATCTTAAAGTGTGAGCAAATAGGAGACAGCCATTCCTTAGGTACCCTGGTGTGAAAGCCATTTTTCAGCTATGATGTTACTGTTGTAAAGCAGGTAATCTGCCTATCAGCAGAAGGCTTGTGAGATATGCTTCGTTTTTTATTAAAAATCTGTGGTCCACCAACTTTAGCCAGGTGCAAAGTAGTGGTGGGGGAAGGTGGACATGTACTTAGAAGTAAGGAACAGGGGACTTCTGAGCACATGCCCAGGCCAGGAATTAGTTTTCAGTACTTGAACTGAATTCACAGCTCTTCTACACATACCATTTTCCCCAGAGTTTTTTGTGTGTTTGTTTCAGACACCTAATTTGTATGCGGGTGGTTGTTTCTCTTCTGAAAACAATTGAGAGATAGAAACCCTTGCCAATGGACTACAGATCACCTCGGCATATTCCAGTAAATCCTGATCTGCCTTCTGCCCACTTCTGGTCAGCACTAGGAGATATAATAAAGAACAAAGCAACTAGATATGAACTAAAATTAAGGAGAAGTCTGCGGACTTGCTCTGGTATTCTGCAGTTCTATTGTAAGTTTTATGTTTCAGTGAGGGCAAAATGCATCTAAGTTAAGCTACTGACTGGGCCCAACTAGGAACATATTTCACCAGTTCTAACAAGTCCAGTAGCTGCCAGTCCATTTCCAGGCAGAGTTCAAAGTCCTGGTAATTACCTTTTAAAGTCGCAAATGACCTAGTATAGCTATTCAAGGTCCACCCTTTCCCACAGGAGCCTCATTGAACCTTCAGAGGTGCTCGTTAAAGTCCCCCATTTTCTAAAGTAAGGCAAGTTGGGATTAGAGAGAGGGTCTAGTCCAGGGATGTCAGACATAAGACGCACAGGCTGGGTTTCTCTGGCTCAGTATATTTGGGCTCTCCTAGCGTGTTCTCTCATACCTTGGAATTATGCACAAAATTTGCACATTTTCTATCATCTGCAGCTAATGAGTTTCTGTGTGAGAACGAAGTGCATATTTCTAGCCATCATAAGAACATAAGAACATAAGAAGAGCCCTGCTGGATCAGGCCAAAGGCCCATCTAGTCCAGCCTCCTGTATCTCACAGCGGCCCACCAGGCGCCCCAGGGAGGCATGAAACAACAAGATGCCTGCATCCCGCTGCCACTCCCTTGCACCCAGTACCAGTAGCTCTCCACCTTTGTAAGGAGGTTGCACAATCCATCATTGCCTATAGCCCACGATGGACCTTTCCTCCAGAAATCTGTCCAATCCCCTCTTAAAGGCATCAAGACCAGATGCCATCACCACCTCCTGTGGCAAGGAGTTCCACAGATTAACTACCCGGTGGGTAAAAAAGTACTTCCTTTTATCTGTTTTAACTCTCCCAACCCTCAGCTTTAGTGGATGCCCCCTGGTTCTGGTGTTTTGAGAGAGGGGAAAAGAACATCCCTCTATCGACTTCATCCCTTCCATGCATAATTTTGTATGTCTCAATCATGTCCCCCCTCAGGCGCCTTTTTTCTAGACTGAAGAGCCCCAAACGCTGTAGTCTTTCTTCATAAGGGAGGTGCCCCAGCCCCGTAATCATTTTTGTCGCTCTCTTCTGCACCTTTTCCAACTCCACTATGTCCTTTTTGAGATGCGGCGACCAGAACTGGATGCAATATTCCAGGTGTGGCCTTACCATCGATTTGTACAATGGCATGATAATATTGGCTGTTTTATTCTCAACCCCTTTTTTAATGACCCCAAGCATGGAATTGGCCTTCTTAATTGCTGACGCACACTGGGTCGATACCTTCATTGAATTGTCCACCAGCACCCCGAGATCTCTCTCCTGAGCTGTCACAGACAGCTCAGAACCCATTAGCCTATAGGTGAAGTTTTGGTTTTTTGCCCCAACGTGCATCACTTTACATTTGTCTATGTTGAAATGCATCTGCCATTTGGCTGCCCATTCCCCCAACTTGGAGAGATCCTTCTGGAGCTCTTCACAATCCTTTCTGGTTTTTACCACCTGGAAAAGTTTTGTGTCATCCGCAAACTTGGCCACCTTGCTGCTTATCCCTGTCTCCAGTCATTTATGAATAAGTTGAAAAGCACGGGCCCCAAGACAGATCCCTGGGGCACTCCGCTTTTCACCTCTCTCCATTCTGAAAATTGCCCATTGACCCCCACTCTCTGTTTCCTGGCCCTCAACCAATTCTGGATCCATAAGAGGACCTGCCCTCTTATTCCCTGACTGTGAAGTTTCTTCAGCAGTCTTTGGTGGGGGACCGTGTCAAATGCCTTCTGAAAATCCAGGTATATGATATCCACAGGTTCACCCACATCCACGTGCCTGTTGACCTTTTCAAAGAATTCCAAAAGGTTTGTGAGGCAAGACTTACCCTTACAGAAGCCATGCTGACTTTCTTTTAGCAGTACTTGTTCCTCTATGTGTTTTAGGATTTTATCTTTGATGAGGCTTTCCACCATCTTACCCGGAATAGACGTTAGGCTGACAGGCCTGTAGTTTCCAGGGTCCCACCTTCTCCCTTTTTTAAAGATTGGCGTGACATTGGCTATACTCCAATCCTCTGGTACCGTGGCCGTTTGAAGGGACAAGTTGCATACTCTAGTTAAGAGGTCAGCAACTTCGTTCTTTAGTTCCTTAATTACTCTTGGGTGTATACCATCTGGGCCTGGTGACTTATTTATATGTAGTTTATCAATTTGATCTAAAACATCTTCTTTATTAACCAGTATCTGCTTTAATTCCTTCGTTAGGAAGGGCTGTTCGGGCTGTGGTTTCTGCCCAAGTTCTTCTGCTGTGAAGACGGACGCAAAGAATTCATTTAATTTCTCTGCAATCTCCAAGTCCCCTTTTATCTCCTCTTTCCCTCCCTCCCCATCCAGCGGGCCAACCGCCTCTCTGGCAGGTTTCCTGCTTCTAACATATTTGAAGAAGCTTTTATTATTCCCTTTTATGTTGCTAGCCATGCGTTCTTCAAACGCTTTCTTGGCCTCCCGTATCACCTTCTTACTTGTCTTTTGCCAGAATTTATGTTCTTTTTTATTCTCCTCACTGGGGCAAGACTTCCATTTACGGAAGGAAGCCTCTTTGGTCTTTACAGCTTCTCTAACTTTGTTTGTCAGCCATGCAGGCACCCTCCTGGACCTTGTCGAACCCTTCTTTCTTTGCGGTATACACTTCCGCTGGGCCTCTACTACTGTTATTTTAAACAGCCTCCACGCAGCCTGGAGGGATTGGACTCTTTTTACCTTCCCTTTCAATTTCTGTCTAACTAGTCTCCTCATCCGAGGGAAATCTGCCCTTCGAAAGTCAAGGGTTCTTGTGTCAGATTTGCTCTGCACTCTTTCCTGGACATGCATGGCAAAACCAATCGCAGCATGGTCACTGTTCCCCAATGGCTCAGTAACACTTACATCCCTAACTAGGTCCCGAGTACCACACATAACAATATTAAATCCAGAGTCGCCTGTCCTCTGGTCGGCTCCATGACTAGCTGCTCTAAGGCACAGTCATTCAACACATCAACGAATCCGGTCTCTCTTTCTTGACCAGAGCAGCAGTTGACCCAGTCAATATGAGGATAATTGAAGTCCCCCATGATTACAATCCTGCCTCTCTTGGTCACTGCCCTGATCTGTTTCCTCATTTCAAGGTCACCTTCAAGTTTTTGGTCGGGAGGACGATAGCACACCCCCACTATTACATTGCTCTTACGGCCTGGTAGTTTAACCCATAGTGACTCCATGGTGGAGTCCGGCCCACTTTCAGTTTCTACTCTGCTGGATTCTATCCCTTCTTTGATATAGATGGCCACCCCTCCGCAAACACGCCCTTCCCTGTCCCTCCTATAGAGTTTATAGGTTGGGATTACAGTATCCCACTGGTTCTCTGCATTCCACCAGGTTTCCGTTATGCCTACTATATCAATCTTTTCCCTAGCCACCAAACATTCCAATTCCCCCATCTTTGCTCGGAGACTTCGAGCATTCGCATAATAACACCTATATACGGGGTTCTCTAAAAAGGGACTGTTTTTTGATCCCTTTTCCCCTCCTCTCCTTTTACTGGACAAACTGTCACTTACACTCAGCTTAGAAGTTCTATTTCCTACTCCTCCATTACTCTTTGGTACTCCTCCACCCTCCTCTTCCCATAGGGATGAGGAGTTCCGAACCGGACGCCACTCGGCTCCTGTCGGCTTTCCCCCAGGGATCAGTTTAAAAGCTGCTCTGCCACCTTTTTAATATTAAGCGCCAGCAGCCTGGTTCCATTTTGGTTCAAGTGAAGCCCGTCCCTCTTGTACAGGCCTGGCTTGTCCCAGAATGTCCCCCAGTGCCTAACGAATCTAAACCCTTCGTCCCGCCACCACCGTCTCATCCACGCATTGAGACCCCTGATCTCCGCCTGCCTAGCTGGCCCTGCACGTGGAACGGGTAGCACTTCTGAGAACGCTACCTTGGGGGTCCTGGCCTTCAGCGTCCTGCCTAGCAACCTAAATTTGGCTTCCAGGACCTCCCGGCTACATTTCCCCACATCGTTGGTGCCAACATGCACCACGACCGCTACCTCCTCCCCAGCACTCCTAACCAGCCTATCTAGACGAGACGTGATGTCCGCAACCTTCGCACCAGGCAGGCAAGTCACCGTGCGGTCCACACATCCGTCGCAGACGCCCCTCTCTATATTCCTAACTATAGAATCGCCCACAACAAGGAGACCGCAACCCCCCTCCCGGCGAGGAGCATCCTTAGTGCGACTGGATGCGGGCTCGACACTGGAAGAAGGGGCCCCCACTGGGGGATTGATTCCCACTGTTCCAAGCTGACGTCCTCCAGCCCTGAGACTCCTTTCCCCAGCAGCTGAGGAGCTGCCCTTCTGAGGGTGGGACGAATCCTGCAAGTCCCCGGATGTCTCACCATGGCCCCTCACTGCCTGCCTCTGCTTCTCCAGGTCCGCAACCAAGGCCTCTAGGGAGCAGACGCGTTCCCTGAGTGCCTGGAGCTCCTTGCACCGAGGACACACCCATGACTTATGCCCCAGAGGCATATAGTCATACATGTGGCACTCGATGCAAAACACTGGATAGCCCCCACCCAACTGCTGGCTGTCTGGCTCCATCTCTGTATTTATTAAGGGATGAACTGCCCTGCTTCTCAGAGAGAGGGCAGAGTCTGGGGCCCTGGCTTCCTCGCCCTGCTGCTTCACTCGCACAGATGCGTAACTCGCTTTTACCTGCACTTGGTCGCGGACGAGGCACTTGGTCGCAGGACAGCACTCGCTGCTCGTGTCCCCACTTGCTGGAGCGTCTGCTATATCATCGTCTACTTAATGATGTCATTTCCTGTTTAATGATACCACTTTTGGCCCTCGCCAGGTGCCATGAATACTATTTGGCCCTTTGAATAAAATTAAATCGACACTCATGGTCTATTCAGTTGTGGCAACAAGTACTTGGAATGCTCTTCCCAAGGAGGTTAGCCTAGTGACCAATCTGATGTTCTTCCAGCACCTGATGAAGACTGGAAGGTGAAGGCCTTCCAGCACATCAGTGATAAATATGGTTTTAACAGATGGTTGTTGGCTTTCTTTGCTTCTGAGTTTTTTAAAATACCACTGGCTATAGTTTAGTGTAGTTTTATGCTGTTAGCTATCCTGTGAATGTTTTAACTGTAGTTTAGCATATAAGTTATTGGGGTATTAAAAAAAAAAAGTCATGCTGTGTGAGAACCTAGTACCTCTGTGTAATAGGTTGTTTCTCTGTTTGCTTGTTAAGTAAACAGGGCTGTAGAGGCCTTTGAATGTGAAACCTAGAACTGATAATTTATTCTGTATTTTAAGTATGCTAATAAAATGTGTGCTTCTCAGGTTTTGAGGGGAAAGATAGTTTGCTCCTTCTTGGGGTTGTTGAACAATGGCTGAGATAACTTATCTATACTGGAGCTTATCTCTTTTTTACCTCTTTTTTTAAATTCCCCTTGAAATAAAGTTTCAGTTTCTTTCTTGGTGATATATTAAATACTGTCTTCTTTTTCACTCTCCAGGGTAACCAGGAGCCTACAGCCACTCCTGATACAATGGTCCAGCCATTCACCACAATCCCATTTCCACCTCCCCCACAGAATGGGATCCCCACAGAGTATGGAGTACCCCACACTCAGGACTATGCAGGCCAGACCAGCGAGCACAATCTGACAATCTATGGAAGTACACAGGCTCATGGAGAGCAGAACACGAATACAGCCACCACACAGAATGGATCTCTCACGGTATGCATAGCAAGGACGTTATTTCAGATTTGGCTGCCTAATTTCTTGCATTTGTATTTTCTTCAGTGGACTAGATAGAACCACTTGTGGCAGGAATTGGATGCACATTCTGGGTGGGTCACCTCTTGCATTTCCTGCTGTATTTTTACTTTGGTTAATGATGGAGAGAATTCTTCCCAGTCATTGGAAAGAGATCTAAAGATGGGCAGACTCACAAGAAACAGGCTTTTTTATTGGTATGAAAAACTGGATTAAGAAAACATCTGCTAGATTTCTGAAAATTAATCCATCTTTATAACTAAATAACTGGTCCTGTATGCCCTTTGTGAGCTCAATGGACTCTAGAAGCCTTCTTTCACTTTGTGTACCTCCCACTATGGATCAGGCCCTCCTGCCATCCTCTCCCCCCACCCACTTGTGCAATTTATTAAGGAAGGACAAATGGGAAATAATCCAGTTTTCATGCTTCAGACACTTATATGTAGCTTGTCCAAGCTGGCTTGATGTTATGGGAGCATGATGTCCAGCCACCCTGGATGCACTGCCCAGATAATGGTCCAAACCTTCAGTGTGCCCTGCCCCATGCTGACCAGTCCCTCTCTGACACCCCCTTTTTCCTGTATAGATTGTACAAAGTGAGGGATGGTGAGCAGAGTCCAGTTCACTCTGGAATGGAGACTTCTAGGTATATTTCTGAACCAGTTTAGGCTATTCAACAATCAAAAGTGCCACAGTCTGTTTTGGCATTTCACTCGAATTCCAAAAAAATTCTGAAAAAAAATTAAACCTTAAATCTGACAACTAGGTCCACCAGTTTTGAAATTCCATACTTACTTTCAAAAGGACAATTCTTTGGGAACTTCTAGATTCTGAAAAGTGTTGATTTTTTCTTTGATAGAGTTTCTGTGAGTGACATTGTAGTTATGATTTGAATTAAGGCCATTGTGGTGGTCATGTAGACTCTCTGGCTGTCATTCAGGCTTTTATCATTTGAATATTTTTACTTTTATTCTTGTTGCTGTCATAATTAAGTATTCTTCAATTGGCAACATGCCTACAGATTAGCCAAATAAAAGCATTATCCACCTGTTAAGCTATTTGCAAAGTCTTAACTTCCTAATAAAGAGCATTATGGTGAGAACCTTGAGTGCCCAGGAGTGGACTTAATCTTTTAATGCTTTGGTTTTCTTGTAATATGTTTGGCTCATAGCAGTGGTTTTTTTCCTCCTGATAACTCTGGAATTAGTACAGTGGCCTTGATTGGAGAAACCTGACTGGGGTGTCAGTCAGTTCAAATGTATAGGGATGTATAGCATAGAATAATGTGTCTCTGGTGACCACTTAACATCATAGATCACGTCTTTGAGATATAATTGATACTGCTTTAAGCCACTAAATAAACTGTTCTTTGGGTTGAAAAGAAAAAGAAATCTTGATTACAAAGGTTTAATTTAAGCTTAGGACCAATTTCATATAAACTTAACTACAAGCAGGAAGCAGGAAAATTCAGATAACCAGATAAGATAAGGGAAGGGCAGAATAAGATAAGATGACCTCAGCTGGATCAGGCCAAAGGCCCATCAGCATCCAGTTTCCCAAAATGGCTCACTGGTTGCCTCTTGGAAGCCCACAAGCTAAAGATGCTCCTTTCCCAGCATTGCTCATTTGCAACTCCTATTTAGATATACTGCCTCTGACCCTGGAGGTCTAATATCCCCTTATATCTAGTATAAGCTAACACCACTTTTGGTGGTAGCAAATTCCATAGATTTTGCATGGCATGAATAAGTACTTCCTTTTGTCCCTTCTCAATCTCCCACTAACAATTTCATTGGATGACTCTTTGATTCTGATCTATGGGGGGGGGGGAGGGAACTTTCCACATCAAGCTTAGTTTTATAAAACTTGGATCATTTCTCCCCTTGGCTATCTTTTTCCAAAACTAAAACACTCCAGATGTTGTAGCCTTTCCGTGTGTGTGTGTGTGTGTGTGTGTGTGTGTGTGTGTGTGTGTCTCACAGTCGTTGCCCTCTTCTGCACTTTTTCCAGCTCTTCAATATTATCTGAGATACAGCAACCAGAATTGTACATAGACTTTAATGTGGCCTTGCCACAGGCATATAAGAGCAAATTATTAGGCATTTTATTTCAAATCTTTTTTTGAATGATCCCAGCCTGTAATCTGCTGCCTTCCTAGATGCTGCACACTGGGTCCATGTTTTCATTGAGCTATCCACCACAAACACAAAAATGTATTGGCTCATCACCAACAGCTCAAACTCTGTCTGTATATTCAGAGTTGGGATTTTTTTGCCCCAAGTTACATCATTTTACACTTGCTGACATTGAACCATATTTTCCATTTTAGAGTTCTTCACAATCCATTTGGATTTTCACACTTATTGTCATAATAGAGAGCAATTCTTTCTCAATCTAGCCTTAAATCTTTTGCATAGAAATATATGAGGTCTGTAGTGCACAGTGAAAAAAGATGAACACTGGGAATGAAATGGGGATCTCTTGAATTGCAGTGCTGAGCTGTCCTGGTGTGTATTTTGTGCTGGTTTCATCTTTGTCCAAGCATGTTTTATTTAATAAAAGGGCTGAGGGAATGAATAATGTGAGCCTTGACCCTAGCCACCAGTTTCTGCCAAGCATCCCATTCCTCTTCCATATTAGGAGCCATCTCCACTGTACTGCAGGAGAGAGCACTGCATTTCATCAGCTAATGCAACTGCACAGGGAACTGACGAGAGAGAAAATAGGAGCTCACACATGTCAGCTGGTGGGCTAAAGTGATGATCAAAATGGTTGCCTAAAGGTTGCCTGAATATTCCAGTCCCACGTGTATTTTGTGCGGTACTTGATTGGAAGACTTAAGGAGAGATAAAATGCCTTTTGTGCTACCAGTCCTCAATATGGAGACTGGCATAACCCCCATATTTCTTGTGACTGGCTCACCTGACATAGAGAAATCCCCCCCCCCCCAGGAAACACCATGACTTTCTTTAGCACTTCCAAGCTCTTGGAAAACAAATGGGAATGAAAAGCTATCATATAGTTTGCCAAGTCTGGGGTCTCATGACTCCTTGAACTACTGCTTTCTGTTTGTGTTTGAAGCCCTTCTTTAGGAGGATCATTATGCACATCTAGGCTCCAGTTACTGAAGCTTCAATCTGAAGCTACACCATTTTCTGGGAGTAAGCCCCTTTGAACATAATACAACTTACTTCTGAGTAGACATGCCTAGAACGTCTCCTCAATTTCTTGTTTGAAAATTGCATTGCCTATGCCTTGTTATGCTCAACTATATAAGAATGTGATGCAGTGTTATCCCTGTTGACAGAAAAAGTCTTGGATAACCACATCCTGAATTCCTTTGTGGTATTGTAGATGTTTTTGTCATATATCTGATCTGTCCCAAGCATTGGCATATACCTCTCTTTCATGAGGGAAGAAAACATTTTCCAGAAGCTGAGTATATACTGAACCTCATGCTCCTAATAGTGAGTTTTAAAGGTTTTATTCAGACATTTGATTGCCCAGTCAATATCTGTGGCTGCCAGGACCACACCTGGTTCTGAGTTTCAGGATTGGAGCTGTTTTGGGTTCTGTTAGAACTTATATTTATTGAGACCATTAGTCTTCCTAGTATTGTCTACAGTGATTGGCAACAACTTCCCAGGGCTTCAGGTGGGGGTCTTTTATTTCTCCTATATGGAGGGGCTAGGATTTGAACTCAGATCTTCTGCCTGCGAAGTGCATGCTCTTCATTGAGCTGCAGCCTGTCCCTTGTTATGCTTCTAAGGTGTTAAAAGGTCTCCAAAGAGAAGTGTGACACTTGACAGCTTTTCCAAGCTTTGAGTTGGGAAGGAAAAATCCTTGCAATTGTTCTACATGTGCAGTGCATTGGAAGACACCACAGTCCTTGGACCACTGGTACTTTGGCCCATTTCCTGAGCAAGCATCTTCTCAGTGACAGATCAGCCCCACAATGGCCCTGTGAGTCATCAGTAAAGTGTGACTCAGTTGAGCCTTAGCCCTCCACCCATGCTTGGGACAGTGGAGGTGATTGGCAGATTGTCTCCACAGTTGTACTATGCAATTGAGGTGCTTTGAGTGCAGGGGAGGCATTCTGATCATCATGCTTAGTAGAAGGGGGAGTACGACACTAGCTGTGGTGAGTGCATTGTTGACCCTGTCCCCAGGACCGGTACAACCTACTTTTGAGTCAAAGCATTTGATTCAGAATTTTGTACCCTGTGAGTAGCTCTTTAAAAGGATTGGACGACTGATGCTACTATTGGGTGGCTCCATGGCTGGCTGACAAACTGAAGTAAAAGAATGCTTGTTGACACCTCTTTGACCTGGAGGGAAGTGATAAGTGGGGTGTCTCGGGCCTCTATCTGGGGCCCCTATTACTCATACAATAAATAACTTGGGTGAGGAAGTAGAGGGGTTATGAACAGGATCTAGTCATTTTAGTGAATAAGCTAAACATGAGCCGACAGCATGACATGGAGGCAAAGAAGGTAAATGAGATTCTATTCTGCATAAACAGAAGGGTAGTACTGGGGACTCATACTATCCACGGGCTTGGCTTCTGTGGATTTCATTATCTGTGGGTGCCAAACTGGGCCACCCTGTGAACAAGACCAGGGCTGTGCTCTCTGCGGGCCTCAGAATGTCGCCTAGAGTAATTTAAAGGTGCCTTTTGGTTTTTGGTGAAAAGAAGTTGCCTTTAAACGGCTCCATTGGGCTTTCTGATGCCCACAGAGGCCATGTGCAGCCTCTGGGGGTCTCAGAAAGCCCTTTGGACAGCAAGGGAAATCTAGATTAAATGTTAGGAGAAACGTCCTGAGGATGTGATGTGTTGGCAGTGGAACAGTCTGCCTTGGAAGTCTTTAAGCAAAGGCTGGATAGCTGTTCGCCAGAGATGTTGTAGCTGTGAACAGCCTGCATTGGCCAGGGCCGGGATCAATTCTGTAATTCTCTTATCTTTGAATAAATCCAAAAAGACTGAAGCAGATCTAGCAGTTTCTAGGATTACCTACAAAAAGCCTAAGCCATCAAGCCTTTTAGCCCAGAACGACTAACAGATGCTAAATAGGGAGTTTCTGATATTTGACTGTCCAATAGTTGCAGTCTCACTGTCCAACTTCAGTTTCTTTATGCGTGTTGGCAGATGCTTACGTCACAGAAATAACAAGTTCATCATCATGGACCTTGTCCTTCAAGTCCTGGTTTCTGCCAAATTTTCATTTTGTTCTCGGCGTCACTGTGTGCAAAGATTCAACTGCAACACCTTGTCTGGAATTCAATTCTAACATGTAATAACTTTTTGTTTCCTTCATCACAAGGTGGCATAGTTATGTTGCACATCTTCCCTAGATTAGATGCCTCTGTTATCTTAAGCATGCAATTACTACTGGAGAAAGTTTCGTCATCTCATCCAAAAAAAATCCTTAAAACATTCTTCACAACTCTGCTTCACCAACCTACTGATTGAATGAAACCAAAACAGAGACATTTATCCTCTTCTTTTGACAAGCATCTGGGGACACAAACATATGCCGAACTGATGTTGCTTCTGTGTTCCAGTTAAACAGAGAGCCTTTTAATCCCCCTCCTGCCGCCTGTGTCTAGACTACTTATAGTTCAGAAGTGTTTTGTATACAATAAGGTATTTTTAAAAAATAATTTTACACATACTTGGAAACCTGAATATTCGTGGTCTGCACATCAGACTGCCTTGCTAGGATGTTTTTCTGTGCCATCTGTTCTAGGTATAGCAGCGTAAAATTATTTGTGATAACAAAAAGGGAACAGGAAATACAGAAAACTCTCTTCTTGGTGCAGAATGAGATAGGGAGAATCCCTGTGCTGTATCTTGTCTTCTTAATTCCACCTCTCTCTCCGCCCCCCCCTCTCCCTCTCTGTGTGTGTGTGCGCGTGCGCGCATGCGCCCATGCTAAACTATATATGGTGTTTAGAACACTATATGGAAAGGAGGTATTGCATATTGTGAAAGGAGAACCTCCCGAATTCTGACTAAGGAAAGAGAAAGTACCTAGCTTGGTATTTGGTAGCATGGATAAGCTTGGAAAGGTGGTGACACTGTTTCCAAAAACCTCTAGGCTTCAAGGAGATCTGGAACGAGTTGCCAGTTAGGTCAGTGTAAGCATTAAGTTAGCAGAATATAAGCCACGGACTCTTCTACCTCTGTATATAGAGACCTACAATTCCCATTAATTTCACTGTAGACAATCTGAGGAATTATTTGGTTTTAGAACACACTGAATTAGATCTCACCATGATTAGCGCAGATGAGGATTGCTGTTAGTTGTGGGTTGCAAAATCATCTCATAGTTTCAGGCTTGGAGGCAATCCTGATTTGGACTAATTTAGTTTGCTCCAATTTGGAAGTCTCTGTACACTTTTGTTTTGGAAAAGGACAAAAGGAGAGGAATTATTATGCAACATTCCTGATATCTAAACCGTGATTTGAGTGTTGGATTTCCTCTGAATTTAACTATTGATATAATAGTTGAAATTCCCTGTAATGGAAATACTGTATGTTCCTTTCTATTCTGAACTGTTTCAATCTATTATATGGACAATTTTCTCCTTAATCTCTACACCTTCAGCTGTCTGACTGAAGCTCCTCAATTAGGCTGATTTATGTGTGTCCGTGTAATTTGACAGATATTATCTCAGGAGAACAGAAACTGGCAAGGGCTGAGATGGAAGACAGCAGTGTTTGAAATAGACTCCTGCAGGTTTCTTAGGATTATGGATTATACTGATGTCCTGAAAATACCTGATCCAGCTCCATCATTGGTGTTAATCAGCCATGTTCATAATGCATCAGTTTCTCTGCCGTGCTTTGTCTTCTGGAAGCAAAGGATAGCAATACAATAATACTGAGTGGAGGAGAAAAATTCACTCTATACTATCTACATAATAGACTTCTCAGTCCTGACTTGTAGGCTTCACAATATTTTAGTCCTATATGTTCTGACTTATATAGGGAGTGTCAAATTGGGTGATATATTATAGAAGTATTGTCCAGGGAGTAGACTTCATGTGCCAGATTTAATTAGTGATCTGCGGTGACATTTTAAACTTGGCCTCTAGGCTACAATGAACTTAACTTGCTTTGCCTCTTGTCACCTTTTACTTCCATCGTTTCTGGTTTGTCTGTTGTGTCTGCTTGAAGTGAAAGCATGAAAATTTCAGTGTAGGAATACTGTAGTGTGCAAAGCAGTCCTCATACCCCCATTACAAAACTGGAATTTAATTGGACTGAGACACAGAGTGGCAAACTCCAAATATGCTTAGATGTGAACAACTCCCAGACAGGCAGACTCCTGCACCCAGTTTTCTGTGGAGTCATTTGTCGGCATCAAGGCAGGGATGGAGAGGGTATTGAAGGTATGACAGTTTGTGGCAGTGATGCAGCAAGTGTGGATTCTTTAGAAATGCTTTGACATTTCCTGCACAGTCATTTAGTATGTGGTTTGTTTAGTGTCAAAAGGTAGGACTTCAATGACCTAGACTGAAGGGAGAGGAGAATAAGAACCTCTAGTGAGAGGAGGAATTCTTTTCACCATAGTGTGTTCATAGTTTTCACCAGTCATGTTGTCTCCTGCTCCTCCCCCATTTCAGAAATTGATTGAAAACTGCCACGGTCTAGTTTATATGGATATAGCTCCTCTCTCTGGTGTCTTTCCTCCAATGAATGGCTGCTGGAGGGAAACAAAGTTATTCTATATATGCTCACAACCAATCTCATTCTTCTTTGTGGTCTCCACGTATTCATCTACTTGCTCAAAAAGGTGAAGGGAAAAGTATAATGGGGAGACTTATGGTCCACTCATCTGAGCATTTTTTCCTCATTAATATTAGAGAATCTATTTACATTACATGCATATATACTCCTGACTCTCAAGAGTAATACTGTACTCAACAGGCCACAGAGGGTGTTACTATAATTTGTTGTCTAGAAACACCTAATTTTAGCTGTCATAAAAGCTCTAGATCTCTTTACACATAAGATACATTCTTACTAAAACATTTGCACTTTAAGCAACAGCAGAACTGTATACTGTGTCACTTTGCCTGCTAGTCTACATTGTTCCAGCATAACCGTTTGAACAAAATGTGAGTTAATCCATTGGAAGAGGATAATGCTTTTTTTTAAATTAAATTTTATTTTTAATAAGACAATAACATCAAACTCATCACTACAAAACACCAAACTAAACAAACTACATAACACTAAACAAAAAAGAAGTTCAGAATGTATAAGTCAAGTGTGGAGTAGTACATCTAAATTACAATCTTCTAATTTATTTTTGTCCACAGCACAATAATTTACCTCTAAATCATCTGCCTATTCATCCAATCCGTAATTTGTTACAACAAAGTTTCCCTTCTCATGCTGGAAGTCAATGAATGGTTTCTAGTTGTTCATAAATGACTCCACTGACTTCTGAAGAGGATAATGCTTTTAAATAAAGACAACTTGAAGCTCTGTGTACTTGGTGGGCATTCTTTATACACAAATTATTTAATATAATAAATGGGGTTAGTGGTCATGATATTTAACATGCTTTTTCTTTGCTGTGGGTGGAGAGGAAAGCTCTGTACTTGAGGAGCAAATTGTGGCTAAGATGTGGGTACATCAATTTTTTTTTTAAGGTAACCATTCTTCATTCTTTATATTATGGATGATTTCCCAGGCGGAGATTTTGGATATAATGCAGAAGGAAAACAGATGCAAATATTGGTGGATTATTTATCATAAGCCCAATGCATTTTTTTTTTTTAGCTAGGAGAGGAATTGACAAAAACAAAACACCCCATTGCAGTTCCTAAGAAAGGAAGACAGCTTGAAAAATAAAGAGTTGCCCTAACCTATCATCTTTGTGATGACTCTCCCATGGGTCCAACTTGCAATATTTAGCTTTTGTTTAATGTTTGAACAGTCTCTTCACATGTCCAGTGAACTAGAATAGCTAACTTAGGAAGTGTCTTATACAAGTCAGACAATTGATTCATCTAGCTTCTGTCAACCCTGACTGGGAGTGCTCTCCAAGGTTCCAGCAGGTATCGTTTGTGTCCTACCTTGAAATGCTGAAGATTTAACCAGGAACCTTCTTTATGCTAAGCGGATGCTGTACCACTGATCTACAACCCATCCCCAAGAATGGAACTGGCAGCTGATTGTGCTCTTCCCCACCCACTATTTCCTGTGCAGAATAGACTTAACGCGCTTAACACAGCAACTTCCAACCCTTTTCATGTTATGGCACACTAAGAAGGGGCTAACATTGACAAGGCACACCACAGTGCCAACCAGGAACTTACATCCTCCAATTGCCCTGTTAATTTATGGCGACCATCCTAACTCCCGCGGCACTTCTGCAGACCATTTGCGATGCTTGAAAATCGCTGGCCTAAAACCACTGTGGTAGTCAAAATGGGGAACCTGTGTCACCAATTGCTGGAGCAAACATCATCATCTTGTGGCATGCTCAAGTTGTGAGTGTCCCAGAAGTATAAGGTTGACAACTGTTGAAAACATAGTGCCAGAATGGGTGAACCTTTTCTGATCCAGCAAGACAATGCCACTTGCCTTGTATCTCATCACAAAGGGTCCCGTATTTTTTATCAGATTTTTCTTTTATCAGAAAATCTTACCAGATTTCCCTTCTTCCTTTGCTGCTATCCATTCAATGCTTTCTCAAAAGATTTGGAATCCTGGGAAAATTGAAATATTGCAAGTACAGTATAAAACAACCTTAGGGAGCAAGAGAATAGATCTCAGATTTAAAAATTTCAGTAGCCATATGCAGCCTTGAGAGAAAAAAGAGGACATTATAAATACTGACATAAAATTTACTCAAAGAAGCTGAAATTTAGTTGGGATTAGTTGGTTTGTGAAATGTGTGTTTGTGTGTGTTTGCTGTGTTCAAAATAGATTGAAAGATTGGGTCTATTATATTCACCTGCTAATTACAGAATGATTATAAATGTGAAATTACTTTGTGGTGGTGAGCAATGTTTTGTAATAGTTAATGAGCTCTAAGAATAAAGTGTGGCTATAATATATTTATAATATATTTAATATATCTAGGGACGTGGTGGTGCTGCGGGTTAAACCGCTGCTGTTGGGCTTTCTGACTGGAAGGTTGGGAGTTTGAGCCCACGCGACAGAGTGAGCTCCTGTTGCTTGTCCCAGTTCCTGCCAACCTAGCAGTTCGAAAGCACATAAAAATGCAAGTAGATAAATAGGTACCACTTTGGTGGGAAGATTAACAGTGTTCCGTGCACTGTAGAGTATACTCATGCTGGCGTCAGGACCGCGGAAGCTTGTCCTTGGACAAACACCGGCTCTACAGGCTTAGAAACAGAGATGGGCACCGCCTCCTGCAGTCGATCACGACTAGACCATTTGTTCGTGGGAAAACCTTTACCTTTATAATATACTAGCTTGTTGTTACCCGGCGTTGCCCGGGGGACAAAGTATCCCCAGCTTGTATTAGGAGAAGGAATGAATACAGGGACAGAATCAAGAAAAGGAGCGTACTGAAATTGTCACAGTCAGTGATCAATGTCTGCAGGTCCCGTGGCAGTGTGAGACACTCACAGTAATGTTAATTTAACCCAAAACCTGTTTATAACCCACATTTCTAGTTTCACCTCCAGGAGCAGGAATAACAATGAGGAGACAGGGACACAATCACGTACAAGGGCAAGATGAAGCAGGCATACTCACTGATCAGTGTCTGCAGGTCGTGTGTTAGGATAGCACTGAAGTATGAGAAAGTGGAAGAGGTGGCCAGCTAGCTCTCTGGAAATAGGTCCCTCTCAGATCCGACTGGGTGCTGGAACTCTCTGGATCATTTGCAACTCTGTGCAACTCCAGCAGTGCAAATTGCTTTCGGTTTCGCTTTCCCTGTGTATCATATACCCTGCAGAATCGTCTGTGACCACAGGGTGGCAGCAGACCTGTACCCCAATGCAATCCCCTTGGTTCCTGACGATCTGGCCCCCCTCCCCGGAAAACGGGGGGCTGTAGGGGGGTCTGACCCCCGCAGTGTCCTTTGCCAGGCTGCAAGGTACGTGTGTGCCACGTTTCGTGGCTGTGGCTCAAGGCACGGAGACGCCTATAAATAACATACATACATACACACATACATACCCACGTCCGTTTTTATATATATATATTTAGCATTTTAACTTCTTCATAGGGTATTCTGCCTGAAATGAAAAATACCTGTTAGAATCCTGATTCTACCTCTTGCGCTTTCAGACTAAACTGCCATTGTCGTATTTACGTTGTTCTCTGAGAAGTGAAATGTTCATCAAAATTATGAAAATGTGCCCCATTTCCCATATTTCAAAGCTCAAGTTCCTTCAGTCAGTGTCATTTCAGTGAGACTCCTGTTCTCTTACAGACTTCATTTTTGTGAGTCAGCAGTCTCTGCCATATGTGTAGGTGCAGCTGAGCACAAGACATTGTAGTAAAATGCAATCTTAAGATATAAATTTCAGCTTTTACAATTTGTTCATATTTTTGCGTTTCTGCTAGTTTGCAGCCTCTAGAAGCCTGTTCTTAGAGGTATGTCTGACAAATATTGATAGGCTTTTTGAAATCAGGTCAAGGTCAGATGGTTAAAAGCACAGGTCTTCAAAATTTTTCAGAATGAGCTTCCTAAGTCAAGAAGGATTGTAGTTTATTTGTGGTGTTTAATGTGAAGTGCTTTGTGTTACATATTACAAAAAAAGGCAATAGATTTTTTAGTAAGATAAATGAATTAAGACAGCTCATTGATTAGGACGAAGAAAAGACACAGTCTGGAAATTTTTATCCTCACCTTGGGAATAAACTTATTGGAAAGAGACTGTTACACTGTCGGTTCACATATCTCTTGGAGGCAGATACTTCAAGATTCTTTGAGGAAAGACCCAGAGGAGTACTGTTATTGTTTTGAAAAAGGTATTTTTCTCTCTTGCTCATTCTGCATTGCCAAGAGAAGGGGGCGGCACATACAGGCTCTCATGATGCACTGGTTTTGAAGAGGAGGCACTCTACTGGTGTTCTCCTGTCTGACCTGATAAGGAAGTCTAGTGGGAGATGTTGGGGAGGAGCTGGGACACCCCTGGCAACCATTTACAGCCCTCTAGGGAGGTCTGTTACACTGAGAACCACCAGTTTAGGCATGTTCCCAGTTTCCCCGCTCTGTCAGCACTATTTGTGACCAAGAGTGAGGATGATGGGCAGTATGTCTATGGCCATCTGGAAAACTATGTCAACTTGCCAATTTCACCATCTGTTATGAGAAGCTTAGAATTTGGAAATTTGCATGAGCAGAGCTCCGAAGTGCAAATAAAAACAACTTGAAGAGAGATCCTTTGGACCATGGGAGCTAAACGATATCCGAGGGTTGTTTGGGAGACTATTTCGTAGTCATTGTGTGCATGGATGATTGATGAGATGTCATGATTTCTGTCCTTCTCCTTGGACAGTTTTGCCCTGGGGAACAGAGGGCTCTGACGAAGTCATAAAAATAAAACTGCCAAACACTGGAGTGTGATTTAATCACAAGCCAGCCACATTGATTCTCCCCTTAGGGTGCACCATGCATTTGTTTGGAGATAATTTTGTCAGTGTAGTGAGGACAGAAATGGAAGCAGCTGTATACAGAATCTTTGTGATGTGATCAGGTGTACCTTTGTTAGGAAACTTGTGTGTGTATTTGTGAGTGATATTTAAGGCTGGCTGAAATTGATTCTTGATTTGAATGGAATTAGTTTATCCCAGCTGTTTGTCTTGTTTTGCATTGTGCTGTTGAAGATGCACAGTGGAGTTTGAATTGCATTCATTGCCTGATTGAAGCAAAGCTGAAAGCTGCACGTGCTTCACTCGACATGTTGGTTTGCGAGTATATGCTGCTAATATGCTTTTGTTTGTTTTGTGAAGCTTATGCACAAGCCCAAGGTCATATTTGGAAGAAAGAGCACGAACAGGGCAGTTTCCCCCCCCCCAAAAAATGCAAATAAAATGCAGTTATTTGAGAAACTGGGCAGATAAATTTTTCCAAAGGTTTTTGTGTATGCTGAAACTGAATCTGTTCGTCAAGTTCAGAAGTCAAAATCCTCAAAAGCTGAAAAGGCTGCTCACGCAACTACAGATGCTCATAACTAGAAGGGAATAATATTTTGTAACTGTGTGTTTCATGTTCACTAACTTAGCATGCCAGAAAACAGGTAGCATTATTTTAAAAAAAGAATTTCTGCAACATTTTAATTGAAATGCATGTGAAATGTTTGTGCTTGATTAGAATCTGTTATTTTTAAGACAACTTCTATCCTAAGAGATACAATCAGATTTAATCAACTAAAATACTGGGTTTCAGTGTACCAAAATTCAGTAGAAAAAGTGTTTTACACATTTGCGCAAGATTTTAGAGTGGGAAGAATAAATATGTTTTGGAAAGCAGCTGTTAGCCACAGTTCTGGGAGAGCAGACTGGAGAAACTAAAAAAAATTATCCTGTGTGTGTATTAGAAAGCTACAGCTAGAGACAAACGTTTTTGTGGTCTACAGTTCACCAGATGCATGAAGTGAAATCCTCAGTAAGCACTAATATATACATGAATTTATTGCTCAGCATGACAGCAGTCCACAGTAGATCCAAGTAGTCCAAGTAAGTCCAAGTAAGATCATGCAAGGTATTTGAGGCTCTAATGAAAGACCCCTTGCTCCTTAGGTCAGTTTCTGTTACATTGGTCCACAGTATGCCAATATAGTGATGGCTGTGTTCTGGATGAAAGCTGGGAGAATTGTAGTTATTTATAGCAGTCAGTGTTTTTCAGGTATAGTATGATGTCTGTAACTCTGTAGTTGCACAGTAATATCCAGAAAACGAACCTTTTCAATGCATGGTTCACTGACTCCGTAAATGGAAAGCAAAGACAAAAACAGGCGGAGTCGGAGGAATTATTTTTTTAAATACCGTATTTTTTTATCCTTAGTTGGTCAAATCTGTGGATGCGAAGCCCATGGATAGGGTGGTCCCACTATAGTCATAAACCAGTGGGGAAATAAAGCTGGACAATCTGAAGATCTTAGTGACAGTTCTTCAGTTAAAAAAACTTCAAAGGGAATTTAAGAGACTGTCTTCTACTGAGCTGTTTGGGATCAGCTCACTGCTCCAGGTAGCTCACTATTGTTGATACAGTATTGTTTTCCTCCACTCAACAATTCTGGTTTCAGTTTTTTTCTCTTTATCAGCATGTGTATGTTTTTAAAAAATGTGCATGTCTACTGAGGATTTCACATCATGCATCTGATGTAGTGCACAGTAGTCCACCATGTCTCAAGCTGTAGCTTTCTACTGTGCGCACACACAGTTATTGGTAATTCTTCAGTTTCACAAACCTTTCTGCTGTCTCTTCCCTGAACTGCGGCTCACAGCTGATCAGGAAAGAGGTCTTGCTAGTGACCCTGAAAATGGGTCAGGGTGCTGCTAAAGGCCATCACAATTCTGTACTCATGGCAAGAGCTGTACACCACCAATGCAGCAGGTGGCAGCAAAGTTATGCAGCAGTACCTACTGCTGTTCGGAATCAAAGAGATCATGGCACCAGGAATGGTGCGTTTTATACTAATGTTTATATATTGTCACTGAAGACCTTCCAAGTCTGGCCCCTAGAGGCCAGATAATGGCTAAAGCGGCATGAATTATTGATGATGGTGGTTTAGAGACCGAGCTACAGATTGGGAGATTCCAGTTTGAGTTGCACCTGTGCCATGAGCTCACTTAATGGCTTTAGAGAAATGATTCATCTTCCCCCTCACCACAGATTGCAGATGGGGGCTCAAAGACTGACCTACCAATCAACCTTTTTAGGGTGGTTATAATCATCATGACAAGATATTGTATTATATGTGAAGTGCTTTGAATACCTTAAATGCTGTTTGAATCCCATGTTTTGTTTTTTTATCAACATTGAAATGTTTTATGCTGCATTTGGATTATGAGCTAAAAGGCAATGGAAACATGCCCATGGAAGGCTTGGAAATATGAGAGATTGGGACATTCTTAATTTGATGTGAATTTAGACTTGTATATCTAAACTTGTACACAAGTTGAAACGGTGCCTCAAAGAAAGGATCAGTTTAATGTAGCTACTTGTTCTGCAATGAATATACTGGCACAACCCTTTGCACCACTTGATCTGTATTATTTTGAATCCACACCTTAAATTACGCTGGTGCACTTGATATCGCAATAACCAGCTCTTTGGAGATCCTCTTACTGTTTGTTCATTGAAAGGATGGGCAGGAACAAAGGATTACTTGTTGTTAGACTTTGCTGTTTTTATCAAGCTTACTCTAAGGTGCTCAGGTACCAGGTCAATAAGGATAGTGTAAACACCTAAGACATGGGCTGATAAATGGATACATGTTGGCTGGATATTTTGTGATTTCCTCTCCACTCTTTTTTTTTTTAATTGCAGCAGACAGAAGGAGGGGCACAGACAGACGGTCAGCAGTCGCAGACACAAAGCAGTGAGAATACCGAGAGCAAGTCTACTCCAAAGCGGCTGCATGTCTCCAACATTCCCTTCCGCTTCCGAGATCCTGACCTCCGGCAGATGTTTGGGGTATGTTAATGGTGGCCATTGATGAGGGTATATTGTTTATGTGATACAAATTCATTCGTTTTGTCATCGCTCACCCCACCTAGGCAGTTTGGGATGAATAACAAAGGACAAAATACTGATTAAGTCCCCCACCCAAAGTCCTGTACACCATCCTTGGGCCTTGCCCTGTGGCAAGTGCCTGATGGATCCTCTTCCCTGGGATGCAGCTCTCTTTCAAAGTCAGTGTGGTCAAGTGCATCTGTCCATCAGGTGTCTTCAGTTGGTAAGTAGCAATTGCCTGAGTACATGTTACTCAGTCTCCACTCTCCTCAGGCACTGTTTTACCTGAGGCTAAACAAGGGGGATGCAAGTGCTGCAGAGGTGTCACTGGGAGTTTATGTAACCTTAATATTCATCTTTGAAACCAAAGCCCAGTCTATACGTGCTGCAAGCTGAAAAGATAGAATCCTAGGATGGTACCATGGATTGTACCACTACAGACTGCAGAGGGTATTTTGAAGTAAGTCCTGTGCTAATCACCCAGCATTTAAAAACCATCATCATGACATATCAGGGATAGAAGTCCTAGTCCAGACCACTACCTTCTGTGGTGGTTTTATACTTGTGGGATTTTTTAAAAAAATGCAGAGAAGCATTCCGAAATATGATTCCACAACCTTCGGTCTGAAGTCATATGGTACATTCCAACACCTCAAAACTCTCTTATCTCATTGTGCTGCATGTGTAGGTCAGACCCAAGTTTCTCCTTAATATCAGTTTCCTCAGAGCTATGTTTTAAAAATCATCTCATTTTCCATCATCAGGCTTGGGTAAGCTTAGTCTCTAAACCGTGTCTATTTATCCTCTGCACTTGGAATTCTTTCAGGGTATTGTTGATTGACATCTCTTGTTTATTTGAAGAATTTATACCCCACCTTTCCCATGCTAAAGCAAATGCCCAAGGTGGCTTACAGAGTCACGTGATAAAATTACAATGTAACAAACAAATAAAAACATAAAAAACAAAAACATTATCATTAAACACAGGGCAAGACCTAACGCATCTCATCAGGCCAATTGGGAGGGGGGTGAGAACAATTGTCCAGGGGAGCAGTCAAGCTATAGCAGTATTCCAGATCATATACTTGGATTTTCAAAACACTTTAATAAAGTCCCTCACCAAACATTCCTGAGATGAATTGGCAGCCATGGGATAATAGAGCAAATCCTCTTATGGACCAGGAACATGCAACTAAGCACAAGAGTGACTGGGTGACTTTTGCAATAGAGAGAAGAAAACAGTAATGTTGCATGAAGACTGGCATTGAGACTGTTGTCTCCAGAATGGGCAGCTGGAGAGGAGAATAGCTGAAGATCTTCAGTGTTAAGTGAAAAACACTCCTAATTGCATTTATTATGTAATGATTCCAAATTTGTCTGTAACTATTCGAGGAAAAAAAACCACAAACACAAATTGCTGCCTACAATAACTAAAAGATCCTTATAATAGACTGAATGGCACAAATACGATGAGGATAATCTCAGATGGGTCAGAACAATGTTCTTTCTACCAACATTTGACTGTCCAGAAGCCACAGAGAAGTTAACAGGCAGAGTATGATGGCTGTAAATTCATGAATTTATCAATTGGCAGCAGAATTTAGTCTTCTCTCTGATAGTTCTAATAGTTCTTCGGTTCCTGCTGTTTATACAATCTCGGATGTTTCGTGCACTCTTGTGTGTGAGGCTGGATTTCAGCTCAGACTTCTTCATGTGAGCCTTCACACTGAGTAACTTGTGTTTGAACATTAGGCTTCCTCTTTCTGCTTAGTTGCGGGATCATGCTCTAAGTGAATACAGTATTGATTTTTATAGCCTTTTATGGCTATAATGAGGTTTGAGTACATGTTTTTCTAAAATCTGGAGCCAGGGATATTAACTCAGATGAGTGAGAAAGGAGATTCTCACAAGGAAGGTAGATGCATCTCCAGGACATTCATACGCACAAGAACTTGCGCCCTCTGAGTTGCTAGGTTCTTAGATCCTTGGTTGTAACCTTCTGTGTGGTAGTACAAACAAAATTATGTATGACAAAATTCTGGTATGATACAAAGCTTAGTTTCATAACTCTACTTCAAGCACAGTGTTTCCCAGTTTTTGATACCAAGGTCACTGGAGTGGGTAAGGGCTGTGCGTAGAGGTGCTTGTTCCCAGTGTTCAAGATAGGATTGCAGCCCAAGTCTTACTGAACACAATGGATGTACTTCAGAGTAAAATACCATTTTTTAAACACCTCTAGCTATTTATTAAATGTGGAGTCACACTTCACTCAGGAACATATATTTTCATTATCTCCTGAACAGTAGACAAGCATCATCATCATAGCTGTGTTAACATTTCAGTCGATTTAGTATTGGCTCACAATATCCTTGTCTGGCCCTTCACTCATCAGATAGGGTAAGTCTGTGTTTTCTGGTACTAATGATGCTTTTGAGGTTCCTCTTTGCTAGGCTGTACCGAAGGATCCTGCAGTGCCCTTGCTTCCTTTTGGGGTGACACTGGCCATATATTGACAAAGAACCCGTTTAAATGGAGCATCATTGACCTAATGTGTTGACTGCATCTGACATGGTGACTTTTTTCCACTTTGGCACCTGTCACAGCATTTCACTGGCATGTGAAATGAGCATTAGAGATACAGTGTTCTCTGTATATCAATGCCATGTCTTGAAATTCTGTTAAAAATGTGTGTTTTATGAAGCTTGTTCTAGGTGGTGCCCATTAAGAGTTGCAACAAGTCACTCTGAGGCCAGCATCCAAGCCATGCCAGATTACATAAGAGTCAAAAAATGTTTTGCTGTTCCTTGTCTCCACCAAATTACTGGTTAGGTTACAGTTATTCTACATAGAGTAAATGTTATGTCTGGAAGCTTCTTCCCGTGGCTTAGATGGAAAAGGGAGAGTACAGATGAGCTGCGGTGCCTGTGGGTTTAGTCTTTCCTTTGACTTAATGAGAAGCTTTGGCTTTCCTGGCTCTGACGTGGGCCACGTGACTAGAGTCAGCCAGAACTGCTTTTCCTTTTTGGGCACACATGAAAAAGCGTGTGCCACTTCAAAGCTTGGGGAGAGCTCTGCTATTGAAGCAGAGAAGCTATTGACAATTCTTATAATCTGCTAGTATGGAATTTCTGAACAGCATACGCTCAGCCTGGAACAATAAAATGAGACCCTGAAATATTTACCTTGCCCCTTCATTTTTTCCTGCAATGGTGAATCAAACAATCAAACCTGACATTGCAAAGGTGGAGAAAGGGGTACTCAGCCACACACAGCAGAGGCTGAAAACAACTGTAGGTTCCCTACTGGAGAAAAGGGTTGATTTATGATGAAATCAACTCTTTTCTCCTGTTGGGAACCTATAGTTGTTTTCAGCCTCTGCTGTGCGTGGCTGAGTATCCTTTCTCCCCCTTTGCAATGTCAGGTTTGATTGTTTCAATGTCATCTGTAAAAGACTTAAGGCATTTGCCTGGAGTGGATTTCCAAAAATACCATGGACACAGAGAAATTGTGTACATTGCAGGGAAATAGCCCAGGAGAAAAAGTTATAATGTGGGAGAAGTGAAGAAGCCCCTGAAGGATAGAACAGCAACCTGGAGGTCAGTTTTGTCTTGGGGCACAAAACATTCATAGATGTTAACATACAGTCAAATGGGTCAGAACAGATAGCTGTGGTTTAGTAGTGTGACCAATCATTAAATGCCCTGTTAAATATGGGAGCATAGCACAGTTGATTAGGCTGGTAATGAACCACAGGTTGAGATGTTGTCTTACCTCGGCTGCCTATGCAGATCATCAGGTCATGATGCCTCAGTATCTTACCTCCATACCTGAGGTGGCCTTCTACCCAGTTTCTTATTACCCCAGTGGATAAAAATACTGCATCCTCTCTTGTAGTTGGTTGCAAAATCTAATTTGAATTCCTACAGCAAGTTGTTGTTTCTGGTATTCTGAATTGACAATCCTAAATGAAATTTTATCATGAGAATCCTCATGAGGGTTAGGACTTGACTAACCCTTCAGAGAGGATCAGGTTGAAATTTTACTTCAGACTGATGGAAGAGGTAGAGACAAGTGTTGTGAAAGAACTTGTCAGTAATGACTGAACAAATGAACAATAGTAGACATTACCTTCAATCAGTAATCTTTATAACTTGTTACTAATTGCTGACAATGAATCTGGAGACAGCCGAAAAGCCTCCTGCCTCTTTGTACACAAATTCTCACTGGGGCCGACTTTCCTCACAAACACTTTTGAGCTGAATACTTGTGTCATTTTCTTGGGCATCCTTATACTTTACTAAGCTGCAACTGGGATTTTTGCCACCCAGTCACAAGTGTGAACATTTCTTGCCTTTTCATTTGTATGTCAAGCTTCAACTGTAACAAGCAAAGCTGAGTGTATTTCAAGCACAGGGCCTCACTTAACTGCTTTGGAGTGCTCCTGTCAGTCACAAGCATCTCCTCAACTTCTAAAAAGACTAATGTGCTATCCTTAATTATTGGAGAGGGGGCAAAAGCATTCTTATACTTGCGGTGGTAGTGATACTGTGAAGGAAAGCTGTGTTCCAAATAATTCTAATTGTTTAAGGATGGATAGAGAGGAAAAGTGTTTTCTTCACACACTACAGATCCATGCAGTGCCCAGGTATCTTAAAAGCTGGCTGGGAGAGAATTGGGATACTCTTGCTTAACTTTTAAGCAGTGGGGCAGAGGGCTTGGCACCCACTTGATACTTCCTCACTGGGCAACTTTTAGGCATAAGACTCTCCTTTGGGCCAGAAATTTAAATCTTTTCCCAACGTCTTTTTACTGTTCTGGTGCTCCCTAGTTCATTCTATCTGCACAGTGAATATTGCTGGCCTAGTTAGTTCAGTGCCCCTAGGGAAAGTCAAGTTGTTTACTGTAAAATTTAGAAGAGTTGACAACAAGCCTGTAATACCTACATTGAGGTGGTCAGGGGAAATATTTGAGGCTTGCAAAGCAAGCAACTGTGACTGATTTTTATTTAATATGTTGTGGATGTGACTTAATTTTAGGGGCAGTCAATTCTGGAATCTGTATGTTTAATGAAGCTTTGTATGCTCATATCCGCTTCTGAAAGGATATGAGATTTAGAATGGAAGTATGTCTGATGCAATATCCTCAGAGGAAAAATAACTTTTGAAAACCTGTTTTCTTTAGGGTGGCAACCCTTTTAAATGTAAGTTGGTGCTTTGAGATTGGATTTAGGAGATGTGGCTGATGTGCTGAGAGGAAACTGTGCGGAACCAGGTATAGTGGGGAAGCAATCTAAAAAAGGCCTTTCCTTGGGAGTACTGTCCCAATTTCTGATTGCTGCGGAGGCTCCCACAGCATGTGGGAGCTCTGTTGAAAGAAAATATAATGTATATGTTAAGGAATTTTGTAATGGTCACTGCAGTAACGAAACCTGTAACTTTTGTAGTTGAAGTAAAAGATCTTTTGCACAGTATTAGGAACACCAGCAGCATTCCATAATTGTTAGCTGACTTTGGTCACAACAGCCAAAATAATGTTTTCTTCCACCAGGTGCTCCCACCCCCACTTCCCGTTCTTTCTCAGGAGCAGGAGAGGAAAGCATGGGGCAATGGTCTTCAACCTTTTACGTGTAATCGCACCCATAAAAAATGAGACTGGGGACCTGCCACTTGTCCTGCCTTCTCCCCTGCCCACCTGTTTCCCCATCCCTTGTGTCTTCACAACAAATGGAGGGAGCAGCCTGAGCAAGGTTGGCCTTAACAGCTTCAGGGCAAGATAGCAAAAAGAGGCTGTGCAGGATTATATCAAGAACTCAGTTTTTTATAAGACAGTACCATCATTGGATTGTATCTGAGCTCTTTCTTGCACATGCTTTAAAAGGGTGCTGCCACCCCCCAAATGAGATTTCACAACCTCATTTTGGTTGCGTCCCACAGGTTGAAAGGCACTGCAGTAGGGCTTTGCTGCACTTGCTGCATATGTAGTTGCCTCTACTGAGCCACAGCCAATTCTTGCTAGCTGTTGCCAGTCCATGTCATTATGAGAGCAATGATTGTTACGGAAGCCTGATCACCAGGAAACTTGTAGGCCATCCAGGAAGACTGATGAAACTCAGTGGGAAGAGGTTCCAGGAGGTAGGGATGTTTGGTGGAAAGGAGTAAAGTTGCAGGGTGGATCAAGGAGGGAGCAAGTGATGGATCAACAAATGAGAAACTGAGAGAAAGAGAAAGATGAGTCAGGGAGAGAAGACATCAAAAGATAACTGAAGTATCTGAGCGTTGCTAAATCTTCTTCCTTTCTTTTTTTGTCTTTACAGCAGTTTGGCAAAATCCTTGACGTAGAGATAATCTTTAATGAACGTGGCTCCAAGGTAAGTTTGGTTTCTGTACCCAGTTTCTCCCTCTTCTCCCCCTGTCCCACCATCTCCCCACTATAACTGATGTTAAGGCAGCTTACTGCCTAGAGAACATACTTCACAGAAAGAACAGGAAGTGGGCATCATGCGTGGAAGGGCAATGTTATCTAAAATTGCCATTCCCTATAATTGCAGGTTTTGAAAGTGGCCAGTAGCTGTCCATATTTTCTCATAATTTTCCCTTCAGAAAGACCAGGATTTCAAAACTTTTGAAAATGGAGAGAATAACTAATTTTTTTTCTGAAATTAGTGGTGTTTAGGAAAGGTGACCCAGTAGCATGTTTTTCATCCATTTAAAGATCTACAAGTACATTATGAATAAGAGCTTCCATAGGTGACCTTGTATAAAAGAAAATTTGTCACACTTCTGATCTGCTTCATGCTTCAATCAGGGGTGTCAAACTTTTTTTATACAGTGGAACAAATAGCATTCAGGGTACCTGCTGAGGCCCAGAAGTGACATCATTAAGCAGGAAGTGTTGACATTAAGCAGATAATGACCTGGAATAAGCACTTTTTCATGTAGGAATCATTAGTCGCAAATGTCAGAAGAGAAAATATGCAGAACTTGGTTATATTTTCAAGATATGGGAGAGCCTGATTATCATGCGGGCTGCCCTTTCAGCCATGCTGCTTCTAGGCATCACCTCTCAGTTCAGCAATTGAGCCGGTGGTCTGCGAAGCAACTCCTTGGCAGAAGCAGTGCTGCTGAAAGGGCCGCCGGCATAATAGTTGGTCTCTCTCAGCGCCTCAGCAGTGCCTCCCTCCCTCACTATTGTTGACCTGTACCTCGCCCCATAGCATCCTTTGCTTCCATTCCTCCCATCCAGAGTCTCAGCAGAAGCACTGCTGCTGAAAGTGTGGTGCTGGGAGAACCCATTGTGGGCAGGATAAAGAAGTTCCATGGGCTGGATACAGCCCACGAACTTTATTGACACCCCTACTTCAATGTTGCTAAGATGTTGTTAGCCTTCCATAAGGTATCTATATAAAATTTTCTGGAATGGCTACTTCAAGATGCATGAGAAAAGATAGCTGCTTTGAAGGTTAATGCTAATTGAATTCCCTGGAGAATGCAAACATAATAGTCACAAATGCAGTGATTTTGAGTGGTACTTTTCCTAACTGGTTCTCATCATAAAACTAATGTCCCTTCACTGAAGAATTGATGTCATTCTCTCTCTGCCCAGTAGGTCCAGCACTGGAATAGCAGGGAGTGTTGCAGGTCAGGAGCAAGGTGCATTGGCAGAGCTCTGTGGGGGAAGCTTGCACAGTGCATGTCTATACTATGCTTGACTTAATCAATGCTAAGTTTTCCACTTTTAATTAAAAATGAACATCTGATCCCCACTCCTACTCCATCACACAATAGTTTAAAAGTATAACTTTGCTTTGTGATCTTGAGGTTTGTAATCTAGTAGCTCCATTTGGGTTTTTTATATTAGGTCTGAGATTCCTCCCACACTTGTTAGGTAGCATGCTAAAATTTCCTCTCTGTGTATTATCTGAAAACCAGAAACAGGATGGTAGTTATTAAATATAAGCCTTCTATCCCTATGTCCTTTGCACCTTTGATGATTTCAGTCCTTCATGAACCATACAGTGGTCCTGTGAAAGGAAGCCAGCACCTCATATGAAATACTATTTGGGAGCAAAAGACTGGCTAGAGTAGTATAGGCAGGCTAGTTGAGTTATACAGCAATGTAGAATTGAGCACATCTCACATGCCTTGTCAGAAACAATCTGCTTACTGAAACTGTAAGTATTTTTCTCACTTCTGCACAGTTTTGATATTCATAGACCAAAACTGTTTGTGAATTAGATTGCTTTCAGACTTGGGGAAGCATGCACAATCCCTTTCCTTTAAATGTATAAAAAAGCTGCAAGACCTGTCGAAAACAATAATGCACTTATTTATACATTCCTTCATGTGAATCTGTTCCTAATTTGATTTTCATTTGTGACTTCACTTATGTGCCCTATCTTTCTTGGCTTACTAGCCAGTTGATGTTTGTGGTTGCCACCAACTGCACCTCTTCCCCTAAGACTTCTGATATGTGCAGAGAGTTTGGGAGACAGGTAGGGTCTTATTTTCACTGGAATATGGGGACAGTCAAGAAATGGGGAGCCTCTCCAGCTGCTTAAAAGGAACTCTTACTATTTCGAACCTTTTCAGAAAGTGCAGTCGAGCTATCGGGAAAGGGGATCTGTGTGATGGTGAGTGTTCTGCTCATCAGAGTGCTGGGGGAAGCTCACGCCTGGTGAGCTAGCAAGTGGATTTGTGAATGCCTGCTTTTTGTGTGCAGAATCTTACACAAATCTCAAGATTCTAACTATGAATATAACACTGTGCAGCTAAGTGAACCCAAGATTTCTGGTTTTCAGTTAAAACAATAAGTATTAGTATTACATATGTCTGCCATACTACTTTCATTCAGCACATATTTGACCTAGAGAGACCTCCTTGATCCAGATCTCCAATGTTTAGTGGTAGAGTCTCTAACATTGACGCATCATACTCACAAGCAGTCTCTCAATTGATTCAAAACCAACACTTGCTGTTTCAAAGATGGCGAGCAGCATAAATGGGACTGAGGAAACTCCCATAAAATGTTGGTTGGTTGTATCACTGAAGACTGAGCGGGGCATTTGGGATTTGCCCTTTGTTTTAAAACCAGTAGTTTAGCACCCCAATGTAAAACAAAAATCTTTCTAGGGACCCCGTACCTGTCACTCCCCTTTCTTCCACAAAAAAGTATGCCAAAACTTGAATGCCTTTCTCCTACCCTTTGGTTTCTATTCTAACCTAACGATATGGACCCTCTCTCCTTCTCCTCTCTCTTGGGAATTGGAAAGCAGATGCTCCTGCTGCCTGCCTTGTGCTGTGTTCTCAATATTACCCCTCCCCTCCCTGGGTTTCTAAAGGGTATATTCTTGGATATGTGTTTGATCAATGAATGTTTGAAAGTATAAACTTGTAAAATCCAAGTTGCCTTGGGTGTGCCCCCACCCAGTATTTGGAAAGCTGCTTTATGAACAAAGCAGATCTTTTATTCCTGCATAACTGTGGCAAAGGTCCTCTGCCAGAATTGTTCCAGTGTTGGGAAATTTGGGAGTTTTTTTTAAAATCAGCATCGTACCTTTTGTTCCATCTGAGATGAGATGATAGCTTTCCTTTCTCTACCTATAGTAAAGTGGACTTGGTAAAAGAAAATGCTCCTGCTTGGACTATGTGTGTTTCATCTTATGAAAACCTGTTATCATCAAGATTTAAATAGATGACAACAATATATGGTTATAGAATAATTCTGTGATTTTAAATATTAATCCTTTTTAAGAGTCCTGCACATTTGAATTGTCCTATTGGGAGGATGCTGGTAGAGGACCAGCAAAACAAACTAGTTATGACCCTTTACTGTCTTACTTCTGTGCAGCCAAATATGCCTCTTTCTTTCTTTGGTATTGTGGCTGCTGGAGAGCTTAGTGAAGACCAAAGGGGCTTTTAATACCATCTTCCAGTTTGCCTGTGGAATGGGCTAATTTCTCCCTGAGGTGGAATATTTTGGTTTCCATGGAAACTACTTTGGTTCTCCTCAGTTTACTCTAGGGTTTGATTAATCCAAATTCCTTTAACTCAGAAGCACTCAAACTTTGTCACAGTGAGCCTACCTGAGTCAATAACGCAATTATTTGAGCCAACTGCTTACCATATGAGCCACCTGAATTTAATTGGAAGGGAACAAATGCACTGATATTCTGTTTCTTGCCCCAATCAAGCTGCAGGTTGGGAGGAGTCAGGTTAAGGTCTGCACCTCCCTGGCAACTGTGCATAAAATAGCCTGTCTTCTGTTACATACTGCATAAAAAGTGCATGAGAAGCAAAGGGCGTCCTTCGCATCGCTTCTGCTAGCAGCCTGAGAAACATATGCTTTACCCTTCTTGTGATTCGTGTGTGGGAATCTGTTCACGTGTCAGAGCTCTTTGGTGTGTACATTGGGACACAAGCTGTGTATGGCACACCTAGTTGTAATCTGATTTGGACACCTGCTCTGAATATTCACAGGTGGCTTATTATGCACGATAAGCCCAAAGAAGGGTGTCTAGTAGAACTGTGTTATGTGGTTATGGCGTATCCTTGCTAATCAATTTAGGATTCCTTTATACAAACCACTCTAGCATGTTTGGTGTGTTCACATGATTTGTAACTAGAGACCACCCAGATTGGGCACATTACATAATTGCCTTATCTTCCTGCATCTTGTTGCATGCATCAAATTACTTGTAATGTTTGGTGTACCCAGAAAATGTAGCATTCTGGGTACAGATTTGGCTTACGCACAAGCCAAAATTCATCTTAAATATAACGCCTGGGTAGTCTCTCTACTAGTACCCCATTGCTCCCGTAACTTCACTAGTGATTTTGTGCTGTGCTGCTGATAAGATTTGAAGAGGGTGAGTGCAAAGGCAAGGCCATCTTTGTTCATGTCTCTCACAGCCCAATCCTAACCAACTTTCCAGTGCTGGTGTAGCCACAGTTCAGTCCCCAGGTAAGGGAACAATCAATAGTATTTATATACCACTTTTCAACACAAGGTTCACAAAGCAGTTTACAGGCAAATAATAATGTTAAATGGCTCCCTGACCCAAAAAGGCTCACAACGTGGAAAAAAAATGCAGAACACCACCAGCAACAGCCACTAGAAAAGACACTGTGCAGGGGTAAATAGGGACAATTACTCTCTCCCTGCTAAATATAACCGGAACACCACTTGAAAAGTGCCTCAATACAAACATTTCTTTACTTTGAGGAGGCCTCCATGACTGCCCACCGCCACCACAGAATGCAGCCATTGGCACAGTGGCATCAGCGCTGATTAGAATTGGGCTGTCTATCACATTTGTTTGAGGGGTTGTATTGACCCAACTAAAATGTAACAAACCCTACTCTTACTCTCTACTTCCAAATTTCAGCCTGGGAGAACAGCTTATTTTGAGTCTAAAGGACTCTGTTCAAAACTCTGAAATTCAGTTCAAACCTCAAAAGCAACTTTGTTTAACTTGATGCTATCCATGTGTCATCTTACTTTGAACTGCAGTGACCTTGTATTAAACTCCAGTATGTGATCGTATTCATTTCTACTTCTCAAATGAAAGGACTTTAACATAGTGCCTTTTAATTTCCATTAGTAGAATCTAATCTTATATGGAAATTCCACAGCCCTTTTTTTTGTAGAGGATCTGGGAGAATAGGACCCTCATTCAAACAGTGGGGTTGGTTTTTTCCCCCCTGAAGCTTAATTCTAATCACTCATCTCAGATGGATTATGATGGTGACAGACGATGCATGTAAGCTTTGGAAGCAAGTAACCCTTATGCCTGGAATTTTTTTAACTATTCCTCCAGGACTCTTGGTGTTGACTGAGTTATTAAAGTGTGTCTGTGTGTATATATAGATATATTAAAAGTTGAAATTATGGAAAGTCCATCCCAACACCATAAGATAAAGATACTGCTACTAAGGTGGATGTTCTAAACACAATGAAAACAAAACATGGGTTAACAATGCATGGATTTCAAGGGGCTCTGTTTAGTTTCCTTTTTTTTTTGTTTTTTGTTTTTGTTTATTTTTCTTAATTTCTGTGTTCTGGCCACACCCAGGAGAATCGTCTACTTTTGATTTCTCCCTTTACGGTTACATGGTAAATTTTCTTTCTCATTCTTCAGAGATGGAAACATAAAAAAAAAAACTCCGTATAATTATTATTTTTTACACTGCTCATCCTGTTGCTTGTTATTTATTGCAGAATCTGAGGCTAGACTAAAAGAGTGATGGTTACTTGGTCTCTCTTCAGGGCCCTTGAACAGCTCCTGAAAGAAAATGGGGTGACTCAGGAATGCAGATAATTTCAGGCGGTACTTAGAGTGTTTGGTAATCAGCAATTACATGGGTCTGGATACAAGTCAAGAAGTCCAGTTAATGGCAAGTCTAATGTGGTAGGATTGAATATGCAATTCGGCATCAATCTGTGTACAATTAAAAATTGGTTGGCAGGACCTATAATACTATTTATAGTATTGTACTGTGTGGCTTTCTGGATCCAGAGCTGCTACCTTGAGATATCACCAAGAGGGGGCAAGGAATAATTTCCACTCAATATAGATCCAACTTTTATTATTAAGAATATTTGTATACTGCCTTCCAACAAAAAGTAGTTCACTAAGCGGTTTACAAAACAAAATAAATGAATAAATGGTTTATTTAGCTAATGCTTCTTCAATATAATGAAGACATATTTAACAGGATAAGGTTTGGCTGCACTGGGTACAACCTAGGTTCATTTCTACTGCCTGGGCTTCAAACTTTTTTTAAAAAACAAGATCGGCTCAGAAGAAGCTCACATGTTGTTAGGGATTAGGGATATTGATTCTTTTTTAAAAAAAATAAGGGCAGAGCAAACTCTTTAAAACAATTGCAGCGAAAGAGCTTTGTCAATGTGACAGATGAATATGTACATACTTTTTTTTATCATGTTTATATTTTGCCAAGGAGCTCAGGAGGCTATATGTAGGAAGAGTCAGTCCATCATATGAACACAAAAACCATATGAAACTGAGAGGAGAGTGTGGGCTGGTTCAAATATCCAACAGACCATAGTTTGTTCAGTCAGGAATTCAGCTTTGAACTTTCCCAAGCTTGCCCACTCCCTCTTTTTCCCCTTTCTCCCCATGCCTGACATAGATGTTTTGGTAAGGTAAAACAGCCTTTAGGTAAACTGGTAAGGTAAAACTGTGCCTCATCTGAACCTGGAACTGCAGTTTTAATTCTGGTTCATGACCACAGGCTTTAGTTTATAATGATAGTAAAATGATAACACTAGGCTTGGATGGCATGTGGAGCTGCTGTTTTACCTATTTAGGATTTCTGCAGCACACCGTTCAGGCTATGTTCTGAACCAAACAGCCCTCCGCTTTACCTATATGGAAAAATTATGCTGCACAGTTTCCCACAACCCTGTGTCTTTCACATTTGATTGTATTAGTGAAATTATTATACTATAATCTGTGAAGGTATACTTTCATGCCATCCACAAATGCAATGCACTTTAACTATGTAGAATGGCATTGTTTAGCTGTTGTTATAGCAGGAATGTCCCAGTATCTCTGGTTTTGCAACAATAAACAATTCTGCACAGATTATTGTACGGGAAAGTATCATCAGAAAAGGCTGCAGCAGAAAAAATTGAACCAGGAGGGAAATGTACAGTTTCTAGGAGCAGCAGAATTTTGAAAGTAAAACAGGGCTCCTGTTCTCAAAATCCCTGCAGATCAAAAAAAAAATCAGTGGGTTAAGGCATCAAACACTCTGGATGTGACTGGAGCAGTCACCCCCCCCCCCAAAGACTGCAGTGCTGTGAAGGGCAGGTCTGAAACAAGCCCCTTCATCCAGGGCAGCAGCACAATCCTGGGGACTGCGTTGCTGCCTTTGCCCTGCCCTGGCAAAGACTTGCATGGCTCCCAACTCCCTCATAGGAGTTTGGGAACCATTCCTATAGAATATAGTGACGTGTTTGAACTATCAACTAAATGTTTTTGTTTTTTAAATTATGGAGCACCTGGGAGCCCCAGAGCAGCAGCAGCACATACAGGCATGCCCCGGTATCCACTGATTCGGTATCCACTGTTCCAGTTATCCACAGATACCATGAATACTGGGATGCCTATTAAAAAGATAGGGGAGCATTAAACAAATATTTTTTTAGCCTTGTTGCAGCAAAACCACCGACGTTCCCCTATCTTTAAAAAGGCAACCCCACGGTTTCAGGTATCCATGGTGAGGTCCGGAATGGAACTCCAGGGGATACTGGAGCATGTCAGTGTGTGGACTGATGCAGTGCTGAGAAGAGGGTAGCACTGGTGGTGTGCACTTGGAGCTCCTGAAGGAGTCTCAGCAGGCCCCAAGGATCCTAGGAGCACACTTTGAGAAACACTGATCTAGGGTTTGGGTTGTGGTGTCATCAGTATGGGGAGGTTACTCTGTTATTGTTAGCTGAGCTGAGGGAATTAAGCAGTCCCACTCACAGAAAACTGAATGTTAAGTGCTTTAATTGAGGAGAGAGAACTCCAGTCTCTGTTACTTCCAGGGAGGGGGGAAAAGACAGGAAAGATTCCAAAGAGAACTCTAAACAAAGCAGGAGGGAGTAACCCACAATCTGCCAAACAAATACCAAACTCCCCCTATTGATGGAGCAAACACCTACACAAACCTACTGTTGTATAACTAGCTCACATGGTGCCACCTTTCCTTCAGTTATTTACATCTCTTCTCCATTCACAGCTGGAGAGACAGGACAATATCTAGAGTCAGTGAAGGAATGGATCAGGGCAAACATGTTGAAATTAAATCCAGGCAAGACAGGGTTTCTCTTGGCTAGGAGACCTGCTGTGATAGCATTGGTGTTTCAGCCTAGTCTTGATGGAGTTGCTCTCTCCGTGAAAGATCAGTCGCACAGCTTAGGAATAGTCTTGATTGCAGCCACGGTCCTAGATGTTCATGTGTCAGGCATGGGTGCTTTTGTCCAGCTTTGGTTGGTGTGCCAGCTGCTCCCATTTCTGTCATAGCCCCATCTAACCTTGGTGATCAAACCTTGCATATAAATTACTGTGTTTTACGGAGGGTAACCCATGAAGACCAGCTGGAGATGTCTTCTGGCACAACATGTTACTGCCTGGATACTGAGAGGTGCCCGGTTGTATGATCTTGTAACAACCCTAGTGATGCAGCTGGCTATTAATTTTGTTTCTGGGCATGATTCAAGGTGCCGATTATTGTCATTAAAGCCATTTGTGGCATAAGACCGTAATATCTTGGGGATCACCACCTTCCCCCATGCAAATCTTCTTGACTTTCTAGAGCTTTCTGGGTGGGCCTCTTATGGGTACCAGAACATGGGCAACCACTAAGAATTCTCTCTCTCTTTCATGAGTAGTCACCAACCAGAGGCTACTCATGAAAGAGAGAGAGAGAGAGAGAGAATTCTCAGTGGTTGCCCCCATCGGGTAGAACGTCTTGCCCTGTAGGGTCCTGCAGGCTTCTTCACTGCTGCATTTCGGCCACCAGCTGAAAATCTGCCTATTTCAGCAGGCGTTTGCATAATCATTATAAATATTGGTTGGCTTTGGTCCCCCATTTTTCTGACCTTTGGTTTATCTCTGATTGTCAGGTTTGTGTTGCTGTTGATTTTAAAATTTATTTTATTGATGGTATTGTTTTATTATTGTATGTAAGCTGCCCTGAATCTGCAGAAAAAAAAAGTGGGATAAAAACATTTTAAATAACATAATATTGCCAAGCTACATGAGAAGTGGTTAAAGATGAACCAAAATAGTGATTTCCCCATAGTTCTGGTTTTCTGACCCAGGATTAAAATACAGACAATTCTGGTATTACACCCCCTTTCTTGTAGCAGCTTGTTCAAAGCGCCTGCTTTTATATATATATATTCTTGCCATATGAAGTGCTTGACAGTGCTTTAATATGCGTTGATTGTGTCTGTGTGGCAAGATGGTTTCTGTCTAAGATTTAAGCATTTTCATTCAATCAGATTAGGAGCTAGATTACTTTTCAAAATTTGTCTCGAGTAACTAAACTTTTTTGGTCTGGCCTCAATTGCTTTATGTTTTCTTATTATTTTTAATCTGATTACAACTTCTTTTTTTATTGAATTTCTTTCATGAAACATGCATGAACCAAAAATGTGACTCTAGGAGAGTATTGCTAAGTTGTGCTGATGTCAATTTCATACTGTGATATTTTTTTTCTCTATCTAGATATCAGTATGTCAATATATAACGATGTGCATGTTTTCCCCCCTTCTCCCGCTGCATGCAGGGATTCGGGTTCGTAACTTTCGAGAATAGTGCTGATGCAGACAGGGCCAGGGAGAAATTACACGGCACCGTGGTAGAGGGCCGTAAAATCGAGGTGCATGTCTTCAGTAATTAAATTTCTTCTTTATATTCTTTTTGTTTCTTTTTTGTGTCTTGCCTCACTTATTTCACATTTGGATTCCTGTCTTGTGTGTGCGTGTGTGTTTGTTTGTGTGTCTGTGTTTTTTCACTCCCCACTCCTGCACCGAGGTGTATAAAAATAACACCCCCACTCAAATATATATATATCTATATATGTTTTATTACTTCAGGTATTTTTCTTTTTCTTTTTTCCTTTCTCTTGAGTTTGTTTCCAACCCACTCCAAATTTTGCCCTTCTGCTGCCTTGATTTTCCTTTGCTTCAGTTTATGAGGCTCCGACTTCCTGTTGCCAAGCCTGATCAAAACTAACGAAAAGAGCACTGTCTAGTTTCTAAGTTGGTGTCTAACAAAAAAGAAGGGGGCCAGCCAGTATCTGCCCTTTCCTTGGAGGTCAGTTCTCCTCCATATGAGTGTAATACGGTTGCTAGAAGGGGTAGAGACTTATTTAGGCCATTAAAAGAGTTTTCTTGATATGGTTTCATTAAAGAAAGATTCACTTGAAGTTAGCTCTTTCAACAAGCACAGAATTTGATAACTGTGACTAGTTGGTGTTATCTACATGGGAAGCAACTGATCAGTGATCTACTTTCTGTTCACTCATATTGAAGGCTAACTGGCCCCTTTTCCCAGTCTTTTAAAGAAAAAAAGTACTGAATATAGGGGGAAAACGTTAAAGCCGCCGTTTTGAGTAAGATGTCTGCATATTTTGCTTTTTTTGTTTTGTTTTTTTGTTTTGTTTTTTGTTGTTTTATTTCCCTTTTCAATGGTTTAGTGTTTAGGGCCCTTCACTTGACTCACTCTTTCCATGGTAACTATACACAATGCTGGCGATGGTACGAGTTGGCGGTAAGTGAAACCAAAGTGCTAGAGGAGAAGCTTATTACTTTTTTAATGCAAAACAAAATTAAGAAAGAAAAAAATCCATCTGCCATTTCACATTAACACTACAGAATGTGATTTGACTTGTTGTCCCACCCTTTCCTTTTCCCTCCTCCCCCCTTTTTTATTTTTGATGCTGTTGAGTAATGCCGCCTGGACTTTGGATGTACATACCGTTTTGTATAAGTCTGAGCTGTTTGATTACTGACTTCCTGGTGGTCTCCCTTGCACATCTTACTCAGAGTTACTGAACTCCAGTTTGGCTGGTTTTATTAATGCACTCATATCCTATCCCCTTTTCTTCTGCTCTCCCTTTTCTTTCTTTCTTGCTCTGCCTCTCTACACCTGGTATTGTTCTCTCTTTCTCCTTTCTCCCCTTCCCATTTTTTTACTCAGTTAAATGCAGCTGTTGGTCTCTCTTTGCTGACTGGTGGTTTCTGATTGGTTTTGGCCATTTTTCCGTTAAGTGCTTGTGTTGCACTCTGCTGAAGCAGCTGATTTGCTCCATCTTAATGATTGTCTGTGAGACCTTCTCTCCTCCCTCTTCCCCTCCCTAGCCCTATTAATTGATTGTTGTTGTTGTTGTTGTTGTTGTTTCTTTCTTATGTGTGTTTTTAACAGCATGTTATCAGTCTCATCATTGTTGTTTCCCATTCTTTCTTTTTTAAAAATGTAATGTTTATATTGTTTGGGGGCTTAAACCAGAGTAATGAGATTCCAGGCTCCCTTCTCCTCTATCCAAGCTCACTGTTCTATTAAACATTAGAGGGCATCTTAAATACTGCTCTTTATTTGTTCTTGAAATTGGCATTGTTTACAGTTTTGAAAAGTCACTGATTCTATCTCGGCCTTCATCTTCCTTGCAAGAGCTCTGGGGCTGTGTTGACACAGGGCTGCAGTACTTGAGCTTTGCCCACCCCTTTCATATTTTACCAGCGCCATCTCTGCTGTAACGCTCACTCGCTGTAGTGCTTAGAATGCTTGAAGCTACAAAGAGCTCAGTAATGATGGTGGAGGGCACTAGAAAATCAGGAGACAACTTGTACCTTTCTAAATGGTGCAACCTAAATGGCTTACTCTCTGCCACCCCACTGACAAGTGAGCAATTGGGGATAGATCCATCTGTAACTCAAGATATTCTGATACTGGGATGTAAGCCAACCTTGCTTAGGATGCCAAATTCTTCAGGAGTAGAGGGAATTAATCCAAGGCACCTGGGGTCTAAGCTCTCCTCCTACTGCCCAAATAGCTATCTTCTCAGTAATATTAGTAGGCCACTGCAGTTCAGTTAGAGGCTACTAAAAGATGATACAAGATAGTTTTTGTTCTCTACTTCATACCAGGCAATCTGGGCATGGAGAATGTAGCATAGAGGAGGTTTTGCCCTTTGGATCAGTGAGCAGCAAATAACTAGTTCAATCAAAGGTGGCAGGGAAGCCTGAGAAATCTACTCTTTTTGGCCTTTTCTTTAATGTGTAATTTAAATGCCATAATTAGATCTGTTTACAATGTTAATATTTAATTTAATGGCAACTTGTAAAAGTAAATTTAAATGTGTTGCATTTTAAAACATTTTTTTTAAATAAATCCACCATTTCCTCTAAAGTCCTTTTGCTTCCTTCCCTCTCCTCCCTTTCCCTTTTTTACATTTAGGTTAATAATGCCACAGCACGAGTGATGACTAATAAGAAAATGGTCACACCGTATGCAAACGGTAAGATGGAAAGCTGGTGCTAATAATGAATAGTAGATTTGGAGGAAGAAATCATAAGCATTGGGGTTAATTTTTTTCCTGGCATTTCAGTAGAAAGAAAAGCTTTGTAGTAAATATTTTGAAGGCTACATTCCTAAACACACTTACTAGGGAGTAAGCCCCACTGAACAAAATTACTTTTAGGTAAACCTGTATATACACATAGGTCTGCACATCTACAGTTCTAAACCATTTATATTTTTTCCTTGCTATTTCCCCAAAAGTCTTAGGGGAAAAAATCACAGGCTGTAAGGATAATTGTAGCAAATAAGATCAGCTAGTGCACTTAACATCCAGAACCCACTGGAGTCCAAGGCTGCAGAGTTGTGTATAGTATCTTTACGAAGAAGCAGTAGCAACCAGTACACTGCAGTTACCAATTTTTCATTCCCCTCTTGGTCGCAAGCAATTAAGGAGACAGACAGCACCAACATTTCAGTTCTTTACACATATAGATTTAATAAGAAAGCAGTGCCCTTGCCAGGTTGCTGGTGGCAGTGGGGCAGAGTCCTGAACTGGACCCTGCATGTGGCCCGTGCCTGCCTCTTGATGGCCCATTGGACACTATCAGTGCCACTGGTACTAAGATCAGCCTAGCCAGGTGGGCTCTCATGAGTGTGGATCTTCTGCCAGTTTCCCAGTTGTTCAACCTTTGATGCCACCTCTGATACAAAGAATTGGAGAAGCAGCTTGCATGCCTTTTCACATTTTTGGAACCATAATGTCTACTCTTCTTAGAAAAAAGCCCATCCAGATGATTCGGCTTCTAAAAGTATTGCTAGAATGAGCTCTCTTCTGTTGACGTGGATTCTTTGTCCATCTAGCCTTGTGCTATCTGCTCAGGCAGAGGTTTTCCTCTGTTCTGTCCCCTGAGAGTCTTTGATTCGAGGTGCTAGGGATGGACCCGTGTGTGTTGTGTGTTCTACTATCTGGCTTTGGCTCCTCCTTACAAGTTTGTACTAGGATTTGTTTTGTACAACCTAGTCCATTAGTATCCTGTCTGAAGAGCAGCTCTCCAAGGTCTTTGGCAGACAACTTTCCTAATATTCTTACTAACAAGAGGTGCAGGAGATTAAATCTGGGACATTAATATGTTCTGTGTGGGATACTGAAACTTTACCTTTTCCCAGTTTTGTACAGATAATTATCTGACACATTTTAGACTCATCTGATGGAGAATACTGGGGACCAGGCTATTAATTTATTTGTGCTAGATAAAGTCAGCAATAAACGTTCCAGAAAACATTGTTTCCTATTGTTCAGCATTTAAAAATTGGGTTTTGCAAATATTGTTTTCACTCAACCAAGTCAAGTGATACATTTTTTTCTTTTAAGATGCAGTGAAGAAAGGAGAATACATAATTAGTTTCAGACGTGTATCTGTGCATTATGGATGATAATTCAGTTATCAGCATGTGGGTTATATATTCTACCATTTAGCTTTGGCTGCAGATCTTTGCAAATTTTCAAGCTCTGCTGGTCTATGTGAGAAAAGGATGGGTGTGATCAGTCCCTTTGGATCTGATCATGATTTTATGCAGATCCTGCCATGTTGTTAGAGAAGCTGTTAGCAAATGGATTTTTCTTGTTTAAGGAATTTCACTAGGCAGGTTTAGAAACCTTCACGATCCTAATTAATCTTTGCAAGATAGCAGCAGTGGCACACAACTCTATGCATGTGTAAGATTTAATTTCAAATTATTTATTCCCTCATTCCAACCATTGCGTGAAAAAGAAAAAAAAAGTCTTAATGCTTTGCAAATCTTGTATTCATTGTACTGCAGAAATACCCAATACCCAGTTTTTAAACATTGACCAACATTGGCAGTAACTTTTTACCACAGTGGTTCTCAAACTATTTAGCACAGGAACCCTCCTTTTAGAATGACAATTTGTCCAGGACCCACTGGATGTCATACATGGAAGTGCCATCATTGTGATGCCAGAGCCTTCTGCTTTCCTCAGAACGCTGCAAAAAGTTGGGTTATTTCCGATCCATTTTCCCATAGCCAAGTGAATCAGAAAAAGGAAAAACAACCTTTACACAAAGGTTGTGTATTTACAACCTTGACACAAGCAAAATCACCACACAGCCGTCCTCCTTTCCAGTGTCCTATCTTCCCATATTTTCAATTATGATTGCAGGTGCTACACAACCAACCTGAAATTGGCTCATGACCCACCTAGCAGGTCCTGACCCACAGTTTGAGAAACGCTGCTTTACCAGAAAGAGCATCAGTTGATGTTTTGCTTCTTCGTCTATGTCCAAGGACATGGCAGATCAGTAAATTCATAGGCACGTTCTGCAATGAAGTAAGAGAGGAGGCTATGCACCAGGAGCCAAGTTGCATATAACGATTGACTTGCTTTTCCTCAGGCACCTTAAGCACTCACTCTTATCTTTCTTTGTTTCAGGTTGGAAGCTGAGCCCTGTGGTTGGAGCAGTGTATGGCCCTGAATTATATGCAGGTAGAATTTTACATGGATGCTTCTATTTCTGCCATTGAACTGCAGTGGTGTTTGTTTGTGTACTCAATCTGCTGTTTCTTTATAACCTTTTTACATTTTTTATTCCTTTTAAAACTAAATTAGCATCCAGTTTTCAAGCAGATGTCTCGCTGGGCAATGACGCTGCAGTGCCCCTGTCAGGAAGGGGGGGGTATTAACACTTACATTCCTTTAATCAGTAAGTAGCCCCTATTGGCCCCTGTATTGTTACTGTGCTTGAGTAAACAGTGATCTGTTAGCCCTCTTCTTTTTCGGTCTGTATAATATGTACTTGAATGGATGGGCCTTCTTTCAAAGAGGTGCTCCTTCTCTGGGTAGTGGCCATAACCCTTTCCACTTTCAGTGCATTTGCATACCTGCTTGTGGCTGGTATTCATAAGCCTCCCCAATTCATAAGGCACTATAATCCATAAGGGTGGATGCATATGGAAAGCCCAATTGCCTTGGCTTTAGAACTGAAGACATGAGACAGGCCACATTGCAAAGTACATATTATTCAAGCTATGAACTGTGAGTCCACTGCAGGCCCCCTTGTGGCATGCTCCTGGAAGCACCTTGGGTTGAATTTTTGCCTTGTGACTGGCACCTTCTGGATATCTGTTGTTGCATTGTGTTCCCGTCCACCTTCTGAGGTTTTGACATCATTTTGCCCTGAGCCAGTTTACTCCAGCATGAAGTGTAATAAAACAGGGCCCAATATACATGAAACCACTTAATGGTCACTTTTGCCAGAGGATGGGCTCTTGGTAAACTGGCAACTTACGATTGATTTTGGCTGCCTGTGTGGGATTTTTTTAAATGACCTTTCTGAGCTTAAATTTAATGTAGGCGAGAAAGGAATTGGGTGGCAAAAGGGGAGACAAATGTATATATTGCCCTGTTTTCAACTTACCAATTTAAGGGACTCATGAAGTATTTAAAGTGCCCCTCCCGTAAAATATGAAAGAATCGCCTGCCTTTATTAGCAGCAACTCTCCGTGCTTCTCGGACTCTTTCTAACAAGACTGCATGGCATTATCAAAGTGGGGTGGAGGAAGGGGGAAACTGATTGCAGTTTGTGATGAATGAGGCATGATGCAGCATTAACCCCTTGCATGTCAGGCCTCTCTGCAACCTTACCTCCCCTCTGGGGCCATGGTGTGGCAAGAGATATGCAATGTCATCAAGGCTCTAAGCATGCTCCTTTGCAGGACAGGTGCGGAACATTCCACAGCTCTGGAGTTGCGTATCATTGTGTTCAAAGATGACTGTTAATCGAGCAGTGTAGTGATCCTTCTCATGCTTTTCCTTGTCTGTCTTTACAGTTCCTGGCTTCCCTTACCCAACTGCAGCCACCACAGCAGCCGCTTTCAGGGGAGCCCATCTGAGGGGTCGTGGACGGACAGTGTATGGCGCGGTGCGGGCAGTACCTCCAACTGCCATCCCAGCTTACCCAGGGTAAGAGTTGAAACCAAAATACAGTGCTCTGCACTACCTGATGAGTAGCTGCTTTGCTAAAGATAAAAAGCAGAGATGTGATGGATAGTGAGGATATGCCAGCACCAGGATGCTCTGCACCCAGTCGCACCAGTAAAAGGCAATCCAAAATTTTGTACTTGTTCCTGGGAGGGGAACAGTTTTTCCTGTCTTGGGAGCACACGAGTGAAAGGCAGCTCTTTAAAGCAAGCTGCCAATTCCTTTTAGCATATGGTAGCAGTTTGGCTGCATGGAAATCACTTGTCACTGGTGAAGGAATGAGTGATTCTACTAAGAGAGCTTGCAGAAATGATGTCGAGTCTGTGGGGTGAGGCGGCTTCTGCTCTCTGAAGTCTGATTTCATTGTGTTCCCCAGAAGTGGCAAGCACTGCTTGTTGACTTCTTGGAACACTGCCAGAGAATAGGACACAGGAGAGCCAGTTACCCACAATGGATTCGCTTTCTCAGTTGGAGACAATTTGAAAAGGGTTAAAACAAAAGATCAACCAAATCTGTTTTTAAAGTAAGATACACAAAGAGCAAGAAAGTGGAAGTTGTTAAACAAGTGAACACTGCTGATACCTAAGAATATTTATTAATATGTGGCTTTGCGTCCTTAGATTTTCATTAGCATGGAAATGTTTCTGTAGCAACAAGCTGATGTTTCAAATGCATTAGTTGCTTTTCTGAAAAAAAAAAAATATTTTTCAAGATTTGATAGGGTGCCAATAACCCAGAAGTATTTGTTCTGAGATTTCACTTTGCATCTGATGATGCTATTTATTTTGTAGTGTTATGTTCCAGGCATCTTCCCTAGATTAAAATCCTTCTCAGAAGAAACCTGAGCAGGGGAGAAACCTCTTAGGGAGGATGAGTTGGATCTCGATTCTCTTTTCTTTTGACTAGAATCTGCCATACACGTGCCAAATCATCTAATGCCACAGTGATTTACAGGAATGCTCTGGGACATCTTAGTTCAGTTTAGAACACCTTAACTAAAGAACTAAATCATGATTAGCTAAGCTTTAGAGTCTATCCCTACATTGGGCTTGGCATGCTTAGACTTTTAAAACACATCCTCAGGGAAACAATGTGCAGGTCCCAAGAGTAGAAATATATTTTATTGTTCTACCTTTATATAATAGCAAGGACTTACTTTGAACATCCTCCTTGCTAGACCATTCTATTGAATTTGTTTCCTTAGGTTAATCACACGGCATCCCTTTAGCACTGATTCATGTCACAGTGCTGATACTTAGACATATAAGAACACATTAGAGGTTCGTATATTGTTGTTATCCCTGATAGTAACGGCTAGAAAAGAGGCTGCATCTAGTAATGTACTCAGAGACTGTTGTCTGGGATCACAATGAGGTTGATATTTAAATCCAACTCAACTATATAAAGAGATACTTTCCACTTTAAAATCATTCATGAGAAAATTTAAATGGTCAAGTGATGTAAAATTGCATTTTGGTTGGGCAGAGACAGCAAAAGACAAACTATCTCAGATTGTCCAGAACTGCATGAGCTAATTTGTACAATTGACCACTTGCTCGCATCCAGAGTACTTCTTGATGAAACAAGAGTTTTGGTTCCTTTGGTAGAATTCAGAATGTTGGGGTTTTTTGGGGTGTACAGTTCAATATACAGAAGAAAAAAAGCAGCATTGCAAGTGAAGCAAATAAGTCTCCCATTTTCTGGGGGTAGTTCAGAAACCTTTATTGGCATATATAACACATGCTAGACAAGGAAAGTGAGAAACAATCTAAGCTTATTCACAGCCAAATTTCCTTCTACGCAACTGCATCACTTTCTGCAAAAAGACTACCACCTGTTCAAAATTCCCCACTGAAGAGTCACTTAACATATAAGAGATTTTAGCAGAGTCAGGCAAAAACAAAACACACCCATCAGTTCTCATCATATGGTCCAGGTGTCTTAAATGTATCTCAGTATACAGAAGGCAATACAGAAAGATATGGGTAATTCATGTACCACTTAGTTCCCTTTAGCCTTTTAAAATAAGTTCATCTAAGTATTGTGATGAAAGGGGACATTCATATAACTTGGAATATGAATAGCAGAATATGATAGTTGGGAACTTACTGCTCAAGAGGTTTTTGAAATAAAGATCCTTAAGCAAGTATTTTATTCAGCAAAAAATGAGCTTCCAGCCATGCCATTTTCAGTGCTCTCATAACAAGGCCAGAAACAAGGTCAAACATATATTGTATTCCTGGAATGGAGCTGATAAAAACCAAATCAGTGAATAACTCCCTAACCTGCTGTATAATTACACCCTTATAGTTGGCCATGTGGCCTCTCCCAGCGGAATTGATGCTAATATCTCTATGTATATGAACTGTATTTTTGTAGTTCAAAATCTGAGTGCAGCTCTGTCCGTAGGGAACAGATTGCAACCATTATGAGGCTGTATACCACCTGATCACTTAAAACATAGCACTAGTTTACATCATTTAGATCCCCAGCGATTGGCAGACTTATTACTAAGCTGTCCTGGCCTTTTTGTTTGTAACTTCATATTGATGGGTGTGTTCTGATTAGAGTGAGAGAACTGTGGCATCATCTTACACTGCAGAGAACGTATAGAAAAAAATGTACAAGTAATACTTCCTCTTTCTTCCTAGGCTATGATGATGCAAACTGGCAAGCCAGATATAGAAATGGAGGATATCAAATATGGAGAATTAATTAGTAGGATAATGGCTATCCAGGGGGATAAAGCAGGAAAAAGCTGTACATTGCTCAATCATGCAATTTTACAACCAGGGTTGTGGAAACAAATGCTCTTCCTTGACCTTCCTGATGTTTTGCCTTGCCAAAACAGACTTCTTTAGACTGAGGTGTTCCAATAAGTGTGGGAGCTTCCAGGTTCCCGTGCTTTGCTTCAAGAAATGCTGGGACTCCTGGGAAAAAATAATTAGTGGCTGTTGAATTCGAAAAACAACTTGAGACTATTTCAGTTGCTGCTCTCTGACTTGGAGTGTCGTTACTATCAGGGATTCTCCCCTTGCCTCTCAATTCTTGGACTTTGGGCCAGTCACCTAACCCTTTAGCTCATTATCTCTGCCTGTGAAAGCAATGCATTATGGGTATTTCTTTCTTGGTTACATTTCTCTCTGTTTATTTTGATCAGAATTGGTTGAGTTTTCACCCCTGAGGTGTTGCATCAGTACTTTTGAGATGCTGAATAATATTTTGCATGCTTGTGTGATCAGCCAAATCTTATCGCATGTCTAATGTACAGGGTAAAAAGCAGGTGATGTATGGATATCAGAGATGATCGCACAAGGCAGCAATATGCATAATTGTACGCAACTCTTGGTGTGTTTTGACCTAGGTGGACTCAAGCCCTTGATGAACTCCTCCTAAAGAACTTGTTTGTACTGCTTGAAGCCAGTTTGTCCATGTGTTTAGGGGGTTGACAACTAGAGTCAAGGTTTCGCAAATCATGTTTCTCTTCTTCAGGGCACTGGTCCTTTCCCTCTCTCTCTCTTTATCTCTCTCATTTTCTTTCTAAATTCTGTTGTATGATGATAAGGGTTATCCTTTTCCTCTCCCCCTCTTGCATACTGTCTCCCCTTCTGCCCTGCCCGCCTGCATGCCATGGGAGATGACATGGAGCTGTTTAGCGTGCGTGCGCACACACAATCTCTTGCTGATTTGCTCCTGCCCGAAAGTCCAGGTTATGGATTCATACATCACCTGCCTGTGTAAAATTGCATGTGCATGCTGCCGTCCTCAATAACCGGAATGTGTTTTCTGTTCTTTTTTGTTTTGTTTTTGTTTTTTGTTTTTGTGTGGATTTTCTGCAGTGTGGTTTACCAGGACGGATTTTACGGTGCTGACCTCTATGTAAGTACATACACCGGAGCCTTCTCATCCCCAACCCCTGACAAGCCAGCCTTTTTTTTGGTTGTTGATGTTTTGGTTTACTTTTGTTTTTGTTTTTGTAAAAAAAATATGATTTACTTGATTTTTTTTATTTGTGGATATATACATTTATATATTTAAGAATGCAAGCATGTTTCTCTGTCACTGCACTTGCCCCTGGGTGCAAGGCCTGAACCTCTGGGATTCCTGACCATTGCCAGGGTCAGTTTACTGGGTGTCCTTTTCACACATGTACAGTACAATTCTGATCTTTCTGAGAGATACCTAGCAGATTTTAAAAATTCTATCAATGATTTCTCTCATTCCCATAATTTGGATCCAAAAATAACAGGACTGGTTTCGCCTCAGCTTTTCCTTTCTCTCACCCTTTCCCATTCCTCTCTTGACATCTTGAAGGCTTATTTTATGTAGTAAGCTGTAAGTAAACTCGGTTCACAAACTCATGTAGCATAGATAAGCAAGCAGTCTGCTTCAAGCAGTAATAGCCTCTCCCTGTTGGAGGTCTTCAAGCAGAAGCTGGAGAACTACCTATTAGGGATGCTGTAGCAGTTGCCCACACTAGATGACCTTGAAGGTTGCTTCCAACTCCTAACATTCTCTGTTTTTCTAATACTAATTATCTTGGAGGCATTTTGTGTCAAATGGTACTAGGGTGGCATGTAACAATTTGCTGCTTGGTTCCCTAAATATGGCAAAGTGCTTTTCTGTCCCTCAGTTTGTGTTCCATAGTTTACTTAAGTGGAAAAAAAAGTTAGGTTAAAAGTTACTTTTCTCTTTAAAGCTTTTTAAATCTCATTAACTCTTATGAAGTCTTGCATTGCCATAATTCCATAGACCCTAGAGTCTATGTGTGACAGAGTTCACATGTGTGAGACCACAATTGGCTCATGAAAGGAACTGACAACGTTTTCTGTTGCTTTATTTTAAAGAGATACTTTATCATTCCCCATATGCACTAGCTAGCAATTTAAGGAGATGTATACACAAAGAGAGCAATAATGCACATAGTGGCAGCAGAGGTGTAACTTAGATATTACAGAGACCTTGTTATAGTATTATAATTAGGGTAGGTAAATTTAGGGCTCTAGAAAACAATCTCCAGATATTAAAGGGCATGTAACTTTTGGAATTCACTTGGAGATATAAGATGGGGCAGGATTATCTTGCTTCTTCTCTGCCTGCATCTTAGAGCTTCAAACATTGCCAGCACAGGCCTCCCAAAGCAAATGCTAACCATCACTATGATATTTTGTATTTCTGTTTATTGCCCGTGTCACTGTGTTTGTGGCTCGTGCACACACTTGCCATCCCTTGGCTGAATTCTCAGTTGGTTTAAAAATATAGAAAAAATGATACTGGGTTTCTCCCAAATGCCTAAAATGCTGCCACATACAGAGGAGGCAGCTGGAGGCCCATAATGCTGTGAAGAGACAATCAAATAAATAGCATTGTTTGCTTCACATCATCCCTTGCAGGGATACAGATGATAACCATTGTTGTCAAGTGTGGTAATTTCTTCGCTCTTGTTGAAATACCTTCGTATCTTTTTTTTCCCCTTACTTGAGATGAAAGGAGTTATTTGTGACAGACCAGCAATTCTGGTAGTACGTAGGATCTTCACATCACTTCATACTGAACATGCCCCGTCCCAGCACTGAAATGTATTGAAGGCCCAAATGGCTGGCTGGAAGGCAGGCATCAGTTGATCATTTTGCTATAAGCAGTTTAGCAGTTTATAAGCAGTTTTAGGACTGGTGGGGTGGGGAGCAGAACCCCACCATAAAGGAGGTGTCTCAAGGAAGATTAGCCAAGCTTTTCTCATTGCGGAAATTCTTATCTCATATGCGGAATATGTGCCAGCATTAACTTATGAGCAACCCTAATCTATGCTGTTTTAACTGGCATGAATCAAACAGCTGCCGTTCCAAGGAAACAATTTGCTACGTATTTATTTTCCTGCCTCTGTGGGGGAAATAGCTGTTGTAGCATGAATGGGAAGTGTCAGACCTATGTAGCTGTGCCAAAAAAAAAAAAAAAAAGAGTAGAGGAAACTTCCTTAGAAGCTGGTCTGAAGGATGATCAATGCAGATTCATCCCCATGAAGCTCAGTTGGCGGGAATAAACAGTAGTGAGGAGAAATGGGGGACAAGAAACCAACACGATGCTCTCAAGCTCTTTTCTCCACATAGGTTTTGCTTTTTCCTGTCCTCGTCTCCCTTTTCTTCCCTGGGGCAAACATCCCTGCTTACTATTTTATTTTCAAGATAAAAGTCTATTCCACACGACTGTTATTCTCCAGTATTTAAAATTCAGGTGACCAGCCCAAGGGCGCAGGGGGTTATGGGAAGCGACAGCTTCTGGCACAGCTTCCATTTGTAAGGGTTTGCTCAGCAAGAGTGGCTGTCTTAAGATGAAAAGCGTGCTTGCATCCTCTGGAAAGAAAAGGCTGGTCAGCCCTTTGGTGGGCTTTGTGTGTGATGGTTTCCTTCCACAGCTGTGTTTTTTGAACTGCTCTTCCTGTGTTCTGTTATAGAATAGTCTTACAGGAACCAATCATTAGCGCTAAAATACCTCAGGTAGGAGTGCCAGTGTGACCTGCCAACCAATCAGATTGTGGATTGCAGTGGAAAAACAAAACAAAACCTTGAATTAATACTAACCATTCCAGCGCCAAATTAGAGATGGGAACAGAGTCTTTTTTTTAAAGGCCAGCATATATTTGTGAGCATGTGATCAAAACCCCTGTGTATCTTTGTGCTGCACAAATCCCGGTTTTGTAACAAATAGGATGGCTTTCCTAAAACTAAAAGGAAGGGCCAAACAACCAAGCAAACTTTCTTGCCTTGTTGCATAAATGTGACTAGTACAGCAGAAGCATTTACCTTCTTCTGTTTTTCTGTTCCTTATCTTTGCTTCCTACAAGGCATGCCTGCTGGCTATGTGTGGGATGGGGCTGTAGTTCAGAGGTAAAGCACATGCTTTGCATGCAGTCAGCCCCTAGCATCTCTGGGTAGGGCTGGGAAGGATCCTTGTCTTAAAACCCTGGCAAAGCCACCAGTAGTGTCTGACTCAATCTAAGACAGCGACATATGATCATCTTGCATGGACATTTAGGAAGAATTTGCAGCCCAGTCAGATTTTATCATCTGTTGTGTGTAAGTTTGGCTGCGGAAACTGTAATTGTAGGGCTTTTTAAAGTAACCAGAATTGCTGATGTGGTGATGGTCAGCAACATAAGCAGTGTCTTGATTGTGCCCAAGAGTGCAGTTCATCCTTGGCTTTTCACCCTGTGTGGTTCTCTCCATGTCACATCTGTATTGGAGCATTGTCAACTTAAGACATCAGTACAAGGTTTTCGAATTTTTGTGTCAGGAACCTGTTCTGCCCATGCACTGAAAGATTATTTCCCAAACTCCATAAACTCTTGCAAATGAAATTAGGACTCTCGGTGGCATTAAAATGCTGCATCTGAATGGTCGTGAGGCCAATTTACATTTTTCCCCATGTGAGCAGTGCCAGATTGTCCTAGTTATGTATTTGTGGATCACAGCTATAATCAGCAACAGTTTCTGTGACTTCAGCCTCATTTTTTTCATCTGTTTCAATCATAAAAACGAGTGCTGTCATAGAAACAAAGAGGTAAATTGACCTCAAGTTCATTCACACATTTCTCTAGATGAGCACATAGGGAGGTCCTGATTGCCCAAATAAAGAAAACTATGACCTTGGCCTTTGACATTGCAAATGAACCTGTGGCCTTTATTAGGTAGGAAAAAGGAGCCTTCCAGCAGATTATGCTCCAGCATGCTCAATCCTCAGTGCATCAATGTCTTAAGAGAAACTAAAAGGTAAGATAAGAAATTAGGACAGGAGTTGAGATCTTACTGTTCTCTGAGTTGGTTGAGTGAAAATATTGCTGCAGATACTGTGAACTGATACTGAAAGTGGAAGGGAGACATTGTGTGTAGTGTAGTATCAGGAATATGGGCATATAAAGAACTTGAAAGCCATGTTAGGCTGGGATGGACTTGAAGAAATGACAAATGTTCATTACATTAAAAACAAAACTACTACTGTATCTCATATTTTCGCTTGTTGTGTACAGATGGTTCCAGAAGTTAATAAAAACAAAATCAGTATATATGACAGTGCAAGCAGCATCATTTGCTGATGTTTTTGTGTCCTTAAGATGCTTTTGTGTCTTTAGTTACGAAGTGTGAAAAGCTAGCATGACAAAATTCCAGTCTTTCTCAAAAGCCCCTCCCCATAATCACTAAAAACCAGCATTGCTTCAATAAGTTTGTTTCATGACTTAGTTAAGCTTTTGTGTTACTGAGAAAAATGTTGAAGCACCAATACATCTATTAGAGATACATAAATATCCAGTGGGGGATTTAAAGTTATTTTTCAGGGCTGTCCATCTGTTGGTAGCTTGATGCTCATCTTTTCTGCACCCCCACAGAAAGCAATAGGTTGAGTTGAGTGCATTTCTGCCACATTGTATCCAATGTGACTGACAAATTACAACCCTTCAGGGAGTCTGTAGGGCTGTCTGTATATACGTATGAAGGGAGAGGATCATTAAAGGACAGCTCCCTAGTAGCACTTGACGCATCAAACCAGAATTCCACACTAAATTAGACTTATCTCCACCTTTCTGCACTCGGGCTGTCCTTATTCTTAAATGTCCCCGATAGCAATGGTTCTCAAACATCCTCAAATTGTGGCTCCCTTGACCTATGGGCCATGGGCCACAGATCCCCATTAGGGCTATAGTTCTCTACCTTGTATAGGCCACCAGGTTTTTTGCAAGGATTCTGCGTTTCCCCTGGCAGGTTTCTGCTCCTTAGGGAGCCATCGCTTACAGTTTGGGAACCACTGCCCTACAAGCCAAGTAGACAGCCATTCTGCGAAGAGCTTGTCTTTTGTTCTTTGTTCTTCTTTTTGCCGCATAATGCCCATTGAATGTTTGTAGTGCACCTCCACCCATTCACACAACTCTCATGCTAGAACCTTGTGATGTGCTTGCATGCAGGAGGAAGGTGCCTGCCATCACATGCTCACAGTTGCCCAATTGGTTTGGGAGGTGAAAACAAAATGGAGCAATGTTTTTGTTTTTTTTTCAATTGAAATTTTGTCACAAATCTAGGAATTGAGATTATACCATTTAATTGTACAAACATGCTTGTTGATGTCCAGCTGCAGAGAATTGCAGAACAGCTGGTCATGATCTGTGTCCCTTTCACTGGTTGACAGGAATACTCTAAAATCTTTTTTAATGTTCTGTAGCAATTAAAATTAATTGTTCTATTTGACCTGATGTGGGTAGCATAGGAGTATAGAACATACTTTTGAATTGGGGAAAAAGAAGACAGGTTAGACCTTGCAAGTCAGCTGTAAATAGCCCTCCTGACGAGGATGTGAGCAGACAATCATTGTGAGGGATTACAAGTGTCCTGAGCATGCTCCATGGAATTACTTGACAGGAACTGTGCAAGCATCCTCAGGACTTCCTCCAAGAATACCAAAAGTTCCTCCTAAATGAACCAGGATTTGCGTATCACTTTCATGCATATTTAAAACTCATCTAGAAGGAGGAGATAAATGTGTTGCTTGTTAAGTTATGACCTGTTAAATTTCAAACAGGTGTCATTCACCCAAATAGCTATTTATCTGTGCTCCTTGCTCTTCAGTAAGGAGCATGTCAAAAAATGTATGTATTATCCCAGCTTTTGGTTTTACTTAATGACTACAGCAGTGGTTCTCAAACTTTCTAACACCGGAACCCACTTTTTAAAATGACAAACTGTCCGGAACCCACTGGAAGTGATGTCATGGCTGGAAGTGACATCAGAGCCTGCTGCTCTCCTGAGAATTCATAAATGGGTTATTTCTCAGCTACTTTCTAATAGCAGAATGAATCAGAAAGGGAAAAAAAAGCATACTTTGACACAAGCAAAATAACTACACAGCCCTCCCTGTTTCCATCGTCCCATCTTCCCATATTTTCAATAATGGCTGCCCTAGGTGCTACATGACCTGCCTGAAACTGGCTCACTACCCATCTAGTGGGACCTGAGCCATAGTTTGAGAAGCACTGGCCTACATGATAAGAATTTGGAGACTTATTGCAGAGATATGATTGTACATACATACGCCTCCTTTATTTTATATTAACAGTTTCACATCTGCATTAGTGCATGCTTATCAGAAATACACATCAGCTATTTTTAACTTCGTTTTTCCAATGAATTATTTTTTTTCCTTTTTTTTGTTTTGTTGTGCAGTCAGCTGAAGAAATGTTAACATCTCGCTCTAAATCTGTCAGTGGAGTCTCTGTTCCCTTCTCTGATATAACAGATGGGTTATTGCTTGTTATAATTATTAACATTTGTGGTGTGGGACAGGGATAGGGTGGGAGAGTGTTTTATTTTATTTATTTTAATTTGGGGTATATGGGAATTGTTTTAAGGTTTGGAATGTTAACTCCAGTGGTGACTGACTGTTTCCGTAATAGCAGGTCATTGTGGCTGCACGCTCTAGTAATTGAGGCTGTGTACTTCACCGAGCTTGTGGTAGAGCCTAGGGCGAACTGCTGTCCCAAGAGAATGCTGGGATAGATAGAACTAGCCAATACGAGTCTGAACGTGGTGATTTTGCTGGTTGTTTTTAGTTTCAAATGTCAGCATGCTTAGTTTTTTTATTTGATTAATAAATGTTACACCATTCCCCATCCTGATTCCAGCTCCTTTCTCCTTTTTATAAGAAATGCAAGTTAAAGAGATTTAAATCTTTTTTTATTTTTAAAAAAACTTTCCTTAGTTTCAAACTGCATCTTGTCCTCATGTTTGCTATCATGCCAAACATAACTGATTATCTCAAATGTCAGCAGGAAATATCTTGGGAAAGAAGCACCCTGGGCACATTTTGAGGCAAGCTGTTCAACTGTCAGTGTTGCTAAGGACAAGAGATTATGGTTACAACTGAGCATGCCCGAATATCAGATGTCTCAGTAGATCTGCAGCCTGTTTTTTGTTTCAGTTGATTTTTTTTTAAAGAAAAAAAAAAAGACTACGGCAATTTCTCTCTAAAGCTTTGCTGTGATCTGTTTTTTAACTGTAAAATTTTCTTTCAGCACAGTAACTTTTCAGTAGGAGGGCCACATCATATGTTTTACACATTTTCATAGGCAGAAAAGAAATCAGTTTTATATAGGGGAGAGGCGAGCAACGCAGAGCCCGCTGGCCAGTCCGTGGCGAAACTCAGATTTGTTTATGCATGTGCAAAAGGACGCTATTTCCTCTCTGCGATTGTTTTATTGTGTTGATGAAAAGTCAACATGCGGAAATCCAATCTGTTTTGTCAGCAGGGGCAAGGTTAACATTGAACAATTATGGTTTGAGGGTCTTAAAGCAAAGGGCCCATATGACTGAAAAGGAGGTTTAACCTGGCTGACCTTACTCTGGCCATATGCAAATGAGTGCAGAGGACAGAACTCCATGTGTTAACTGTCCAACTGTGTGGTTTGGCAAAAATATTTCAAGTTGCTGAGGGCTGGATAACATTTTGTGACAGGCTGTATGTGCCCCCCCAGACCATAGTTTGGAGACCCCTGTCCTAGAGTCATCTTCACCATTGATAGGAAGTCATCTTGAATGTAAACCAGGGGAAGGTATGTATGCCAACACTGTCATTGGGAGACCACTTTCCAAATTTTCAAATTTTGTTTGAAACAAATGAATAATAATAATTCTTCAATAATAATTCTACCGATTTCTCCAACTTGTTGGGTAGAGAAAAGATATCTATAGACTATAGACACTGCTTCCATACTGAGCTAGCATTGTTCTTTTATGATTCTTATAAAATATCATTGGTCTCCTGAATCATTTCAGCTCATTAAATGCCTTCCCTTAAAAGCTGCTAAAGGAATTGCCATTTTAACACCTAATAATCAAAAAATGGGCTGTACTTTTCTGTGATAAATCTGTTCCAAACTTGGAGCACATTTGTATTCTTGGTTTGTAGATTCTTCCCCTCCTTATACTTCAAAATGCAGTAGTTTCAATAAAGTAAAAAAATAAAAATAAAATGAGTATTATGATTGTCCAACAATCAGATGCTATACAGATACCAAGCAATGAAATTGACAGATGTTTCATGAAATCTTTATGAAAGATGAAATCTTAATGATTTTATTGCCTTGTGGCTCAGTTTAGTAGGGAGTAGTTGCCAGGTTTTCCTGAAAACAAACAAATACAGAGCACTTTTTTTTTTTTTTGGCCAATTGTACGCATTTGAGTTTTACACAAATTTTATAGGACATAACTCAGAATATAATTTTATCTGTTCTGTATTTTCTAATGTCATCTTAACATAGTGCAAACTATATAACTTGTCTGTCTCAATCTTCTCGTTTTTATTTCATTTTTTAAAACTCGGAAGGTTAGTTTAACTAGATGGTGTTGGGCAGAGTTTCAGTGGCATTCCTACGGGGGGGAGAAACACTAAGTTTTGCAGGAGCCTGAGCTCCTGTGTAACGCGACCCCCTCCCCCTTGCCTCCACAGCCATTTGCAGCCTGGGCAGCTGGCTTGGAGGCTTTGCTCTCCGAGCTGCGAATGGCTCCGGAGGCAAGGGTGAGTTTGGGAACACCTGCCTTAATGCATCACTTTAAAGCTGTGTTTTAGGATCACTTTGGTACATTGAAATTATAGTAGAAAGGTACTGCCAAGTTCTACCCTTTTTTGTGATTATTACACTTGCAGACTATAGCATGCTTTTAAATGGAGTAATTTCTGTTCCCCAAGCAAGAACATCACACGTTCAGCAAGAAGGCAAGTTTACTACATAAAGTCCAAGATCCCAGTTCCTACTTAACTGTAAAGGGCAGGATTATGCCTCTTTGTTTAACTGTTTGAACTTTAGCTATGCTTGCTAATAATAAGCTTCAACAGCATGCTGGGTGCTGCACTGCCTGAAGAAGTGGCGTGGTCCTCCTTCAGAGAGCTTAGTCCAAGAGACAGTTGATCACAAGGGAAAGCAGAGGGGATGACTTTTGGTAAAGAAATGCTGAAGCAGCAGCAAAGTGAGCCTAGCATGTAGCAAATGTAAGAAGAGGTGAAATCCAGGAAGGGTTTTGTGGGAGATAGGTTTATGGGAAGAATTTAGAGGAGAGTCGAGGATTAGCTTTCACAGACAGGAGGAAGGATGTTTGAGGCATCAGGTAAATGAAAAGAAGGAAATAAGGAAAAAACAGCCAAGTGGGTAGTCTTATTCAGAGCCTGATGTTGCCAAAAGTGAGGGGGAGGTAGCATAAAGATTTGAGGGCATAGCATAACAGAAGTGAAATTATTTTTTTTCTAAAGGCATTTTGAGTTGACTGCAGGGATGGAGGAGCAGGAGATGACATCTGTTTATATAGCGACATACAAGGCTGGATCTTGGCTGTCTGTCCTTGAGATTTGCTTATGAACATGCTTTCCATGTATGGAATTCTCCTGTCAAAGATTGTCTTCAGTTTGCACCAGTGTGTCTAACTGCGAATGCCAGGACTCAGAATCCCCTGCTCCCAGGGGTGGTTAGAAAACCAGTTGAAGAACTCCCCACTGTGTGTGGCCATTGCACACGACACATTTATTTCCTTAGACACAGTGGCATTGGTTGCTTTTCCCTTGGGGCTTCTCCCCTGTTCATCCTGGCTAGCAGTAAAGAAGGCGACTCACAAGGCAGTGACCCCAATGCCTGGCCCTAAGTTGCCTTACATTTCAATGGAAGCCCCTCTCTTGAGGATCTGGACAAGCTTTTTCTTTAAAGCAACAACCAAAAAAGTACGAGAACTTCTAAGGTGGATTAATTCTGGTTTTAAAAAAAAATATTGGATGGCACTTGCTCTCAGACCCCCTCCTTACATGCCTATGATTCCCCGAGGTGGGTGGGCACACGTTGAAACAGTATCTTTAATTTTTTTTTTCTTGTGGATTCTGACTTTACCCAACACAACCATAGTCTCTTCCATCTTAATTGTCTGATAAATACTTCTTGTATGATACAGAATTTTTCCCCTTAGCATCTTGGGAGTATCAAAATACCAGTCAGTTGGGGAAAGTTTTCATGGCCATTATGACATGGGAGTTGATGCAGTTTGAAACATTTTTTTCTCTCTGTGTGTTGTGTGTGCAGCTTTGCTAAGTGTGATGGTCAGGTATCTATAAAGTCAGTTCTCTTCTTTCCTGCAGGGTGGATATGCAGCCTACAGATATGCACAGCCCGCTACCGCAACAGCAGCCACTGCTGCTGCAGCCGCTGCAGCGGCTTACAGCGATGGGTATGTAAGGTGGGGTTAGCTCTGGTGTCTGGGGATCAACGGAATGCAATTGTTTTAAACAGGCCATACCCCATTTCCACCACCACCCCAACACATCCCAAACCTTTGAAGCATCACATTCAACTGGGCTATTGTAGCTAACGGATGATGATCATAAGTGTGTGTCCTTGTGTCATCATGTTGTTTCTCTTCCAAAAGAAGCAGCCAGGTTTTTGTGGTCATGTGTTGGGAGCAAGGAAGCTAATTCTGCTTTTTGTCCATGGCCTTAATAGTTTCCACCTATTCAATATTCACCTTAAGAATGAATATCTGCCGCTTGGAGGCAGTGCTGATTTGCACAGATATGTGTGTCTGTTTGCATTGGAATTACCTCCATTCGTGGAATGATGGAATTTGTGCAATGGAAAGAGCACTAAGCAAGCCTAGGCTCAGCCATGCCTGACCTGGTCATTGTCACCCCCTGCCAGGGGGCTTGCCAGGGGATGGAATGTGGCAAACTGTGCTGGTGCTAAGGGAGAAATCTTTCTCTTCTTGGTGGCCAAGGACTGAGAGATACACTGGTGCTGTGCTGCCATCTTTGTACATTCTCCAGTGGTTCCAGAATGAGTCTTTGCAGCTCCTCCCTCCTGCCAAGCAGGGTCAGATGATCCGAGTCTATCCGGGGGGGACGAGCTCCCCAGAGTAACCAAGCCTCCATCAAGCAAAAGCCCAAGTGATTTTCCTGTGACAAAAAGGAAACGTGCTGCTTCCTCCCCTACTCACACCCCCCCCCTCCAGGCTTAATTCCCCTGGGAAATTAGGAAGAACAGGCTGCAATGGAGGTACGCTTGGTACCGCCTCTTGAGAACAGACTCCAATGATGTCATTGTCCCATGCTAATTGCTAGAGGTCACTGTGCAAGCACTGTGGTATTCCCAATTCCTCATGTTTGGTCACTGCCAAGGAGAAAGATCCCCCTTCGTGCTCTCCAGAACCACTGTGTTCAGAGTTGGCACTCTTAAAATTTCATCAAAACCTGTCAGTGGACCCTTCTGGATCTGAGTTCTTCAGAGAGCATTTGGAGAGAAACTACATCCATTTCTGGGATGTCACTATTAGCAGGCCTATGAACAAAGCAAAGGGTTGGTTTAAAATCTTTTGGACATTATTTTTCTTTTGTCCTGTCCCCCTCGATTTCTCTGCATGCGAAGTGGTAGAATTGCCCAGCAGCTGAAGATCCTTTGATAAGCTGTAAATGCCAGTACAGAGTAAAGTAATAGCCCTAATTGGGACTTGTGTGGGGAAGAATGCATGGACGTACACGGATAACGTTCACTCTTGTTCTGCACCTTCTGCTCCAAGCTCCTCTCACGCTGTCCAGTCTGGCAGTCCTGTGGCACTTGCCTTAACTCTCATAGATCCCTCTTCTTCTCTTGCAAAAGTATGGACTCTGGACACTGCACTGCCAAGGTGGAGAACTTGGTCCCTGCTTCCACTCCTTGTGCGATTTGCTTACACGGAAAGATCTGCTACTGCTGTCATGACTTGATAGAAGCCTTGCCGTTCTAGGAGTTCCTTGAAGTCTAAAATTGCAAGTCTCAGGGTGAATCACTTTTAAAACCAAAAGCAACTTCTCGGAGCAAAGCTAACTGTGTTTTCAGCAGGCAGAACTGTCCCAAGTGAGCTGCTTTGAAAATCAAACTCTTTTTTAAAATGTATTTTGTGGGGCTTGTGATCTCTTGATATCTGCGATTGGCACTCCTGCATATAAATCCATGAAGCCCCCTCTTAATATTGGCTGTGCCTCTGGAGAAAGGGGAGGGGGGGTCACCTCTTCCTTTTTCTCTGGTGACACAGGGTTTTGTACAAGCCTTTCTGTGAAATGACTTGGTTTTTCTCCCCTCCCCTTTTTTTCTCAGTTACGGCAGGGTGTACACAGCAGACCCTTACCATGCCCTTGCCCCTGCCGCTAGCTATGGAGTTGGCGCTGTGGTGAGTATGATTTCTGCGTCTTCCAAAGCACTGAGTTTTTGCCACGAGGTCTTTCCCTACAGCATTGTCTGTGGTTAGTCCCTGCTGTGAAGCACAAGACCTTTCCTGGGACTGATGTCCTGTCTGTCTTACACGTGTGCTAGTTGAGGAATGGTTAAAATTGAGGGATAAGAAAAGTATGTGAGAACATTACAAATCACAAATCTGTCCATCTCCACCAGAGCAAAGGAGGGGTGTTTTGTTTTGCTTTTACATTAAATGTAATAAAATAAAGCCACAAACATGTGAAATCATTATATTTTTGAGGGGTGAAAAGATAGCAATAGGCAGAACCTGCCAAAGTCTAGACCAGTGGTTCTCAAACTTTTTAACAGTGGGACCCACTTTTTAGAAGGACTGTCTGTCCGGGATCCACAGGAAGTGATGTCATGGCCAGAAATGCCATCATTGTGATGCCAGTGTCTGCTGCTTTCCTGAGAATGCAGCAATAAGTTTGGTTATTTCTCAGTCATTTTCCAATAGCAAAGTGAATCAGAAAGGAAAAAAATCCTATTTACAACCTTGACACAAGCAAAACAACCACAGAGCCCTCCCCCTTTCCAGCTTCCCTTCTTCCCATATGTTCAAAATGGCTGCCCTAGGTGCTTCTGGCGCATCTGAAATGAGCTCGCATCCCACCTTGTAGGTCCCAACCCACAGTTTGGGAGCCACTGGTCTAGAGATTTTTGAAGTTCTGACTTCTGCATGCATATAAGGACTAAGGAACATAATGACCTGGAGAGAGCAATTTCCACACTTGAGGGGGTCAATTGCTGCAAAGAAGCAATTGCTTGCCAACTTGAAATGCAGTGACAGGGTTCCCAAATAGCAGGCAGTGTTGATATGTGTGTGCACATGACATGTCTGTTTGCATTCCTGAATCAAGGAGGCTGATTTAATGCCTGTCTTATCTAATTCTATAGCTTCATTTTTACGAGCAGTTACATATTAAGAAATTAAGCCAATTCTTGATTAAACTGGTTTAGGAAGTCTCCTTGAGCTAGAGCAGCGGTCTCCAAACCGGAAACTGGCTGAGAAATGGAAAGGCTGTCTCCAGCTCGGACGGAACTTACCGTCCTGCCAGGGAGACTCTCGTCCGAGCGCACAATCACTCCCAAACGTGTCGCTGACGAGCTGCGTCTGCCCGGAAATGCAGTGCAAAGCCTGCTGGGGTGTCACAACGCAGAAGCGGCTGGCCAGCACCATGTTTGGGGGTGATCTTGCACCCGGAAGAGAGGCTCCCCTGCGGAACGGTAAGCTCCATTCATGAGGGGTGTTCACAGGCACTGGATGTGGCCTGTGGGCCGTGGTTTGGAGTTGCCTGAGCAAAAGGGACTGCAGACCTTTAGCACAGCAGGTTTGTTTAGAAGGTGAGCCGTAGCACCCAACAGCATTTCTTTCTGCTTTCCCATACTCCTGGGTTTAGTACAAAGAATGATCTGCCTTCAGATGTTCTTCCATATCAGGGTTGGCTTTAACTAATGAAGGTCAGCTTGAAATCACTGGCTAGGAAGCCAAGCAGCCAATAATGCATATAATAGGTCAGAGGTAAACTGTAATTGCAGGCAAGAATGGCAAGTGAATATCCAAATCAGGGTTAAACTGTGTCACGGATGCTTTAAGACTGGTGTGCCCTTGATCTAGCAAGTGTGCATAGGGCTGGCTATTCCATGGCCGGAGTTCCATTGGAGCCTGAGGAAACGCTGGGTGGAGAAAAGGAAGATCTGGACACGAGGCCTTTTGGGTGTGGCAGTTTGACGCACCTTTTTCAGAGCTTCTAATCACCTTTGTCTTTTCTCTGTTTCTGCAGGCAAGTTTATACCGAGGCGGTTACAGCCGATTCGCCCCCTACTGAAGTGACATGAGCCCCCCTGCAAGTGGGACAGCCCCCCCCAGTTCATGAGGCCTGGCTATTGCAATATTTACTAGTAGAGGAACTCTATAGCAAGAAGAGGAGGAAAACAAGAGAGAGAGAGAGAAAAAAAAGAGAAATACTTTTTTATACCTCACTATGTTCTTTGAATATGTATTTTTCCTTTAAATTTCTGCCTTTAATTCTTTTGTTCCAAAGATTGTGCATTTTTGGGTTTTTTTTGTTGTTTTTTTAACTGTGGTAAACATAATGCATTTCCATGTCTGTATATGCGTAGCTTATACTACCAATCACAAAAAAAGAGATGAATAGTGCTAAGGAGCGCCATTAGGAACCAATATCATGGAACTAAGTCAGGAACATGCAGACATTTATTTTACATGGGTCTGGTGCCTGAAGCCTGAGAAACATGAGGAAGAGCCCCTCTACTTGCAGAGGGCAGTGCTGATTGGCTGCAGCTGGAACCTGCATGCTGGTTGGAAATGCAAACGTCCCTGATTTTATCGCCATCTGGCACACATGGGCTCAGGACAGTTCCAGAAGCATCAAGATTTTATAGTTTTCAAGATTCCCCAAAGCTACCCAAAGACTTCGTCTGTTAATGGTTTTAGGGGACAAGACTTGAAATAAATTTGTGATCCAGTTGCTTCTATATATACACCTAACTTTAGTGATTGTTGTCCGCTACCAAGGCTCTACTTCTTAGTTTCTTTCACTTGCTATGGTCTTCCTCTCTTCCCACCTTCTCCTTTTATTTTGTGGAGGAGCCGCAGATGTGGGACAGGACTGCCGAACTTGAAGCCATGGCGGAGAGCGTTCCATCTTCGATAACAAGGAGTGTGACGGCAAAGAGCACACGGCCTACCGTTGTGGAAGAATGGTGACTGACAAAGCTTGAACCAGCCCCGCTCTGAGCTACTCGAAACATCCCTCTTCACCTTGTGACACTTGGCTTTGCTGCAAGTATGCCACCGAAAAATTGCATGAAATGAGAAAACGATGTGTCCTGGATCATGATCCCAAAAGGGGTTGTGGGTGGGGGAGAATATTTGTGTCATAACACTATTCCGGAAGTCATTTGTGTACAGCTTCAGCCTTTTGGGGCAGCAGAACCCTCTTTCGAACAAGTTGGAAAACAGGAATCATGCCTTGACAACTACGCAAGGTCCTTAGCCATTCTTCAGATTCCAGTGGGCCTTTATGCCTGTCTGGAGAGAGATCTGTATCCAGACTGTTCAGCTTGGGAGCAGACTGCAGGTTGTGAGCTGAGTGGTGCCTCAGGAAGACGCTGAGCCCAGAGATTGCCCCTTTGCATTTTCATCACACATACAATGTCCTTCATTTTATGTTATGTAGCAGATGTCATGTCAATTCTTATAGAAGCATGAGTGTGATGACAAGCAAGCCACTGCTCTCAAATATCTGACGCTAATTTTGGAAATCAAAGGGGAAGAACGATCCTGTTTTGCCCTCTCGGTTATCATAATTCTCTCGGCACCTCTTACAGATTCTCTGTAGCTTTTTATCTGAAAAACCCTAAATATTAGAGAAGCACAATTTCCTTTGGCTCCTTGGCCTGCCTAAATTGGTACTGGGTGACCTTTCACCCCTGGAAGGGCAGCTAGGGCATGGACTTTGTAGCTGAAGTCTTTTCAACTCCTGCCATTGTCCGCCTACCAGCAGTGTCAGCATAGGAACGGAGACACCCCCAAGTCCGTCCGTGAACAGGGCTCTTGGGGAGGCGCACTGGCACGGCCACGCACACAACTCGCATCTTTGTTCCCGCTCCCACGTGTGCTCTCTTAGTGCTTGCCAGAGAGCACTGAAGATGCCCAAGAGGATGCCTTGAAGCAAGAAGGGCAGGAGAGATCCGCACTAAGCTAGAGACTCTAACCATAGTGATTCTCTGGAACAAGGTGACACCAAACTGCCAGCCTTTTGGCCACTTTTTGTTTTTATTGTCTTGTTTTTCAAGCCAAAGTTTGGTTTGTTGCTGTTATGACAATTTATGTTGTTTTTTTTGTATATAAATATTTTAGTTAGGTTGAAAACGGGGAGTGGGGAGCGGGGTCTCGGGGCTTTCACAAAATCAAGGAAATGAGGAGGAAGGTGGGATTTTCTGGCTTATAAAAATTTCCTAGTGTCATGTTCACCAGAACCCAGACATGGATAGGACAGGAACCCTGCCTGGAGAATTCGTCTTTCGTCGGAGCTGTGTTGTCAGCACTGCAGGGTGACCTTGCAAAGACACGGCCCTCACCTGCCTGTTTCCCTGTCTTCAAAATAGGAGAGGGAGGCACCCCCTCTTTTGTGAAACACAGTGAGAGCTGTTGTTGACAAACACTATTATTAAGGATACATCCTTATCTCTCTGTATCTCCAGAGCCTAAAAATACCCAATGAACCAATTGTGTTGCATAGCAGCTTTTCAGTGAGATGTTCTACTGTGACCCTTTGATGTCTAGAACAGCCAGAACATCTTAATAGATGCAGATACAAAGTTATTAGGGCTTTCCAAATCCTCCAACGCTCCCTCTTTGTTTGTAGATGCCTCGTGGGTGTTAGAGGACACTTTGGATTTCAGGAATGGAAACCAAATTTGGGGAACAGGTCTTTGGCTGTGTCCCACTGCTAAAGGGAAAGTTGCAGGCAGCCTGGGAAATCGCAGACACTGCTGGTCGGCCTCCAGTGTGGCAGGGTTTAAGGGATCCCTGGTGCTGGGGGCGGAGAGGTTTCAAGAGTAAGTTGCCTGTTTGCACTGGTTTTAAAATAGGAAAATGAAAATCCTAGCGAACAAGGTGAAGAGCCAGTGTAGAGTTCTGTGTGTGTGTGTGTTTTTTAATTTTGTCATGTTCTTGGAAATGTCAAACATGTTGTGGTATACACCAGTGTGACTTGATTCTTTGTTGCATAAAACACTATTTTGGTGATGTTTCTATCTGAACGGCCCATCCCTCTCTGGCCAATCCCAAGTCTCCCTTTCCTATTTTGAAGTTGCTTTTAGTCTGGACTTAATGCAGAACCTCCAGTCCACAAGGCAAGCTGGCTTCAGTGGGTCTGAGTGAAACAGGTCTTTTCTAAGCATTTTTCATGTGTGCTGTCTCCTCGTATGGTCAATTGAAAGACATTTAAGTACCACACTTCTGCCCCTCCCTTGTGAAAGCCATGCCGTGAAATGTCCATTTTCAAAGCTGGCTTCCATAGCTATTGGGGAAAGGACATGGCAGAACTACAGTAGTTTTCTGCTGTAACATTGTCTAGTTGATATTTCCAGACTCTGTCCAGCTAAGGATTACTGAAGAGTACTTCTAGATAGATTCAGCCTAAGCACTGCCTGTTAACAAAGACTAGTCATGGTGTAAGAACCTATTCATTAGCAGCAACAATCTGTCCTGCCAGTGCCCCCCCCCCCGAAGCCGTCCACTAGAGTATTCCTTTGGCTAATACAGTCGTCTGCATCATGCCACTTAGTTAACTGTTAATTTTTTTCAAAAAGGAAAGTTGAAAGCTTGTTCAATTTTCTCTCTTCTAAGGATGGAAATGCATCAAAGTGCTTTTGTGGCTTGTTTCAGAAGCAAATGTCAAGGAGTCCCATCTATATATTCAGTGTAGTCCCCAAAGTGAGTCATTTAGAATTTCTGTTCCCAGTATTAAGTATACATTGCTGTCCTGACAGCTCACTTTGACTGCAGTCTAATAAGTGATCAAGCAATCATCCTGGAAGATTAATTTGGGTTCTTTTTTAAAGCATCCTTTTTTTGTAAATAGCAGGCAAAACCTTGGCCCAATGGCAAATATCGAGCAGGACTGTTGGGCAGCACAAGACTGTCGAGAGTTAATTGACCGACTGCCCAGGCTGATTTCAGTAACAAGAGTGTTATGTCTTCAGTTCATGGCCTACAATGCCCCAGATTGACTTGCTTCTTCCTATAGTGTCTCCAGCACCTTTTCCTTGCCCAGGTACCCTTGGGATATAAGATACATTTTGTAGTTGGATTCTCTTCCCTCCTCTGGTTCATTTCCCAGGTTGCCCAAGCTGCTTGCCCAGGGTCCTGTTTTTCTGTTGGCATGGGAGAAGCAGCATCTGCACCCAGGACTTTGTGGCAGTCTCTAATATCCCTCTCCCTCCCCCTGGTTAAGTATCATATTGTACAGTAGCTTTCAAACCATACAGTATTCATTGGGTTACTCATTATTATCAAGTAGCTGGAATTGTGAAGGTCGGAGTAGTTAGTTCTTTAGCTTTTATTCCTTTTTTTGTATTACTATCCATGTGTATAAATTATTGATCATGTTGCTGGCTTTTATAAACTCTAAGCAAGGGAGGAGCCCTTCCTCACCCTTTGCAAATGGTAATGAAGCACTGTTTTTAAATAAAAGAAAGAAACACCACTGCTAGACTCCTGCGTGTCTGTATGCCTTGCCTTGCAATGCGTGTCACCTTTGGGTCCTCCCGCTACCTCCACCCACTTCCCTTTGCAAATTAAATGGCTCTTCTGCGTTGATGTGAAGAACTCAACTGGCCCATTTAAGAAGCAACTGTGTGAAGCTCAGAAAGACCAGCCTTGAGAAAATAGGTATGTTTACCTGGCCCAGCAAGTCTAGACGAACACCGAATTCTACAATTAGAATAAACTGAAGTTATTTCTGCAGTAGGGCTTTTAAAAAAATAGGCAACTAAGGGAAGGGTGGATTTAGCAACATTTTTTATGCTTGGAGAAAGTGGGTAGAATTAGAAGGTGATTGACAGGACAGACCAAAGCACTTTTTTCACACAGCACAGAATTGATGAAACTTCTTGTCCCAGGATGCAGGAGTGGCCATTCACTTACATGGTTTGTAGAGTTGAAACACATTCATGGGAGGCGAGAGGTGCATCAATGGTGGTTAGCCACGATGGCTAAATGGAACATCTGTGCTCATAATACTTGGCATTTATAATACTTTCCAAGTGTGCAAAGTGCTTCACATGTTTTACCTCGATGATGATATTGCCCCCACCTCGCAATGAGAGTATTATTCCCATATTACACCTAAAGCCGCTCAGTCTCTTAGCCATTGCACTATATCAACTCATCGTTCAGCGTGTGTAAGCCACTGAATACCATTTGCGGGAGGGTGGCGGCTTTTGCCTTCATGTCCTGTTTGTTGTTGTCTTGGGAGACGTCTAGCTGACCAGTGTGGGAATCATGATACTGGGCTAGATGAACCTTTCGTCTAATCCTGTGATTCTCAAACTGTTGGTCCACCTGTGGATCGTGACACAATTTTTGGTGGTTTGCAAAACTGACAGGGCAGTGCATCAAGGGTTAGATAAGCTGCTACTTGGGCGGGGGGGGGGGGATTTTGGCGCCCCAAAACCACTTCAAATATGGGTATTTCCTTCCCTGATTTCTTCTTTCAGATCTTTGGAGTTTTGCGGCATGGTCCTGGTATTGGAAGAAAAAGTGGATTTGGGAGAGGGAAGCATTAGCATGTAGCAGCAGTTTGGGGATTCAGTGCTTGAATCCTAACTGCTGGGTTTCCCCCCCCCCCCTTTCTTGATTCCGAGTTTTTCTAAGACCTTGACTCACAAGTGAGCAGTACTGAATGTCAGCTCTTGAATCCCATTTCTGTGCCCACTGATGAGCAGAATTAGTTCCCATCAACTTCTCTGGACTTTTCACTTTTAATACCGTGCACCAGTGGATCGGAGATAATAGAGCTGTTTCAGGAATTTCTTAACTGTGGATTAAAATGACTGCATATGGTATGGCGGCTCCATCTATATGGAGAACAGATTGTGGAAAGGTCCGTATTTTATGCCGATAAAAATGCTCTTTGGGGGCAGAAGATACTTGCTTTAGTTCCCAGCATCTCCAGTTGTTATGGGAATTGGGATTTGGAAAAGAACAAAGAGCTGTTTCCAGAAGAGACTTTACTGGACTAGTTACATGTTCCGTGCCCCACCACTGAATTGAAAGATGGGGAGGTAGGATCTGTATAACAATGGCAATCCTTGGAACAGGATGCTAATGACAGCGAATGTTCCACATTATTGCAGTTGCTCTTTGGCAAGTTGATAAGCAGTCACATTGTTACACAATCTGAACTCTTCTCAGGTCTTAGAGGTGACTGTACAAAACTGGGCGGGGGTGAGGTCAGCAATATTCAAGGGATGTTCTTCGCATTGAACTATGAAAAAGCTTGGAGAGCCAATCCTACATGTTTTACCCAGGACAGTGGTTCTCAAACATTTTCGACCAGGGCCCGCTTTTTAGAATGGCATCCATGTTGGGCCACTGGAAGTGATGTAGCAAAAGTGCTGTCACTATGAATAACACTCCTGGTACGCCAACTGGCATTCTTGGACTGCAGCAACTGCACAAGCAGGAAGCATCCCTGACAGAAAGCAGGGTATTATGCAAAAGCACTGAACAAAATAGTATGCAAAAGCACTGAAAACATTTTTTTAAAAACCCTCTCTTGAAAATTGAAACTGTTAACACTCACAAAAGGAGTATAGCAAGAGAAAGTTCTGCAGCTTCCAAGATGGTTGCTCCCAGCTTTCTGCAACCCACCTGACATCAGGTCACGACCCACCAAGTGAGTCCCAACCCACAGTTTGAGACTGACGTAGCAGATGAGGATCTCATGCAAACAGGTGTAGAAGCTTAATGCATTTACATCTGCAAAGTGCTTTAAGATGAACATGTAAAAGATAGTTTTCTGTTATAAAGTATTACTGAAACGAGCATTTTTCTGGCAGGGAAGCCTAATAACTAAGGAGCACTGGCAAATTGCACCACTGGAAAGAGCTTTCAAAAAAGGGATTGGTTTTGGCAATGGCCTGAACAGTTCGTCCTCCTAGACTAGAAACTCCCAATATAAAATGTGTACTGAGCTTTGTTAGCAGTGCCATCTGGTGGCCGACTAGATATGCGTGATGTTGCCTCTGCAGTAACAGTTTCTGATGGGGGTGTGGAAATAAGCCTAGAGTAGGAGAACATTTGGCTGTCTAGGACAATCTCGGCTGCTGAATGTGTGCTTAAGCTTCTGGCAACTGCATGAAAGTGGCAAAGGCAGTGTACATGTGATGTCAACACTTTCTCTTACGTAGAAATTGATCGTGTGGTGGAGTGGCTATGGAGAGGGGGAAAGCCAGAGTTAAATATTTAAGTACTGTGCATTATTAGCCCGATCTTCCTCCCAGTAGTTCAAGGTACAGGCATGCCCCAGTATCTGCTGGGGTTCTTTTCTGGTCACACACACACACCCCAGCATACCTGAAGCTGGGGATACTGGGGATACCTTTTTAAAGATAGGGGAACATCAGTAGTTTTGCTGCAACAAGGTAAAAAAATGGTTTAATGTTCCCAGTTTAATAGGCGTCCCATTATCCGTGGTATCTGTGGATAACTGAAACTGGATACCAAATCAGTGAATACTGGGGCATGCCTGTAATTTTTCTTCATTTCATCCTTTCAGATGTGATCGCAATAAACCAAATGAGCTTCATGGCTGAGGAAGGAATTGAACCCAGGTCTCCCTAGTCCTAAAATTGAGTCAAGACCCACTGGTGGACTAGGAACCCACAATTTGAGAACCACTGCATTATGATGATTCTTGGGGTGGGGCGCTCAATCATGATGCACTTTGCTGTATGATGTGCCTGTATATGCGCAGAGAAGCTATTCTATTTAATTCCTAAATTTAGCAAGAGAGCGTTGCCAAAATTGATGGAGAAACCAGCTTCTTTCCACCCAGCTACTGCTGCCAATTTCTCATTATGTGTTGTACTAGAAGGCAGAATGCAACCTTTTCCTCTGAGAGACCAAGAGACAGTTGGCTCCCTCATTTCTGTGAGCAAATTATGTTTGGAATTGTCTAGAGAGACTCGGCTCCTGTGTCAGCAGAGACCAGCTGTCTCACTTAGTGGCCTTTCTCCCCACCCCTCCCCTTAGCTTTCTTAAGAGCATGTTGAGTGCTGTGCTCAACCTTTGGCATGCAGGTATTGATTGAGCCAACTTGTTTTATTCATGGAGGGCTGTACAGGGTCAAAGTATTTTCCATTATGAGACCTTTAGAACCTTAGAGCAGCAGCATAGTAGTAATAGCATTAGCAGGACACGTGCATTTCATTTCATATGGGGGATTGAAGTTTTGTTTAGAATACCCCTATCCTGCCTTTCAACAAAAGAACCTTTCAGTGCTGGCTCACGACAGGACTTCAGAGCAATAAATGTTAGAGCGCATAATAATAGAATATAGAAATAAGAATTATTACAATAATAATAGCAGAATCGTAGAAAAGACACTAAAACAATAGTAAAATGAAGAGTAAAACCATCAGCAAGTACCACACTGAAGCCTTAACCAACCAAAAGCACGAGGAGAATAAAATAGACTTCATTTTGTGGCCTGAAAGATAATCCAGTATAGTGTCATTCAAACTATGGGTCGAAACCCACTTGGAGGGTCGCGACCTGATGTCAGGTGGGTTGCAGAAAGCTGGGAGCAGCCATCTTGGAAACAGATCTTACTCTTGTTATATTCCTTTTGTGAGTGTTCCCAGTTTGAATTTTCAAATGAGGGTTTTTTAAAGTTTTGTTTTTAGTTCACCACTTTCACATAATATTTTGTCATAATCTTGCTTTCTGTCAGGGCTGTTTCATGGTTGTACAATTACTGCGGTCCAAGAATGCCAATTTACATTTCAGGCGTGTCAGTTTATTATGTTACAGTGACAGCACTTCCTGCTTGATGATGTCACTTCCTACCATGACATCACCTCCAGGTTAATGACATCACTTCAGGTGGGTCCCAACATGAGTACCATTCTAAAAAGTGAGTCCCGGTCTAAAGTTTGAATACTGCTGATGCAGTAGACAACCAGTCTGCTGACAAAATGCCCCTGGGCAGAGCATCCAACAGGCAGGGCCTTCTCAGTGGTGGTGCTCCATTTCCAATTGCCGCCCATATTGTATCTGACGGAGGAGTCGGCCAGAGCGAAGTCTTGGTGAAGATAATCACAAGTGGGCAGGTTCATAGGGGAACAGAAATCTGTGTGTGAAGTTTGGAGATTGAGTTCCTCACCAAAGGTCAGTATGGGAGTTGAACTGGATTCCCAGCTCCTGTTACACTGTGCCAACTGCTCATTTGTGCATCGCTCACTATAAGGGGCAGCTGCATTTCTAGAAAAAAAAAAGTTTTCAGAAATGTACAAACTTGCTAGTACAAACTTGCATTAATTTTCATTCCTCACCCCCAACGTCTGTTGGTTGGTCCTCACGCATACTTTTCTTCCAGGGCATTGGCCCCAGCGGCATGACCCAAGCAACTGCCCACACACTTTAAGGACGCTGTACATGTTGGTACAGTGCTAATGGCATTTGTGCACATCTCTTTCCACATCCCCTGGCTCATCTGCACTCACGTGGAACGACTTGGTTCCCCACAAATATCTCGCAGGATGGATCCAGTGCATGCCGTGTGCATTAAGTAGCTGACAGCTGTCCCAGGGGCACTGCATCTTTGGAGCCAAAAATCTCGGCAACCCTCCTGGTCTTCTATTCCCCAGATAGAAAAATGTGGGGAAAGCAGCACTCGCACTTTCCAGTGACCTGGGAACGTTTGACTGACTTCAGCAATTGCTGCATCCAGCCTTCTTTGCCTCTGTACTGCCAGAAGCTTCAACAATGAGCGTGTCGAGAAAGCACTGTTAGAGGCGACATCAGCCGCGCACAGAGGCACTGAGCCCTGAACGCCTCTCGAGAGCTTAAAAGCAAATGAGTCCAGCTGGAATGGGGACAGAACTAGTTCTATTCTTGTTCGGATTCACAGACTGACTTTCAATAAAAAGGCTCACCCCCCACAAGCAGGTGAACCTGTGATGCAGGCAGGGCCCTTTTAATCTCCAGCTTCTGAGCCAGGAACAGAGTGACCAGACACCATAACCACAAAGAAAGATGCAGCACTCCTTTGAATATAGGACATTCAAGAAAAATGTAGGCTGTTACAGAATAAAGGCTAAAAACACGCAGATGATAGATTGGTTTTGGGGTGTCCTGTCCTCTTTTAATGCAACCCAACAAACGAAGGAACAAAGGCCAAACACGCAAGCAAGCGATGTGGGCAGCCCCTCTTGATCCATCGGGGGCTATAGGCAATGATGGATTGTGCAACCTCCTTACAAAGGTGGTGGGCTACTGGTACCGGGTGCAAGGGAGTGGCAACAGGATGCAAGCATCTTGTAGTCTCATGCCTCCCTGGGGCACCTGGTGGGCCGCTGTGAGATACAGGAGGCTGGACTAGATGGGCCCTTGGCCTGATCCAGCAGGGCTCTTCTTATGTTCTTATGATCCTGGCACCCCCTGCCTCTCTTGAAAGGGAGGACAGAGGGCTGAAATGTAGGGTGTGTCCAGGATCTGGTCACCCTGGCCAGGAACCGTGTTCCACCAGAGTTGGCCACTAGCATGGCGGGGGAAGATCAATGGGTGCTAGTGCTCCGGGGTGGCAGGACTGCGGCGGGGGCAGGGGATGTTGCATTGCTGCCTGATTCATGCCACTTCCAGAGCAGGCCTCCTCCTCCACTTATAAAAAAAGCAGAGGAGGCGGGCAGCCATCCAACAGCATGGAATCACAGCATGGATAGTGCTGGAAGGAATTGTGGCGACATTGCCAGTCCGCTCATCAGGGCTGGCATTGTTGTCACAGCTGGGGACAGTAGATGGACCAGGACCACCAGCGGAGTGGACGCCCTCTGTAGCAGTGGGGGTAATCATTGTGTGTGCGTTATTTAAAGAATTTACACCCCGCCTTTCTGATGCTGAAGCAAATGCTCAAGGCACTTACAGAGCTACATCATAAAAGTACAATGTCACAAACAGTAAGTAAAAAAAAAACATTTTTAAAAAGAAGCATTGAGACATAAACGTTAAACACACACAGTGAACGTTCAAAAAAGGGCAAAACCCAACACCTCTCGTCAGTAGCACCATTCCAGGGGCACAGAGGGCAAACATCCAACCATCATCCAAAAGCCAGATGAAATAGGTGTGTTTTGAGCCCTCTCTGGAAAGCCACGAAGGGAGTCTGTAGTTCAATTCTTCTAGAAGAATCCTCCTCTCCCTACTGCGGAAACTAAATCGAGGCCCCCCAAGGACTCCTGCGTCTGCCCTGACTCACGGTTGCGAAGTTGTGCACAGAAAACTCTCGGGACCTGAGTGCCTTCAAATTAGAGGTGCACAAGCTGGCATCTCAAATGCAGTATCCTCATGTTGGATCACTGCATGGGGAAATTTCCAACCATTCCTAGTGAACGCAGCTGTTTCTGTTTTTGGCCACTGGAGGGCGCAGGGGCTTTGAGGGAGAAGATTTATTTGAGTTGCTACACTGGACTGGACCTCGGCTGTACACCAATTCCCAAGAAGAGTGAGGGTTTTCCTGACCCAGGGCAGGGCAGGAGTCTCTGCTGCTTGCAAGGGGCAGGTTAACCTCGCAAGCCCTGGTGGGAAGTTCAGCTGCTTAGGTTGGTTGTTCATCTTGTATGAGCAAGAGATGAAGAGCATCAGACTCCTACCCACCCTAAAAGGGCAATATGTTTCTGTCTGCTGAGGAATCTTAAGGGAGAAGTTCCAGAAGCAGTAAGAGGCGAGAGCTCTATGGTGAGGAGGCTGAAGGGGCTGCAGCAGTGGCTCTCAAACCTTTTTGCACCGGGACCCACTTTTCATAATGACCATCTGTCCGGGACCCACCAGAAGTAACGTCACAGCTGGAAGTATCAACATTGTGACGCCAGAGCCTGCTGCTTTCCTGAGAATGCTGCAATCAGTTGCGTTATTTCTCAGCCATATTCCAAGAGGAAAGTGAATCAGAAAGGGGGGGGGAAGCCTATTTACAACCTTGACATAGGCTGCAATCCTATATACAGTTTCCAGGGAGTAAGCCCCATTGGACACAGTGTGACTTACTTCTGAGTAGACATGCATTGGCTGGTGCTCACAAGCAAAAACAATCACACAGCCGCCCCCCTTTCCAGCAGCCCAACTTCCCATAGTTTCCAATATTGCTGCTCGAGGTGCTTCAGGGCCCACCTGAAATTGGCTCGCGACCCCTTTTTGACCCCAGACCTGGGTACAATTTACGTCCTGCAGCTAGCTCTTCATGCTGATGATTCATGCCAGGGATAGGACCACAGCAGTTCCCCGATGCCACCACCACCATTGGCACCTGCTAGTGGCAATGTTGTTGGAGGAGGAGAAGGCATGCTTCTTCTGGTTTATACAGCTCATTCAGAGAGGAAAAAGCACAAGCACTGATGACCCGCTGCAAGGCAAGGCTAAGAATGAAGCAAGGCTTTGAGGAACCGGGAATCTGCTCCAACTTGGCAATGAGGAACACGGCAATGAGGATACCCAGCAGGTAATTAATCTGTGGAACTCCTGAGGTGAGGTGGGTGGTCTGCCTTGGGTGCATGCTGTAAACGTGGGTGCCGGCATGCCTGTCCCTTTCAATTCCAGTTAAATTTGTTCCCGCCTCTAATATGCAGTGATTGGATTTTGTTAAATAGGGATTAATGTTAAACACAGTGTTAACATCAACAGTTGCCTCTGAAATACCACGATCAGTTCCAATGCGGAAACATTATACATTGCAGCTGAATATTGGAACAAAACATAAAGAGCAGGAAGTATTTTATTGGGGATATGCACAATCGTGGAATAAGAATAATGCTGCCATTAGATATTCTCTCGTTCCCAAGCCCACCTATATAACATTTACAATACATTGCACTGAAAAGCATCCCAAGCAGCATACAGCTCAAGATCTTATACAACTCAAGTAACATAATTTACTCAGTGAGAACTAAAGAACTACAATTAAAACTCTCTCTATATCCTTTTGTGCCAGAATGTATATTCTGTACATGTACAAATTGGGAGAAGCCATAGCCAATAGCATCTCCCTCTGAGCATGTGTGCTCACTCAGTTATCACAATTATCTAATTGTAGAGGCAATTATCATACCTCTATAGATGTTCCTTGAAGAGAAATATGAATTTCCTTTGGATAACTGTAAGTACAAAAAGATTCCTCTATGTTCATCATTGGAACAAATAAAATGTATTTGAAAATTTACATCCCGCCTTTCCCATGTCGAAGCAAATGCCCAAGTTGGCTTATAAAGTTCCACAATAAGAGTGCAATCCTAACCTGGAGTTAGGCCAGCAAAGTTTGGCCAGTACAAGTATGTTTGGACCACCCGCAGATGTGTGTCATCCTCCCTCACTCTGAGAGTGGTCCAAACAGGCTTTACCGTATGCCAGTCAAACTTTGCTGGCCTAACTGTGCCAGCCTGACTCTAGTTTAGGATTATGCCCTAAATGTACAACGTATAACAACATGAAACACACCCACAGAGAGAGACATTGGGAAGGATTACTATGTGGACCAAAAAGAAGCAGGCAAGTCACTGCACTTTTAAGAGGCACATCAACCCATCAGCTAAATGCCACTGTAGAGCATTGATGCACTGATTCTGTAGATTTTTGTCAGTGTAATTCTATGCATGTATACTCAGAAGTCTCACGGTGTTCAACAGGGCTTACTGCCAGGAAGGTGCGCATAGGTATTTTTTCAGTTCCTCATATTGCTCATTGAAATTCTGCAGTGCCTTCTCCAATTTATCAGCCTCCTCTCTGATCTTTGTGGCCTTTTCTGCCTCGGCTCCCGTGGCCAAATGTATGGCATCCTGAACAAGGCTAACGGTATCATACAGGATAAAGAGGCCAGCTGTCACAGCACCCAGAACTCTGGTTCCTTTAGCCAGGGCAAGGGGAGTTCCTTTAAAGGCGGCTTGTACTTGCTTGACCCCCTTGAGTGAGGCCCGGGACACAGGTCCTGCAGCTGCAGCTCGCTTGGCCAGCACCTTCAAGGCAGGATTAGCTCGAGCCAACTTCAGTGCCTGTACATTGGCTTGGATTCCCTCCACGGCACTGAACACCTTTCGGATTTGTGGAGCAAGTGCCACTTCTTCCAGGACTAGTTGCGGTTTTTCCGCAATAGGTTGTTTAACATCTGAGCGTGGCGGGGAGTCTAACTCTGTCTCATCAAGGCCAAGCAGTGCGGCTAAGCTTTCCTTGCATTTGTGTAAGCTTCCTTCACATGCCTGGATCAGGGCCTCCGACTGCTTGCTGTGCTTTGAGTTAATAATCCGTTCGGATATATGCGCGGAGACGCCGGTGGTGGCTGCCGCGGCGCCAAGGCCAAGGCCTGTGGCCGTGAGGATCAAGCTTGCGCCTGCTGTGATGGGGGTCAAGGTGAGCCCCAGGATGGTCAAGACGCCAGAGGTGAGCCCTGCGCTGCTGGCAGTGATGTTGGCGATGGTGCAGTCCTTGTGGGTCTTGGAAATGGCCTGGGCGGTTTCGCGAAGGCCACGGATGCAGCTCTCAATCTCTTCTTTCTGGGCAGGAAACTCTTTCAGGAAGGGCAGAGACTCTTCCTCCATAGCCATCCAGTTGCAAAGGGGGCCGGCATCACTTGTGTTTCGATCCTGCACTTCCTTTAAGGAGCCCTCAGTGATGGACAACTGCAGAGGCTGGTTTTCTTCTCCTTCCTCTTCCTCCTCACTATCACCTGAGTTGCCAACCTGCTCTTCCTCGGAGCTGACTTCAATATTGGGTTCCATATCTGCCAACAAAAGTACAGGTCCTTCCTGGTTTGTGCTGCCCAGAGGGTGCAGTTGCCCAGCAAGCCCCCCCCCCCCCACACACACACCACACAACACCCCTGCGCGCCAACCTAGCCCGCGTTTTCTGAAGGGTGGCCTCGAATTTTGAAGTTAAAGCCGGGGCGATGCTCAGCCCCGAGCGCAAAAGGGGCGTGCGCCTCCCCCAGTGATCAGCTACAGGCACGCCGACCTCGGAGCCGTTCCCTCGCCGGAGAACTTTGCCCTGGCTCCGGCCGGGCGCTCTGGCCAGTTTCTTCCCGGGGTTCCCGAGCCCTCTACCCCCGCCCCTCCCGCCGGCATTATCCGCGCCAATCGAGCAGCCCCGGCTAGAAACCTCGTCGCTCCTTCCCTGGCTGGACTGCCGCCTGTGCACGGCAGGCGGGCGGCCTCGGCTCCACGGCTCCTTCGTTCCGACGTGAGCGAAGCCTCGAGGCCGGCGCTGCCCCCCCGAGCGCACAGATAGTAGAGGCAGAGCAGGTTGACGCACAGGGACAAGCCGAGGACGAGGTCCGCCAGCGACCACCAGGGCCCCATGCGTGCCTGCCTGCCTGCCTGCCTGCCTGCCGCACACTCATCCGGTCGTGGGAAGCAGCCCAGCGGACGACTCGCGCGTTGGTGGGAAGGCGCCCGGAAAAGAGGAGGTGCTGGCGGGGCGTTTCCCACGACGGGACTGGTGCGCGGCGAGCAGCCCTGGAAACATGAAAAGCCGCTCCCCGTCTCACGAACAGGGCAGGGCGTTCCTTTTTAGAAATATTTCCTATCGAGATGTGGGTGTGTTTTATAAATGTGAAATAACACAATCGAACGTGAATAAAGGCATAAAGTGGTTTTTTTTTTACTAATAAAACGAAGTCACCCCCGCTCAGTGCGGCCTCGTGGGCCTGTTTTCTTTCCAGACGAGTCGCGGAGGCCTCCCCAGGGCCCCTGAAGCCTTGAATGATCCGGCAAGGCCTGATGGTCCCTTCGTCGTTTCGGTGCAATATTCGTTTCCACGGCTAGATGACTTCAGCCGGCAATTCTCCGAAGGCCCCGTTCCTCTCCTTATTCTCATCGCCCCGTTATCCTGTTATGTCGCAAGAAGGTGAGGTGCTGGCCATTTAATTGCAGACAAGCACAGAAGCTGCCGCTGTGCTGTGAAAGGCCGCTCCTCCCACTTTTTGCTAAAAGAATTGCGGACTGGCTAATATAAGTAAAGTTATCTATTGATGCATGCTATGGATTTCCTCCTGTATGTATTGCACTATGTCTCTGTTCTGTGCCCTGCATGGATGATCTACATTTGTATGATGTTGTATGCTTTTGGGAGGGGGGGCTGTTTTGCTTGCCCCCCCCTGTACTGAAGCAGCTGCATTTGCATTTTTTTTTCCTGTGCTGTTTTTCATTCCCACCCCCACCTCCTCCACCACAGCAATTTTCAACCTTTTTCATCTCATGGCACAATGGCAAGGCACTAAAATGGTCAAGGCACAGTTTTCTTTTTACAATTGACAAGGCACACTGTTCTACCAGTGGTGGGCTCACATCCCCCAATGGCCCTACAAATAAATGACCCTCTCCCAAATTCTCACGGCACACCCGCGGGCCATTCGTGGCGCACCAATGTGCCACGGCACAGTGGTTGAAAATGGCTGCCCTCCCAGGAGCTTTGGATTGCCTGTAGGCTGTATTCGCTTTCACTATATTACCCGTATCGCCTTCCCGGTGCCCTTATACTCTACCTGAACACTTTAAGAGCAAGTAAAATGTTTTTCAAAGGATAACGGAATAAAAACGCCTTACACCACTTTTTGCCTTTTTCAATTTTTTTTACTTAAATTTGCAAAACAAAAGCCCACAACCTACTAAAAACACACTTCTACTTATAGAATAAGCATGGCGACTTTTAACCAAATCACAACAAACTTCCTTCATTTGCACCAGCTCCAAACACTTCGGATATTTGGTGTGTTTCTTTGGTTTCTTCTATTCCCATTTGTTTTTCAGCTCCTCTGAAGGCTCTGGAACCTTCAGGTAAACCTTCAGGCGAGGGGACGGCAGTCTGTGAACGTGGCCTGAGCTGGGGCGTGGACCAGGGATGCAACTGCCAATCCTCACATTACGAGTTTCTTGGTTTCTTTTATTTAGTTTGTTTTTCAGTTCCTCATAGCGCTTGTCGAGCTCCTGCAATTCCGCTTCCAGTTTCCTTGCTTCGTCCCTGATCTCGGCTGCCATTTCTGCCTTGGCTCCCTCTGACAGATGTTTGGCATCTTGAGTGATATTATAGGCATCCAGCAGGACAGACGCCCCAGCTGTGGCCGCACCCAGCAGCCTGGCTCCCTTGGTCATGGCAAGGGTGGTTCCCGAAAAGGCCTTTTCCACTGGCTTGCCCCCCCAGACTTTCCCCCAGAATGCTCTTCCGGCCTCCGCAGCTCGGTTTGCTAAATACTTGCTCGGTTTCAAGCCAGTATTAGCCTGAACATACTTCAGCGCTTTGACGTTGGTTTTGATTCCTTTCACATTCTTGTATGCACAGGGAACTTGAGCAGCAACCGTACAAACAAGGTTTTTGACGTTTCCCCCCACAGCGTCATTATTTGTGGGCCCTTTAGAACTGATCTCTGCCTCATCAGGGCGCATGGCCATTTGGAGGCTTCTCCCACATGCGTGCATCAGCTCTTGTGCTTTCCTCGTCTCCTTTGAAGTGCTGACACTTTCGTAGATACTTGCCGAAACGCCAGCTGCTGCGGCCACTGTGCCTAAGCCAAGTCCTGCGGCGGTCAGGATTAAACTCCCGCCTGCAGTGAAGGGGGCCAGGGTCATTCCCAGGACGGTCAAGATGCCCGAAGAGGCACTGGTAGAGTTGGCAGCGAGGCTGGCTACGGTGCAACGCTTGTGGGTATTGTCAATGGCGTCAGCCATTTCCCAAAGGCGTCTGATGCACTTTTTTAACTCCTCCTTCTGGGCAGGAAATTCTTCCAGAAAGAGGGTGACCTCTTCTCTGGCCTGCTCCTCCCTGTGAAGACAGTAGAGCTTTTAAGTCCTTGAGCTTGCTGGAGTGGAGGGTGAACTCTCAAGACCAAGCTGTAAGTTACAGGAAGGGCCAGCTTAGTGCTTCTCCCTTTCGATTTACATTTTTTCTTGCAAATAGAACCTGTGTCATGCTCAGCTCCCAAGTGGGTCAGAACTGAGATGGGGGGGGGACTTTCCCTGTATTCCCAGTCCAGAAGGGACTCTGCTGTGGCTTCTATTTGTAAGAGACAAAAAAACCCTCATTAATACAAATGAACAGCTGTTTGAGTGTGCATGTGAGTCTTGATTGGGATTATGATGGAAGAGGGGGAGTTAAAAGGTCCTGGTTGTTGGAGGTAGGACAGAAGGGAAGAAAGCAGAAAGGAGGAAGAAAGAAGAAGGAGGGAAGGAAGGAAGTAGAAGTAGGAGCAACTTGATGTAATTTGACCAGGCAGCCCATCGGGACAGGTACTTGCCTAATGATATATAACCTTTTTAAAGGGACAACAACCTCAATCTTTACATTTGTACATGACCACCTGAAAGCAGATTTTTAAATAGGTGCCCATCGGCCAAACCTGGCTCGCCACAGGATTTTATTTGTCCTGCAACAACTTCTTTTAATCAGAGCCTTTGCTAATGTTTGACATTTTTATTCATCATATTCATTTCTCAGTTTAAGCATGGCCTTGGTTCTTTGTAATGGTCATATTTATCTTTTGTTATGAGTCATTCTGATTACAAAAAAGACTCAAGTAAAACTTATTCATTCATTTATAAAACTGATTTTTTTCCAGCCCACGAAAATTTGTAAAATATACACTTGGCCTTTGTACTGAACCATTTAGAGACCCCTGTCCTAGAAAGAGGGATTGGTTTCCATCATTCTCTCCAAAGCAGTCCTCCTACCCAAACGATTCTCTTACAAGTACTGCAGAAATGTCAGGTGGTATTACTGTGATTGTATGCTGGTAGCCACCCAGACTGTTTCTTTTCACTCTTGAGATGAGGGGCAGCCACAGTGTTATCTTCTTGTGTAGCTAAAGTTGCTCAATGATTTGGCAGTAATGGCCACTGCCAAACTAGCGAAAAATGCTGATGGCAACAGAGATCATTAATTTGTAACCTCTCTCTCTCCACCACCCAGGTTACCTCTCAAATTCTGTCTTGTTCTGCCATGTCTCCACGTAGTCTCCATCGTCCTCAAGGAAACTTGGCAACTGTTCATGATCTAGTTGATTCCACAGGGACTCTGAGATACCCCTGATGTTAATGCACTCTAAATCAGACCAGAAAATCGTTATGTTGGGGTGAGGGGATCCTCAAGACCACTGCTCAAGACCAAGTGCTAAGAGCAGTTATTCGCACGGTTTATTGTTGGGCTCAGCCACAGAACCAGTTTTCATTTTTGGTGCCCCAGTGAAAGGCACACATTGAGCAATGAGTTGGGGGGGGGCAGGCAATAAACTGACAAGGCAGTCCCCACTGGCTCATTGTTCACAAGGCCACTTCAGTCAGGTCTCTGATCCTCTCCCCCTAGGAGTGGCGGAGCCTAATGCAGGGCATTCCTGTGGGCCCCCCCCACACTCCCCACAGGGCCCCACACTCACCAAGAAGAGCACTTGTGGTGCCACACACAAAGTGTGGCACCTGGAAATAGTTGGTGGTGACAGGATGACGTCACTGCCAATTGCTTCCAGGAGGTCCATTTTGGGCACTTCAGAAGCTGGGGCAGCTGAGAGGGCCCAAGGTAAATCTGCTCTGCTGGCCCCACTGACCTACAATCCTAAAAGAACTGACTGCAGCAGCAAGCAATAGGCTCACTGCACTGGTGCAGGGGCCCCCAAAGCGCGGGGCCAGATGTGATGGCATTGGTCACATTGGCTTAAGGCCGGCCCTGCTCTCCCCTTGCTGAAAGTGAGCAGGAAGAGGATCCAGCCAGCAGCCACCACCTGCTTCACCAGGTGAAAGGTGAGGAGAAAGAAAAGAAAAAAAGGAAGCTGCTGCCACTGTCTCACTCTCCCTGCCCTCCTGGCTGCTTAGAAAAACAGCCACATGGACAAGGAAAGCCCGACTGTGGTGAACCGGTGCTTTCTGCCTCATCGTACCAAAGAGGACCACAGTCAACCTCTCTGCTTTGGTGGGAAGTCTGAAACCACTCAAATCAGGGAAGTTGCCTTTAAAAAGGGGTATTTGTTCTTCCTGTGACAACAAAAGGCAAAGATCGCAATTTGAGCACCGGCAGAAAGAGACCGACCATCACGAATGTCACATTCTCTGGAGGCCATCCTGGTCTGTGTCTTGTGGCCACAGATACTCTCAGCTCTCTTCTGAGCAAGCCTGACAAGGAAAAAGAGGAGAAAAAGATGAAGGCAATGAAGATAATACCGTATATGTCAAATTTACTGCGATTACGATGTGGCTACAAGCAATGAAATTGTGCCCCTATCAAAACATGCTAACATTCAAACTTTTGAGACCGGGACTCACTTTTTAGATTGGCACTTGTGTCGGGACCCACCAGAAGTGACGTCTTTTTTTAGGCCAAGCCCCTCCCCCAATTCACCAGACTCAGCACCAGCCACAGAACGAACTCCAAAATGCCCCCTAGTGCCAGGCATAAAATGAAACCCCTTTTAGGCCAACAACCCCCCCTCAATTTCACCAGACCCAGAGCACCAGCCACAGACAGAATGAACTCACCCAGGCCCAGGCACACTCCGGCTCCTTGCCTCTTCACCCTGCTGGTCCTCGCTTGCCTCTTCACCGCCTCTCAGCTCCGGTCGTCCTCGCCGCTTGCCTCTTCGCCGATACTTTGGTCGTCCTTGCTGCTTGCTGCTTGCCTCTTTGCCCCCGCTCCACTTGTCCTTGCTGCTCGCCACTTCTTTGCCGCTGCTCACCACTTGTCCTCGCCGCTCGCCTCTTCTTTGCTGACGCTCGCTGCTCATCCTCACTGCTTGCCTCTTCTTCGCCGCCGCTCGCCTCTTCGCCGCTGCCGCTCTGCTTGTTCTCTTGCCACTGCTCCACTCGTCCTCTCGCCTCTGGTCTGGTCCGTCCACCTCACATCCACCTCAACTGCCTCCTGGTGAAGTATGCAGGCACTGAAATCAAATGGAGAAGCACGGAGAAGCAGGGACCGCCCACACAGCCCTCTATAGCTTCTGATCCACCTTAACGTGGGCCAGTAATGTTGTGCAGTTGTGGGGGGGCCTGTTGCGGGGGGGGGCGCCATGCAAACGGCGCCCCTGGAAAATGGCACCCGTGGCTCTTGCCACCCCTCACTATACCCTAAATATGCCTCTGCCATTTTGTTCTGTGACGAAATGAAAGCCTTTATGCCATCACATCATTGCCTCTGCATTCTTTGCTTGGTTCTGAATCCCATCCTCATATTTGAGCAACGTCTGTGAGACAAACTAGAAAATGTCGTCTGCCACTGATGTGAGCCACATCAATTCCTTCATAGTTGGGCCAGCCTTATGTTGCTGGGGATTCAGCTGGAAACATCAAAAGGCCCAACCAAATATTCTCTTAGGCTTACCTTTTTGCAGACTTGCTTGGATGTTCCCCACTCAACTGAAGACACAAAGCTGTCTGGGAGTACATGGAGGCTCAGTAAACAATAAGTTGGTTAATAAGTAGACAAGAAAATTGGAACTGAAATAGGATGGGTAAACACACGATGGACAACCTAACCTAGTGCTGTCAGAACTTTGATGGAGCGCAGGATGGGATGCACAGAACATTTGAGAAAGGGCACGTTGTCTGTCACCTCCAGCTTCCCAAAAACTCCTACTAATTGGCATCAGTTAAAACTTTTTTCCCTCTTGGCAAAGGGAGGGAGATCTTGATTGGGATCCCAGCAGGGAGAGGGCTAGAGACCCCCTCCCCATCATCCCAATTTATGGGGGAGGGCCTGATCTAGTGATGATTGAAACAACAAAATTCTGTACTTAACAGTAGTTTGAGCCTAAGTCACTGCAGGACTCTACAACAGGGGTCTCCAAACTTTTCAGTATGAGGGCCACATATCTTACACATTTTCGAGGGCAAAAAAAAAAAAATCAGTGTTATAAATGAATAAAATTTAAATGAATACTTTTTCCTCTTTTTTTTGAAACCAGCATGATATGATGATTTAGAACAAAAAGAGAGATGTGACATTTAAAAAAAACAATGCCATACTTAAACTAGACATGATATATAATGAGTAAAAATGTCAAATGTTTTAAGTTGCTGCAGGCAGGAAAGAATCTTGTGGCAGACGGGATTTGGCCCCCGGGCTATAGTTTGGAGACCCCTGCTCTACAAGAAGAAGGGGAGGATGGCCAATAACTGTGCTTTGCCATGCTGTTTTAAGATCTTTTAAGGCATCTGTCCACATGGTCCAGTCTTTCTATCAATAACCCATGAAAAATACATATCCTCTGATCCAATTACATTTTCTTGTAGTTCCTGTGTCCACGAGAGAAACAGCAAGGATCCAACCAGCTCTCTCAAGCCAAATTGCTCCATACACCTCCTCTAGCAGCTCTTCAGCCATGTGGTCAAGTGCTTCTGTGTGCTTCCATTTTTTCCAGTGAGTATGATGTTAAGGTGTGCTCCTATTTCAGGCTGCTGGTGATCAAAACTAGGCTCCCGATTGGAGAGAATTGCCTGTTTCCACTACCTGTCCAAGGACAGTGCAATGATCCAGGGGCTATCACTTCACGGTTGGAAAATGTTTTAAATGCGAGCGCTTGGGGGGAGAATAAACTGATAAGAAATAATAATAATGCAAAATCATACGTGACTCAGGGCCCAATCCTATCCATGTGAACAAATGTTCCCTTTCCGTGACTCCCCTCCCCCCCCACCCCCAATGGGACTGCTAAATCAGAGCTGGAAAATTGGATAGGATTTGGCCTTTAGCCATTTATCAAACATAGTATATGGTGCAAAATGTATACATGTTTACTGTAATAGATGTGTCACCCATGCATATTTTTGTATTTGTAATTAAGCAGCAGCTCTCCTCATTCATGGCTGTGGTTCTTGTCCCTACTTGCTGAGCTCCAGTCTTTGCACAGCTATCCATTCTTAAAACAAGTGCACCAAGCCCAAAGCAATAACATTAAAATGAGAAGTTATTTATTTACACTGTTTCACTGTTTCTAGGAGGGAAAATATGAGATAACAGAGAGAGCAAAATCCTCCGTGTTTTATTTCATGTGGAATGGCCATTAATAAAAGGCTGCTCTGCCCTCCCCTTTTTGAGATAGTGCCTTGACTTTCGATAGTCATTTATTTGGCATGTGGGGAAGGCGAGTTCCTGGTGAACAAGCATTTGTTGAGAAATGGAAACTGAAAGCAGGATCTGTGGCTTGAGATTATGAGAGCAAAGTCCCTGACTGACAGAACAGGCTGTGGGGCAACAGGAGGGTGGAGCACAGAATGCTTGAAAGCAGCAGAGGCAGTTTGTCTGCGTCCCCTGAGATGCTTCCAAGAAATCCGGGCATTTGTCTGACACCACAATAAATGAGGAGGGTGGCCACTGGCCTACACGTAGGACAGTCTGCTATGAGTTTGGTTACTGTGCATGGATGAGCCTGATGCTGAAACTCATATTGTTGCAGTTGCTGAAACTCATATTGGATAGAAGTCCTGACAAAAAGATCTTAAATGGCTACAGTTATTGCTGAGAATGGCTGCTGCAGTTCACCGGGGAGCTCACAAAGGTGCCACCTGCTTTCTTGATATTGTCATTGGTCAACTTGGATCTACCAGTCAGTCTGATGAGGGTCTGATATAGAGTCTGGTGCTTGTGCCTGGCTGCTGCCTCTTCCAGGTTGGCAGGAATGCTATTCCAGTAGGCTTCCTGTTCCACCTTCCTCCTAGGTGTGTCTTTCCGTTTCTCCTAGAGCTTGTTGAGCTCCCGCAATTCCGCTTCCAGTTTCCTCGCTTTGTCCCTGATCTCAGCAGCCATTTCTGCCTTGGCCTCCTATCATGATACCCGGGAGCCTGGCCCTTCCAGACTGCCCCCAGGGGCTGTGGGATGTTGTCCCCTCCTGGCCACCAGCAACCTCCAGTGGCCCAAGAGGCATTCCTTTAGCCCAACCAGTAGTGTAGCCCAGCGTTTGGCCTGGATTCAGCTAACCCCCGCTCCCAGCACACGAGGCACACCATGGAGTAAAATACAATGATTTATTAAAACTACAGGTTACAGCATAGAGGCTTATGAAGGCCTTTCAAAGCAGGCCAAAACATGGCATAAGTACATGATGCTGAATGCAAAATAAGAGAGCAAATATTTCCTAGTCTAATTACATTCTACCTATCACTCACCCAGCAGAGGACAGAACCAGGTGTGAGAAAGGCAAGATGGTCTCTCTCCCCAAGACTCGAAAGTCTGAGTCCTTGTTCTTACTTTCCCCTCCCCGCACTTTCCCAGACCCCCTTGTCAGCCAGAGGCAAAACACCTCCTGGTATGGAGAAGATGTCCTTGGGAGGTTTTCCTGCTAGAGGCCCCTCTATCTCGCTCCAGACAAAACAGCCTCCAGGGGAAAACTTTCTCACCACCAGGGTCCCGGAGAGAGGAAGGGAAAGACAGGCACAGGCCTCAAAATGGAGCCAAGCCGGGCCTGTTTCCCTGATGTTTATGACACGTTTCCCTTTCGGGGGGAATGACTGTATGGGTTACCCACCCATCATCATTCTGTCTTTTGAACTGTTAGACGCTTAGGTGAGGGCACACTTAAAACTGACAACTTACTCTACGTTCCATCAAAGCTCTATAGCTTCAACTAGTCCCTGCATACACAAGTCAGCAGTGCTCTAAACAGCATCAGTGCAATTCATTTGAAGTGCAGTTTCTAACAGAGGTAGCTACATTGCATGGAAGCATAAAAATATAAAAGCATAAAAATATAAAAGCATAAAAGCATGGCAATTTTTCTGCAACAGATATAATAAAACAAGTTAGTCAGCATGAATATAGCAGTCATTTCATCACAGTACCGTAGGTGATCTTCTAGCTATGGCATTCTGGGTTGTGGAAGGCTGTTGGCCTTCCCCCCTTATCCTTCATTACCCCACATACGAGACAACGCATCTGCCAGCACGTTTTTTGAGCCTGGTATATGGGTAATTTGGAAATCATAATCCTGCAGGCTTAAAGCCCAGCATACCAAGTGCTGATTTTCTTTGGTTCTGGCCAAAAAGGTCAAAGGTGAAGTGTTTGTATTCAAAGTCCAGTTTAACTGCAGGATAAACCTGGGCAATTTCTTCAAAACCGGTTTGAACTTGAACTCATTTGAATTCAAACTGGAGCCAAGCCGGGCCTGTTTTCCTGCTGTCCACAACACCTCCTCTGTCACATGTTTGGCATCCTGCATAATATTATAGGCATCCGACAGGTCAGACGCCCAGCTGTGGCAGCACCCAGCAACCTGGCTCCTTTGGTCATGGCAAGGGTGGTTTCCCATAAATAACAGGTGTGGTTTTTTTACTGGACACCACCTACACTCCTCAACTGCTGTCGTCAGTCTGAAAGATGGCTTGAAGCTCGCCCATGACGTCTTTCAAGGCAACACAGAAGCAATGTGGGGGAAGTAACAAGCACACCATTAAAGCAGTGTTTCTCAAACCACGGGTTGGGACCCACCTTGCCGGGGGAAAAATGAGAGGAAAGTCAGGGATTTTTACCACATAGTCATTCACATGCTGTGCGTGGTTCTGCATACCATCTGAATAGCCCTAAGTATTTACTGAGTTAGAGCGCAATCTTAAACTGGAGTTAGGCCGGCATAAACTAAGCCAGCAAAGTTTGGCCAGCACAAGGGCCACCGTAAAGTGTATTTGGACCACTCTCAGAGTCAGGGAGGATGGGGCATGTCTGTGTGCTGGCCTCTCTGACTCCGAGAGTGGTCCAAACACACTTTACGGTGGCCCTTGTGCTGGCCAAACTTTGCTGGCCTAGCTTATACCTAGCTAACTAAGCTTAGTTTAGCTTAGTTTAGCTAACTCAGTTTAGGATTGCGCCCTTAGACTCAGAGGTCTAACTGGGGACCTTGAAATACAAAGTCCAGGGGGCCACATGATCCTGGGCACCACGGTGGACTGCCCCGCGAGCCACCGCTGCCGCAATCTGGGGCCCTCTTGAGATCCAGGCAGGCCACATGTGACTGTTGCCAACTTACCAAAGTGCAGCCATCTTAAGTCTTGTGCTTAGTCACTTGTCTTAAGCTGCCAAGCTGCCAAAGTTTGTAACTATTTTCTCTCTTTGCCTCCATTGTTCTCACATGGGCCCTGCTTGTGAATTCAGTGTTGCTGACGTCCACAATTCAGGGCTGTCGGCCCTGTACAATAGATAAGGTACTGGCTCTTGCTAGCAGAGCTCCTCCTCTATCAGAATATCACAGCATATTCACAGGGCCCAGTTAGCTTAGAGCATCTCATGCTCCAGCCCCTATGATATAATTTCCAACCAAGCAGGAACTTGGGGGAAGGAATAGGAGGGGGGCGTATAAAAGTGCTTGTAATGTATATTTTTTTGCCTTTCTCTCTGAGATTGGTCTGCCTGCGCAGGTGTAAATAAACATGAACCTAATACTCTCTCGTTTGGTTGTTTGCCTTTTTAAATGCAATCCCTACCACAGAAACCATACTTTGCCTATTTTCGGCAACATGACTTCTGTGGGGCCTCCAAAAGCATTCTAAGGCCCTGTGGACATCGCACCAGGCTCTGGAACCTTCAGGTGAACCTTCAGGCGAGGGGGCGGCAGTCTGTGAACGTGGCCTGAGCTGGGGCGTGGACCAGGGATGCAACTGCCAATACTCACGTTACGGGTTTCTTGGTTTCTTTTATTCACAGTTTGTTTTTCAGTTCCTCATAGAGCTTGTTGAGCTCCTGCAATTCCGCTTCCAGTTTCCTCGCTTTGTCCCTGATCTCGGCTGCCATTTCTGCCTTGGCTCCCTCTGACAGATGTTTGGCATCTTGAGTGATATTATAGGCATCCAGCAGGACGAACGCCCCAGCTGTGGCAGCACCCAGCAGCCGGGCTCCTTTGGTCATGGCAAGGGTGGTTCCCGCAAAGGCCTTTTCCACCTGCTTGGCTCCCCTGACTGTGCTCCGAGATGCTCGTCCTGCAGCTGTGGCTCGCTTTGCTAAAGCCTTCAAGCCGGGATTGGCTCGAGCGCACTTCAGCGCTTTGACGTTGGTTTTGATTCCTTTCACCGTCTTGTACGCATCGGGAACTTTACCGGCAACCGTAGAAACAAGGTTCTTGACGTTTTCCCCCACAGCGTCATTCTTTGTGGGCCATTTAGAACTGATCTCTGCCTCATCCGGGCCCATGGCCATTTGGAGGCTTCTCCCACATGCGTGCATCAGCTCTTGTGCTTTCCTCGTCTCCTTTGAAGTGCTGACACTTTCGTAGATACTCGCCGAAAGGCCAGCTGCTGTGGCCACTGCGCCTAATCCAAGTCCTGCGGCGGTCAGGATTAAACTCCCGCCTGCAGTGAAGGGGGCCAGGGTCATTCCCAGGACGGTCAAGATGCCCGAAGAGGCACTGGTAGAGTTGGCAGCGAGGCTGGCTACGGTGCAATGCTTGTGGGTCTTGTCGATGGCGTCGGCCATTTCCCAAAGGCATCTGATGCACTTTTTTAACTCTTTACTATGGGCAGGAAATTCTTCCAGAAAGAGGGTGACATCTTGTCCGGCCTGCTCCTCCCTGTGAAGATAGCACAGATTTCAAATATTGGAGCTTGTTGACATCTAGAAAACACTGAGACCACACCAGGGCCGGCTGTAGCAGTGGTGGGGCCCAACGTGGGGCATTCCTGCAGGGCCCCCAACCCTCCCTGCGGGGCCCCCCACTCACCAAGCAGAGCGCTGTTCGTGCTACGTGCAAAGCATGGCATGTGGAAGTAGTTGGTGGTGATATCCTAACATCACCACCAACTGCTTCCAGGTGGCCCATTTTGGGCTGTTCAGAGGCAGGTGGGAGAGACCAAGGTAAAGCTGCTCTGCTCGCCCCACTGACTTACAGCCCATAGAGATCCCAGCTGCAGCCACAGGCAATGTGCTCACCCTGCTGATGCGGGGCCCCCTGAAGCGCAGGGCCCGATGTGACGACATTGGTCACCTTGGCTTAAAGCCGGCCCTGGACCACATGACATGTTTCAGGAAGGGAGTGCTTCTGCGCTTGATTTATAGCACAAATGAGCAGCTGTGTGTTTGCGTTGCCGGGGTGGGGTGGGATCATTCAGATAAGGTCCATGGTGGAAGCAGCAAATTAAAGTCTGGCAAGCTGGTTTGGATCCAGTGGATCCCTCTGCCACTCATCTTGTCTACTCCTGATCCCCGCTCCTCTCTGCCCCATCACTGCCCTGCTCTGCCCACCCACCTCCTTCCCACCCCTACACATATGTCCATGTGCCGGTGGGTGTCCACATATGCTGGTGGGTGTCCAGAGGCTGCTGTCACACGGATCTGGCTGCACTCCGCTTTGGTGGCCAGGCCACGAGCTCCAGCAGGTTGCCTTTTCCAATAGCCAGAAAGCACCGTGCGCCTACAGGTTGCCAGACAGCTGCCAATTACCCTGCAAACAACTGAGCCCTGCAGTTTGCAAGCTTGTATAAATATAGGGAGATAAACGTTGGGCAGCCCAACCCTGAGTTGAACTGACCGCCCGGGCGAGCAGCAATAGCCAAGCAGCTACTGCTGAATCCTGTGGCAGCCAAGGGGGTTCCACAGGAGGCAGGGAGGTTTGTCCTCTTTTCCTGCAGCAAGGATGGCAAGCAGTCTACTCACCTGTGCGCTGGCCATTTAACTGGAGCAGAAGGGAGAGCTGCCTCTGCACCTGCCCAGGGCCCACCCCTGCCCCACCCCTCCCCCTGCCCAGGATCGCCCTCCTGCCCCTCCCACAGAGAATGTGACGCTGGCGAGTGGTGCACTCACAGCTCACTGGCTTGCGCTTCCACCTCTGGGTGACGCAGGGTGGCCATTAGCCCTGCAGTTGCCCAGTTCCAGCTGACTGCCAGCCAGCACTGGAGCTGCCTTACAGCACCTTTGGCAACACCAGTGCGGGAGGTTCGCTCATACACCGCCTGGGCCGAGGGGCCCAATCCTGAGTGTCTTTTTTCCCCATGTCGGTCAAGGACAGGTAGTGGAGGCAGATGAAGGCCGGGTCACGTCACTGAGACCCTCATGCCTTGAGGTTGTTCATTAGGGTTACATTATACTGAGCTTTATTTAGGTTTCTGTAAGTACATTCTGGGCTCGTTTTTGGGTTTTTTTTTTTTTGTTTTTTTTTTTTGCAAATACATACATAAATAAAACATTACTTGTAAATAAATAAATTAAATTAAATTACTTCTTTCTAGACCATCTTTTTACAAAATGTCATAAAGCGGGGTGTGGGGGAGGAGGTTCCAATAGAATGTCATTTTAAAAGGTGGGACCTGGTGCAAAACTGTTTGAGAACCACTGCCTTGTGTCACTGGTTGCTCTGACAGGCAAAATTCAGGCAGGGCAGGACTTAACTCCCCTGATCCTCTGAAACTGACTGTTTGCTCTTGTTAATTTCCCCAGATAGCATCAGTGGTCCCAGCAGGTCACATACTTTTGCCTTATAAGCTTCTTGGAGGATCCTAACAATTATTATGCACTTGCCATGGAATGAAGTTAGTGGGATTTGCTTTCAAATAACGGGGAACAGGACTGCTCCATAAAGTACACAGGGCACAGTGACTTTTTCAGAAACATCTTTCCTAGCATAGTCAACCCAGATCAAGTGTTAGTGAGGGTGGGATGAGGGTTACATTTCAGGCATCTGCTGTGAGGCTCAGCTGCAGTGGCAACAATTACACTGACTTGCGGCACGATCCTAACCAACTTTCCAGCACTGACGTAGCTGTGCCAGTGGGGCATGTGCTGCCTCCTGCAGTGGAGTCGTAGTTGCAGAGGCCTCCTCGCGGTAAGGAAATGTTTGTTCCCTTTCCTCAGAGCTGCCTTGCCCAGCGCTGGAAAGTTGGCTAGGATTGCACCCTGAGTTATGGACATCTGAGTCACAAGCAGCTGCGTCATCACTTTTGTGCAGGCGCAATTCATCCATTGTGGTGCTTTTGCACAGCTGTGATCATGCAAGTTGGCAGGAGCTGGCTGTTTTGCACTACATATGTTCAAACTTCCAGACCTCTGGGATGGAACCAGTATATATCTTGCAGTCCTAACCCACTTTCCAGCACCAGGGTAAGGGCAATGCTGCAAACATTCCCTTACCTTGAGGAGGTCTCCATGACTGCCCCCCCAACCACAGGATGCAGCGAAGGACCCATTTGTTCAGCTATGTCAGTGCTGGAAAGGGGGTTAGGATCACACCCTAAGTATACTGGCATTTCTGCCAGCATGCATGAAAATGTTAGTAATTTAGAGGAAGGGCATAAAGGACACGAGCCAACCACGACTGTGCGAGCAACGTAAATGAATGTGCAGGAAGGCTAGGCATGCTGATGCACCTTGGGGAAATTGATCTCAGCTCCAACTTCTTCCTTCAACAGCTCCAAGTCATGAGGCTGTGAGAGAGATCTCAGTCCCCTTTTTGTGGATAAATTCTAATTTCTTCCACGTCCAAGGCGGGGAATGAAATCACAACCAACGTAAAAGTCTTGCACTGTATTCAGGTTGATCCAGACCTGAACATGTTCCGCAAAACAAGCTGTTGTTGCAGGAAGTGAAGTTTAGGGTAGAGCTGAGAGGGTCAAAAAATGGACAAAGCTAATGGCAACAGGAAGAATTCATTTTTAACTTCTCCCTCCCTCCCTCCCTCCCTCCCTCTCTCTCTCTCTCTCTCTCTCTCTCTCTCTCTCTCTCTGGTTTTACCTTTCAGATTCAGTAATCTCCATACAATTTCCATCTTCATCAGGGAGACTTTGCAGCTGCTCGTGATCAGGTTTGTCTGGCAGAGGCTCTGAGGCTCGTAAGTTGTCCACATGCTCTAAATCAGACCAGAAAAACTCTGAATTATTCTGGGGGAAGGAATCCTCAAACCCTATGTCAACCTGTATGTGCGAAGACATTGCTCACATGGTTTGCTACTGGGCTCAATCACAGAACCACTATTAATTTCAGGGCGCACTCCTAACCTGGAGTTAGGCCAGCACAGTTAGGCCAGCACAAGGGACACCATAAAGCATGTTTGTACCGCTCTCAGAATCAGAGAGGCCAGCACACAGACGTGCGCCATCTTCCCTGACTCCGAGAGTGGTCCAAACATGCTTTACAGTGGCCCTTGTGCCGGCCAAACTTTGCTGGCCTAACGGTGCTAGCCAAACTCCAGGTTAGGATTGCACTCTCACAGCGCAATCCTATGTACATCTACTCAGAAGTAGGTCTCAGTGTGCAATGCAGCTTAATCCCATGAAAGTGTGTATAGGATTGCAGGCTCAGTGTCCCAACTCGTAGTGGTAGTAGTAGTAGTAGTAGTAGTAGTAGTAGTAGTAGTAGTAGTAGT
>JAJKFI010000060.1:4347706-4405318 GCA_029204185.1 Lerista edwardsae
GTAGTAGTAGTAGTAGTAGTAGTAGTAGTAGTAGTAGTAGTAGTAGTAGTAGTAACTTCAGCTTGTAGGAGCAACAGAGCACATCTTCTAAGGACAGAACAGGAAAAAAAACCCATTGTATAAGTCCCATCATGGTTTCGGTGCCTTGTCTCTTGTGGACTGTTTCCTGTCTCCTGCCGAGGAAGCTCTGAACACCCTACTTTTTCTCTCTTTCTTTCTCCTAAGCTCAGCACACTTCAGTGCTGGTCTTAAGACTGGAGAGGTCTGGTCCACACTCAGCCATGAAACCTACTGGGTCATCTTGTGCCAGTCACTTTCCTTGCAAGATTGTTTCGAGGACATCTGTCTCCCTGAATTCACGGAAGGATGGGATAAAGATGCTGCAACAACAACAGCAGCAGCAGCAGCAGCAGCAACAACAACAACAACGATGATGATGATGATGATGATGATGATGATGACAGTTTATGCTGTGTTCATCTGCCTTGAGAAAGGGATGTGAGAGCCTGCTAGTTTTGGAAGGAGTCAAACAGGACCACAGGGGCACACTCAGCCTCTCTGCTTTGGTGGGAAGTGAGAAGCCACCCAAATCAAGGAGGTTGCCTTTAACAACGGGACGTTTCTGTTTCCTGTTACAAACGAAAGGCAAAGGCCACAATCCAAACACCAGCAGAAAGAGACTGACCGTCATAAGTGCCACATTCCCTGGAGGCCATTCTTGTCAGTGCCTTGTGGTCACAGATGCTTGCAGCTCTCTTCTTAGCCTGTACGTAGAGGAAGAGAAGAGAGGAGAAAAGGATGAAGGTGAATCAGGATAGCAAGTGTCAAATTTATTGGAATTATGTTCAGTAATGTGGGGTGGGACGGGGCAAGGGGAATGTGGGGGTGGGGAGGCGGGCATGCCAGTTGGGCCTGAAAGGGGGCGGGTTCAGCAGTAGCAACACATACCATGCCCGATGCCCCTTCCCAGTCCCACTTTGTCTGCCCAGATCAACTCAGACTTGCCCCTGAGATCTGCTGGCACAGGTCTGAGTTGACCCATTGTGGCTGCTGGGCTTACACCAGGGCAAAAGAACAAGTGTTCCCTTGCCCCGATGAGATCTCCAGCAGCCCAAATTTCCATGTGAAATGCAGCCGCGCACCTCCCGATAATGTAGTTGGGATTGAGTTGTTAGTAGCTGCCCTTTCTTGACTACATCTGTGCCGAGAAGGAGGTGAGGCAGGGCAGGGAGTGTATGAGCTGAAGGCTGCTTGAGCCCTGAGCTTAGAGAGGATTTTGAAAGCTCAGCCTTGTGTTTGAATTCTCCCTTTGTAACATTTAGGTGCTCGTGCCTGTATTTTTCCACACTTCACAGCTCTGGGTCCTGCTGGGGCAAAAGCAGAAATGGGGACAGATAAGGTGGGTATTGAAGCCAAAATGTAACAGGGAAGAATTCAATACAGAAACACCACCTCTGTTTGTTCTTTGCATTACGTGCTTGAAAGTAAACAAGAGAGCCCTAAAATCCTTTTATCTCCCTTCTAAGTGACCTGGGAATTGCCAGGCGAGGTCCACCGATAGCATTGTATGAAGAACTCAGTCCGGTGCCTTTTGTTGCACAGAGTCAGAGGCCAAGGCAAGAAAGCAGTCATTCTGCAACACCAATACACAGCACGATGATAAACCAGAGGCCTACCAAAACAGGCAACAGGCTTTTGGCAGAGCATCCTGTTCACATGCAGAAGGTTGCAGGTTAGGGTGTCGTATCTAGGAAGGTCCAGACAAGACCTGTAGAGCATGTTTGTGACGCTGGATGAGCAAGCCCCGCCTTCACTGGGCGGGTGCTAGTTAGCGCCCGGCCTCAGCGTGGTTGGGGCGTTTGGACGGTGCTCCAGCAGTGCCGGCCACCAGTAAGCCTCTTTGGGGTGGGAGGGGGTGGTACTGGGCAGGGGGTGCTGCTGCTCGAGTCTCTGCAGGCAAAATAACCGGTGGAGTCTTGAGGTGTCCCAGGGGAAGGGGACAAACATTCCCTTCCCCTGAAGAGACACTTGCAGACAGAAAACTATACCATGTCTAGCAAAAAAAGCCAGATGCCAGCTTCCTTTTAAATATGTACCAAACTAAAATTTGCTTAAGGTATATAGGTGATTATTTCTTTTGTTCTGTGTGTGTCCTCATTCCTGCATGGTTGACAGTGTCAGAGGTGCTGGGAAGTGTGCACCACAACAGCTGTTTTAATAAAACAAGGGAATCCTAAGCTCAAGGTTGCTTGAAGTCTTGAGCGCTTCACTCCCTTTCTAGAACCTGGGCGGAAGGTTCTATTCATTTCTTCAACGTGATCCTTGATAGTGGCACTGGGGGAAGAGGTGGGCGCCCCCTTTTTTCGGGCTCACTCTTCAAGGACAAGAGGATGGGGCCGTGGTGGGGTCTGTTGCTCAAAGCAAGCATGACTCAGCATAACTGGGCGGCCCCTCTTTCCGTTGCAGTATGGCAGTGATAATACATGCCTGGAATAATGAGCTAATGGAATATAGATTTTTTTTTAATAGGAATATAGATTTTTTTATTTGAAAGTTTTTCTTACTACTTCTTTGTTTTACATCCCCGAGTGCAAAAAACCATCACATTTCGGATTTTCTTTACTCATCTGACTAATACAAAATCTCTTACCTCTCTATCCTACCACTAATACATTTTTAACACCCTACTACTATATTGTTGTTCAAGTCCAAGATATCATTCATGTGATTGATGGAGTGGTTCCTTGGTCCCAGGGCCAAAATTTGGACCATCTCATTTTAGATAACCTTTCTTTTTCGAATCTGCTGAAAGCTCTCACTTTGAACAAAATGAGTTCTACTGCATGGTTAGTTCCACTTTCTTTCCCTGTTTTTACCTCTCTGCTCCTTTGGAAAGTTAAAACTAACAGCACAAACAAATTTACTGAATGTACTGTTGACCAAGGAACCAACCAGTAATCACTGGCAGGTGTCTTCTCTTCTTTAAGTTTTCTCTTTGTAGTCTTCCTCTTCTTTGGCCCTTTAAAAAGTTCTACATCGCTCTTCCCGGAAACTATGCTCTCCCAGTGCTGCTCTGCCAATTCTGGCCAGTCCATTTTCCTAGCTAATTTCTTCCATATAGCTTTTGCCGGGAGACAGTCCTTAACGAAATGTTTTAATGTCTCTCTGCGTGTCTTCCCAGTTCTCTCTGGAATAATGAGCTAATGGAGGTATGCAGAAGGAGGTCCTCGAACTTGTCTTGAATTCATGCAACTGTTTTGTTGATCACAGATGTTAATGAGGTGTGAGAGAGTGAATACAGGCTAAGAACATAAGAACATAAGAAAAGCCTTGCTGGATCAGGCCAAGGGCCCATCTAGTCCAGCTTCCTGTATCTCACAGTGGCCTACCAGATGCCTCAGGGAGCACATGAGACAACAAGATGCCTGCATTCTTTTGCCACTCCCTTGTATTTGGCATTCTGAGGTAAACTTCTGAGGTAAACTTCTGAGGTAAATATGAGGTAAATAAAACAGAATTTGCTATCCTAAGAACATAAGAAGAGCCCCACTGGATCAGGCCAAAGGCTCATCTAGTCCAGCTTCCTGTATCTCACAGTGGCCCACCAGATGCCTCAGGGAGCATGTAAGATAACCAGATACTTGTATCTCACTGCCGCTTCCCTGCATCTGGCATTCTAAGGTAGCCTATTACCCTTGGACCACTCCCAAGGAAGACACCAGACTGTGGTTGGGCTTTAATTTTCTCTCCTTCCTCTTTCTACATCATTCCAAGTCTTGTGAATCTCTATCATGTCCTTGCCCCTCCTTTCCCTGTTGCTGCCTTCATTCACTATTTTTAATCAGAGAACACCCAGACCTCTTTAGCCTTTCCTTGGAGAGAAGAACCTCCGATTCCGCCGACGTTCTTCTTGCTCTTTTCTGTGCCATTTCTCATTTTACAACATCAATACAAGCATCAAGGTGCTTTTGCTGGCTAAAGCAGTGCTATGATCAAAGGGCCCAACTAAAAAGCCTCTTGGGCTTACCTTTTTGCTGGCTTGCTTGGACGTCTGCCGCTAAACTGAAGGGCAAAGCTGGCTGGGAACTGCTGGAGGGTTTGTAGACAATAAGTAGGTTAATAAGTAAACCAGAAAGTGGAAACAGGATCTGGGGTTTCCCATACAATGGACAACACAATTCTATCACAACTTTGCCTGATTTGGGAAGAGGAAGGGTGGGGTACATGGAACATTTGAAGGATTTGACTTGCCTGTCACTTCCAGCCTCTTGGAAAATTGGCATCAATGAGGGTGCAATCCTAACCACCTTTCCAGATATAGCTGTGCCAGTGGGGCATGTGCTGCATCCTGCAGTGGAGTAGTAGTCATGGAGGCCTCCTCAAAGTAAGGGAATGTTTGTTGCCTTGCCTTGGAGCTGCATTGCCCTTACCCTGGTGCTGGAAAGTTGCTTAGGATTATGCCCAGGATTACGCTTCTTTCCCCTTTGGGTCTGGACTAGAAGCCCAGCAGGGAGAGGGCTAATACCCCATCCCAGTGGGGCTTACCTAGTGACTATATAAACAGCACAATTGTATACTGAGTTTGATTCTAAACTCCTGCAGGACTCTAGAGCAGTGGTTCCCAAACTGTGGGTCGGGATTTCCGATGAGTTGCGAAGGGTCCCGACCCACAGTTTGGGAACCACGGGCTTAATGTAAGCAAAAGCAGTAGCTTAATTTGAGCAGCAGTTCTGTGGCAAACCTCTTTCATCTCACATGTGTACGCAGTAGCTCGTGGAATTACTGATGCTAAGTCTAATAGCAATACACATCGTGGACATGAATTACTGGACATGAATTAGCTCATCGGCTACCTTCACTGGCTTACTTTCTATGATTCTGCATATCTACTGTAGGTATGTATTCCACACTTCTGGTCCTGCAAGCTCATCGGGGTGGCTGCAGAACGAGCATTTCCCCTCTGCTCCATATCTACTTGATGCGAGCTGCGCTTCATCTGTTCCATCACATCACAAAGCACAGCCCTGGAAGTTCATTTCAAATAATTAGCCAGTGTCTCATACATGCTCCTAAAATAATTTTGCGATGCACGTGGATAATCTTTGCTTATTGCACTTCTCATCCAGAGCCACCAGATGACAGTAGATTCGAGGCTTAGCAGCATTAGGGTAATGTTGCGTTAGTTGTAAATATTCAGCTTCAAGACAATGCTTTTAGGGCAGTGGTTCTCAAACTTTTGAGCACCAGGACCCACTTTATAGAATGACAATCTGTCTGGGACCCACCAGAAATGATGGAAGTGCCATCATTGTGGCTCCAGAGCCTGCTGCTTTCCTGTGAATGCAGCAATAGGTTGGGGTATTTCTCAGCCATTTTCCAATAGCAAAGTGAATCAGAAAGAAAAAAAGCCAATTTACAACCTTGACACAAGCAAAACGACCACAAAACGACCCTTTCCATCGTCCCATCTTCCCCTATTTTCAACATGGCTGCTCTAGGTGCTCCGCGACCCCCCTGAAATTGGCTTGCAGTCCACATGTGGGTCCCGACCCCCAGTTTGGGAACCACTGTTTTTGGGTATATCTAGGCCCCAGATTCTAGGGTGTGCTTCCCGTAATTTTATGTCATGACAGTAGTTGTGGATTGTGCCAAACCTGAAGCAAAATGCCAAAGCAAACTTTGGATAACAATATTATCACCACTGTTCATGCACCATCTTCACTGAGGGCCCAATCCTGAGTCCCATAACACCGGTGGTACTTGCATATTGCTGGCTACAAGTATTGCAAAAGTACGCTTGTGACACTGCTGGAAGAGGAAGCGCTGGTGCTGGGCCTGTGCTAGTTAGCCCCTGACCTCAGCACCAAGCAGGAGGCTGGCCAGAGTTGCAGCACTGCTGGCGACTGGTAAGGACATTCGGGGTGGAACTGGGTGGGGGAAGGATTGGGCCCACGAGGGGGCAGGTACGGTGGTGACCTTGATCTGTCTGTTGTCAGGATGGAAACTGAGTAACAAGTTCCTGGCACTAGACCTGGGCAATGCCCTTGCACTGTGCCCATGGGACAGGACCTGTGCCAATTCAAGACCAGACACAGCAATTATTTCAGCTCGGCTTGCCACAATAGCACCTGACTCAAAATAGCTTTCCAGAGAGAGAGAGAGAGAGAGAGAGAGAGAGAGAGAGAGAGAGAGATTGACCAGAGTGACCTAGACTCAAGCTGTCAAGTGACAGGTGCCAGTCTGCACGCCAGCCTATTAAACCCACCAGTCTCCCTGTTCACACTTCACTCAAGCAAGACCACACACACTGTGTGTATCTATTCAGCCCAAAAGCTCACTGTCCATTGTTTCTTGAGCACTGGCACTATGGGGCTCAGTGACCAGGAATGGCAGAAAGTTACGGAGATCTGGGGGAAAGTGGAACCAGACCTCCCTGCCCACGGGCAGGAAGTTATCATCAGGTAAGCAGAAGGCGGTGGTGGAAATCTGAGAAGCAGCGTTCCTGGGATGTTGTTTACTGCTTAAGAATCTACTTGGCACAGTGCTGAGAGTTTTAAGAGCTGTATGGGCAGAATAGAGAGGAAGATGACTCTGCAGGCAAAATGGGGACTTTGATTTTTATTGGCCTTCATTTCTGTGGTGCTTTTATCAGATGGTTGTCAGGATAAAAGCATTCTGACTCATTTGTGCTTGAAATCCTCTATACAGGGCATTGTGATCTATTGCTGATGTAACTGGCATTATTGAATGAATGAATGAATGGATGAATGAAATGAAAATGAGTAAAAGGGGATTAGAACCACAGTTGATCAGCCCCTACCTCTTGTTTATAAGCCAGTACAAAGTGATATGGTTGACTTTATATCCTGATGGTCAACAAAACAAGGTTCTAATAGATTGGGAGCACAATCCAAACTGGGAGCTCTGCCAGTGCATCAGTCCCTGACTGGATGTCCACCAGCTGGCGGAAATCTGAGTAGCCCTGTAGGGGTGGCTGGAGTAAACTCTGAGGGATTACTCAGGGTAAAGGGGAAAATATCCCCTTACCTCCGGCGGACTCCCAACTAGTGCTGGATACAGTACAGACCATGCAGCCTGGCGGTGCCATCGCTAGTTAGGATTGCGCTGCCCAGAACATAAAAAGGCTCAAATACATGAGTATATGAATACAGGCAGGAAGGCAACCGTCATTCCCAGGAACATTTAATGGCAGTGCTGACTAACAGCCATCGATAGAACTACGCTTGATGACATTGAGCAGTCCTCTTTTATAGCTATCCAAAGGTAATGGCCATCACCAAAGCTAATTACACATTACGTGAAAAGTACTTCTTTGTGTCTGTCCTGAATCTACTGACCAGTTTTGCTGGGTCATGGGGATGGAGTATGAAATGGGGCAGGGGTGGGTGGGGAGGGGGCAGGGATATAAAGATAAGGTCACTGGAGGGGGGGGGCAGGATCAGTGCCACTGGCACTGCTAATATCCTAACCCCCTTCCCGGGCCCGATCCCATGGTACAAGACAATGCAGACATGCAACAGCAAAATAGCTGTTGCATGTCCAAGTAGACACCTCCACACTGGGGAGGCTTACCTCCAGGTAAGGAAACAATTGTTCCCTCAGGTAGAAAAGACCTCTGAAACTGTTGTCCCCCCAAAGGATGCAGTGGTTGCCAATTTGCTGCTGCTGCTTCAGTGGGTGATGGTGGAATGGCCTGAGACTGGGCTGTGAGCTGGCGTTTTTGCTGAAACAGCCATCACAAGATCTCTTGCCTGACCCTCTGCCCAGATGCCATCAGTGTATATGTGAAGTCTGGAAATTTAGTTTTGGACCCTTGACGCTTGCTTACGCTGAATTTCATTTGATAGTTTGCTATTTACTGTACCTGCAATTTATAAATGCATGAAATAGCCTAAGCCCCAGTATGGAACCTCAGGGAAATCACTGCTTACCCTCTTCCATTGTGAGAACTGGTCAGAAATGGTCACATTTATCCTAACCTCGGCTTTCCATTTTAAAGAACTAGTTAGTTATTGAGCCATAAGAGATCCATAATACTTGACATTGGTCAGATGGTTATTTAGATAAGTCAGGTATGATGATGCTTTATCTAGCCAGTTCGGAGATAATAAATTGAATGTTGCTGGGTCTTCCTGAGTACAGGGAAGGTTAAAGAAGAACTTTTTGCAAATGGATAGGAAAAATGCAACAATACCATTGCTAACACAACAGAATTGGCAGAATGCATGGTCACAATCCAGTGTGGCATCAAGCATGCACAATCCCGTTTATTTTCAGAGTTTAAGCATGTTTTGGATTTTGGCCCAAATCTTTAATCAATATTAAAATATTTTTCTCTGTCCCTATACATATGTCTAGTGATCATATATATGTATACATAATCATATGTATGTATGTATCATATGTTTATCATATATGTGATGCTGCTCTCATACCATGTTTTTAAACACCAGAAATGAGTTTGGAAAAAGAAACTGGGCATTTTCCTTATCAACTTAGAACTTAGAACTTAATCTTATTTAAACTTTATTTTAATTAATTTATTTAATTTTTATTTAAAAAACTTACACCCCGTCTTTCCCATAGAGAAGCACATGCCCAAGGCAGCTCACCAAACTTCATAAAAGAAATTTGTAATAAACGGCAATAATCAAAATAAGAAATAAAAGCCATTAAAAACAGTTAACAATTGGGGAGCAGCTATTCAGACTAGAGGAGGCAGCAAAAAGAAATACCACTCGTAGGGGCACAGGGGATTGACCCATCACCCAAAGTCCTGACAAAAAACAACAACATTTGTGAGCCCACATTGAAAAGCTATGAGGGAAGGGGCAGTTGTTAATTCCCCTGGTAGGGAGTTCCATAAGTGTGGTGCCACTACAGAGAAGGCCCGCTCTTGCACTGCCATCCCTCTAACTTGGAGCAAGGGTGGCACTTGAAGGAGAGCCACCTCAGAAGACCCAAGAAGGAAGGTCAGAATGTATGGGAGAAGACGGTCCCTCAAATAACCTGGACCCAAACCATGAAGGGCCTCAAAGGTCAATACCAGCACCTTGAAAAGGGTCCAGAAACGAATGGGCAATCAGTGTAGTAGCCAAAGCTGCGGTCCAACAGAATCAAACTGCCTAGCTCCAGGAATCACCTGGGCCACCGATTTCTGCCCTACGGCAATTGCACCTCTTTGCGAGAGAGTCAAATTGTGTGGTTTGACTTTGGAGATGGGAAGCTCGATTCTCCACTGTTCCTATGGAAGAGTGACTGTCAAGTTGCCAAAATGTTCCCTCACCGTCGTGATATCAGGAGACCAGAAAGCTGCCAAGAAAGATATAGGTAGGCAGAGGGTGCCATCTTTGGAGGGTGTCCCATTGACTCACCGTCACTTGTTCACTCCCCCCTGAGCTTTTCAATTCATTTGGCAGGATGTTTCAGAATCACCCGGAGACCCAAGAGCGCTTTGACAAGTTCAAACACCTGAAGACACTGGATGAGATGAAAAGCTCAGAAGAACTGAAAAAGCACGGGACCACGGTCCTCACCGCCCTCGGCAATATCTTTAAACAGAAAGGGCAACATGAGGCTGTACTCAAGCCACTGGCCGAGAGCCATGCCACAAAACACAAGATCCCAGTCAAGTTCCTTGAGGTAAGCATCTGTGGGAAGTGGGTGGGCAGCCTGATTAACCAGGACACAGGCAAGATGGGAGGTTGGTGTCGTCGTCCCCCCCCCCATTGCCCTTCTAGCATCCCTGGAAGACCCCTTCCAGAAAAGCCATTCTCCAGGTCACCTCTCCCCACCTTAGTTTCACACAGTTGAAATTTTGTCCTTCTTGGGTAGACCCAATTTTAGAGTTTCCACTCCAGGAGGCATTAATTTGAGGAGGACGTTATGACGTTAGTCAATTTTTGCCCTTTTCACCTCCCAAAAGACTGTGGAAAAACAACAATAAAAGTTGAGACGCAGAGAGTGCCCAATTAAAATCCGCTTAAAATAGATAAATTGTAATATAAACAAAAAAACTCTCCCTAGACTGGCTTAAAACCAGCCACTTAAAGCCAACCCCAACAATAAAAAGGAAATTTACAACTTTTTAGAAAGAGGTTTCAGTTTGGGTTTGGATCTATCTCAAGGGTGGACTCCTCAGTTGCAGGGTAAGTAGGAGAGGGAACAGAACATTCCTCTCAAATATGGGAGACATTCTGCAGACCCAGTCTAGCTTTCAAGGACAAAATAGTCACTTTTCCAAATTGCGCAGGAGGACAGAATGGGGTTATTCTTTTCCTACCCGGCTCTTCGGATTACTCTTTCATACTCTGACTTTCTGCTGCCACCTACGTCCTACGTGATATGGAGACGACCTCCTTGTGAGAACCTGTGTGTCTCTTATATAGTGTGAAAGACAGCATGGATCATTTTTCTGCTTTGTGTACATGGTGAAAAACCCCCAAAAGAAATCCTTAACCCCCTCCTCCACCTACCCTACATATATTCCCAAATGCATGAGGAAGACACGCCCTGAGAGGAAGCTCCAGCCTGGACTCCCAGAAGCAGCGGTGTTATGTTGCCGGAACGCTGGGCGGGACATCCGGTGATCGACAGCCCGCCCGTCGCATTCCGGAGCGTAACGCCGTTTGCGTAACGTACGCAAGCAGTGTAATTGGTTACGCAAACGGTGTAACGCACCGGAACGCAACGGGCAGGCTGTCGATCACCGGATGTCCCACCCAGCGTTCCGGCAGCATAACACCACTGCCCAGAAGTCTCCCGAAATTTTGTGGGCTGGCACCTTGACTATGACAGAAGTGTTTGGAGGTGTGGGGAGGCAGCATGCGGAAGGCCCCCTGGAGGCCTTAGAAAGACTTTTCCGGTATTCTGCTGAAAATCAGTCAGAGGAGATAACACTGGGCTAATGGGCCAATTGACTGCTGCCTAGTATGTCCTTAGCTCTTTCCCACAGTATCTCTCTTGAGCTGGATAGAATATTTGTGTCACCACAGCAATTATTTCAATGGAGTCGATCCACACATTTCAGCTGCTGTTAGTTAGGGTTACAGGTGCAGCTCATCATGGAAGGGTATCAAAAGCTGCACCTGCCCAAATTCCCTCTTCTATACATTGGTTAAAGGTATGGGTAGTCGGTTCCAGTTTGTATCTGGTAACCCTACTGTTAGTTATCAAGTCAGAGAAATCAATGTACGTGTAGTGTACAGCGGTGGTTCTCAAGCCCTTTAGACCAGGACCTGATTTTAGAATAGCACTTTGTGTCGGGATCCGTGGAAGTGATGTCATTAATCTGGATGTCATGGCTGGAAGTGGCATCATCAAGCAGGAAGTGCCGCCATTGTGACAAAATAAAATGACACTCCTGAAATGCAAACTGGCATTCTCGGACTGCAGCAATTGCACAACCAGGAAGCATCCCTCACAGAAAGCAAGATGAGGACAAAATACGGTGTAAAAGCACTGAACTAAAAACAAAATTAAAAGAAAACCCTCACTTGAAAATTCAAACTAACATTTACAAAAGGAATATAGCAAGAGTAAGGTCTGCAGCTTCCAAAATGGCTGCTCCCAGTTTTCCACGATCTACCTGACAGTAGGTTGAGACCAGTGGTGTCATTCAAATGATTTAGGAACAGGAACTCACTTTTGATTGGCACTTGTCGGGAACCCGGAACCAGCCATGGAGCCCGTTAGGATCCGGAACACCCATTCTGGTCCGTTCCCCCTGAATGACATCACTGCCTTCGCCCCCCTAGGAATCCGGAGTCGCTCCCTTTAACCCTCTGAGTGCCGTCCAACCAAGAAGAAAAGCTCTTTGCAGAGGAATTGGGAGGGGGGAGGAGGGAGAGTGAAGTGGGCGGAGTCAGCCCTAATTTTAACTAGTGGAACTGAGTTCCCCCGCGTTCCCCCTGCATGACATCACTGGTTGCGACCCACCAAGTGTGTCCCAACCCACAGTTTGAAGAACACTGGTGTATAGAATCAGCTCCAACTTAATGCACTTGGGATTGGGATATTTGGTAAATATTTTATGCTTTACAGCTGGTCTTTACTTGCAAGGGTCTCTAACCTTGTAGTTCTCTTTCTTCTATTTGTACAGTTCATTTCTGAAATAATTGTTGGTGTCATCGCTGAAAAACATTCTGGGGACTTCGGGGCTGATTCCCAAGCGGCAATGAGGAAGGCCTTGGAGCTGTTCCGGAATGACATGGCCACCAAGTACAAGGAGTTTGGGTTCCAGGGCTAGTGAGGACACCAGGCAGTGTCTCAGTGATGTGTGTTGTGTGTTGCCACTGTAGGAGGGGAATAGCCTCATTTCATCATAGAAAAAAAGTTTGGCACCAGCTTGAAATATTCACATTTTGTGTTCGCTTTGACTGGCAGCAGCCCTCCAGCATTTCACACAGAGAAGGGCTTTCCTCAGCCCTATGTGGAGATATCAGGGATTGAATCTGGAACCTTCTGCAGGTTCTGCTGTTCTGCCACTGAGCTGCAGCCCAATCATCTCCAGCTAGGCTGCGATATAAGAAGTGAGCCTGGCTGAACTAAAAGTGCTGGAGAGACGGGGGAGACAGTTCTAGGCAAAGGTGGGATTTAACATCTCCTCAGTATGGTATGCACCTTTGGCTCTTTACATCATCTCCCATACAAACACACACTTTATACATGAGTGGGGCAGAGTCTGATGCCATCCGTCACCCATCGTGTGTAATTTAGGGTATCACTTCAGGCTGCTGTCTTGGATCTTCAACATAAACAACTGCAATTCTTGACTTAATATGGCAAAGATTATATATAATATAGTTAAACAGTATTATTTATTCCTGGAAATTTACCTGAGATCTCATCCTTAATATCACTGCCAACATGCTGATGTCAGAACATAGAGAAAGATCTCATGGTGGTTAATGATATCTGACACAGAGAGGAGGGTCTCATGTTGGTTAGTGATATCTGGGGAAGATATTGGAAAGAGTTAATAGAGAAAGTGGGTAGAAAGTCGTGGATCCTCCTGATCCAGGTTCGTGATACTTGTCATTTTAACAACTCTGACACAGTGATATGATGATCATCTCTGTCTTCCACATCAGAGATTTTCAACTGTTTTCATCTCATGGTACACTGACAAGGTGCTAAAATGGTCAAGGCACACCCACCAGTTTTTGGACAATTGACAAGGCACACCATGCTGCTGGTAGATGGTAATAAAAATGACCCTTTCAAAAACTTCCACGATACACCTGAAGACCATTCGCGGCACAGTGGTCGAAAATCACTGTTCTATATGATAAGGGTTACTTTTTCATTCACCTTCTCTGCCTGCTGTGGAAAGCATGATTGTGGTTTCTCCTAGCAGCAGGAGGGAGAGAATGAAGCAACAGCTGAACTCATCGAGCCATAAACTGGCAACCCCAATGGAGGGAAATTCCTGGCTGGAATGGAATCAATAATGGCTAGAATTACCAGTGACAAATGTTAACCTTGGCCAAGGAGTTTGCAAAGCTTTACACATACACCACCCCCTTCCTATTCAGGTGCAGCAGGAACAATGATGTTGCATGATTTAATACATATATTAAATACGTATTTAATATATGATTTAAATACATGATTTAAACCTTGGACACATAAAGGTTATTTACAACCACCTGTGTCCATTTCTGCTGAGTGAGGTTCCCTATAAGACTTACCCAGTGTCCTGATCCTGCAGGTGCTACTTACATCCTTGCCATCCTCAACATCTGCATGTGACCTGATGTCATGCCATGATGTCATAGTGCTTAGTAAGAATTGCCAAATTTGCAGCCCAAGTCTATGCATGGCTACTCAGAAGTAAGTTTCATTATAGCCAATGGGGCTTACTCCCAGGTAAGTGTGGACAGGATTGCAGCCTAAGGCTGCTAGAGCACTAATTCTATGACAAGTCTATCCTACTAAAGTCCAAGATGATAGCCAATCATTTATGTATTGATTCTAGCATGTACACTGATTGGTGAACTACATTATGTGGAAAGGCAGTATATAAACATTCTTAGTAAAAATTATTATTATTATTATTATTATTATTATTATTATTATTATTATTGATGATGATGATGATGATGTGGCACAGGACTGTGCAAAAGTGATCATATCTTAGGAAGACTAGGAGCTATCCAGAGATTAAGCATCTTTAGTATCTCTTTTTAATCAGGAATGCTGTCAGCAGATTAAAGACATTTTTGGTGGTGTTTTCATGCACCACAGCAGGCACTATCTTAAAAGAGGTATTTCTTTTCTGTGCATACAAGAGGTGATGGGTCTTTCTGTTTTGAAGTTCCTTGCACTATAAAGTAATTTAACATTTCAAAACCTTGCCAATTACAATCTTTTCATTGACCAAAAGCGATTGAATTGATGAAGCCAATTCATTAATCCGTTAAATGTTGCAGCCTCATGACTCCATTAGCTGATCTTTTGCATGATCATAGTACATCGATGAGGGAGACAGGGAGATAGAGACGCTTCAGTCTGAAGAGCTTCTGTGCTGACCCTGCCTATGAACTTGTATGTAAAAGTATGTTGTAGTGTAAAGTGTGGACAGTCTCTCTCTCTCTCTCTCTCTCTCTCTCTCTCTCTCTCTCTCTCTTCCTAATCCCTAGCATCTGCTGCATACTGGAATATCTGTCACATGAGATGATGGCAAGGAGTGTGTCATTCAGTTAAATAAACACGATTTCCTCACTGTCTGTGTTTGCATCTTATTTGGAGACAAGCCTGAGTGAGAAGCAGGGGAAATAAAGCAAGAACTCACTGGGAATGCCTTTGAATACATGTTAACATGAAATTTCTCTCATGTGCTGGTTCCCATTGTGGAGGCTGATGGTACAGCTTAATGGTTTGGTGGGGAATGAAGAGGGAGTCATGGGTGAAAAGGGCAACAAACTTTCCTTCTGGGGATTATTTAACAATATTAAGGAAGGGGAATCAAAGTAACACAATTCAATGTTGCTTAGCCATATAGCTGGGGTCTACATGTAAGAAGTTGAGAGAGAGAGAGAGAGAGAGAGAGAGAAGGTGGAGGAGGAGGAGGAGGAGGAGGACATGGAAGAGGAACACAGAACCGTGCAAGCATGAAGGGGGAAAGGAGGAGAAAATTATGGGGAGTGACCAAGAGGAACTGGGGCGGGAAAACAGGGTTTTAGTGGTATTGGGAAGGGGTAAAGAGGTAAGGAATGAAAGAAGGGAGAAGGATTCATGCAGATGAGGAACTGCAGGAAAAGGCTGAGGCCAGATGGCAGTTTTCTATGGCCTGAACTACAGAGGCTACAGGCAAGGATCGAGGCTCTCAGCAGATGGTGAAATCATCCGCTAACTCCTGCACCCTGGTTCGAACTCACTGCTCCCCAAAGCTATGAAAGGCACAGAAGCTCAGGTGTATGCACTTGATGCTGTAAAACCCACATTTTGCATTCATTGGTATAAACTACATTTCTAGACAATGCAGGCAAAAGGAAGGAGGATAGAGGGTGAGGCAGAATTAGGATTGGTGAGAATGGGAATTAGGTAGAGATAGGCATTTGGCCAGCCAAAAATAATAACACAGATTTATACTGGATTTTTCCTCTTTCAGGGGAGGAGCTACAGTGATAGGAATCCAGGTTAGCTCCCTCTGTCTCCAGATGAGGTTGCAGACAGGGCTGGCCTTAGGCCAATGTGGCCAATGTCATCACATTGGGCCCCTCGCTTCAGGAGGCCCCGCACCAGCGCATTGAGCATATCACCTGCTGCCACAGCCAGGACCTCTGTGGGCTGTGGGTCAGTGGAGCGAGCAGTGCAGCTTTACTTTGGGCCCTCCCACCTGCCCCTGAACAGCCCAATACTGGCCTCCTGGAAGCAGTTGACAGTGACTTTATCGTATCAGCCCCAACTATTTCCAGCGCAAAGCATGGCACAGCATCACAAGCACTTTTCTTGGTGAGTGGGGGGGGGGTGGACGCAGGGAGGGCGGGGCCCCCCACCAGCAGGAATGCCCAACCTTGGACCCCACCACTCCTGGAGCTGGCCCTGGTCGCAAGTAATGCCAAAGGATTCCTTTTGGAGATCCAGGAGATGTCATAGTCCAGAACACTAGTTCTGGCAATGCAGCCCAATCATGTTAATCACTCAATTGCATTAACTGCATTCTTTCCACCACAAGGAATTGAGCAGAGCACACACCATTCAGGGCACAGAACATGGGAAGTTTGGTCCAAATCTTAGCTTGGTTTATAGGTAAAGGTAAAGGTTTCCCCATGACCGAATGGTCTAGTCATGACCGACTGTAGGGGGCGGTGCTCATCTCCGTTTCAAGAGCTGGCGTTTTGTCCGAGGACAAGCTTCCGTGGTCATGTGGCCGGCATGACTCTATGCCGTAGCGCACGGAACGCCATTACCTTCCCACCAAAGTGGTACCCATTTATCTACTTGCATTTAGGTGCTTTTGAACTGCTAGGTTGGCAGGAGCTGGGACAAGCAACGGGAGCTCACCTTTCAACCTTCCGGTCGGAAAGCCCAACAGCAGCGGTTTAACACACTGCGCCCCCATGTTCCTAGCTTGGTTTATAAACTTCCAATTAACACAACCAAAATCTTGTCAGCTGTGACCCTACAACACCAATGAAAGCTAGATCCAGTAGGAAAGAAAAAAATCAGATCTCCAGAGCACTTTCATTCTGTCTGTTGAACAATTCTGTGTAAGCCGGCATACTTGAATTGACTTGATTGAATAAAGGCATATACTCACCGGTTTTGTATATTCCAACCTTTTAGCCATGGCAGGTTTTGCGACAGTGTTGTAGGTGATTCCTGAGCCCCTTGCAAGTTGCCAGAGAAACAGTAAAGAAGCCTTTACAAAGAAGCCTTTCCAAAAAGGCTTACTACTGTGGCCTTAATATAGTTCTGTCTTTGGATACAAGTCCTGGGGTGTGTGTACATGTGTGCATGTGCATGCATGTGAGAGAGAGACAGAAAGAGTGAGATAAATTCTGCCTCTACAACAGTTGCTCTTGTCAGTTGAAGCGCGCAATCCGAACCTGGAGTGAGGCCAGCACAGTTAGGGCAGCAAAGTTTGGCTGGCACAAGGGACACTGTGAAGTATGTTTGCACCACTCTTGGTCCAAATGTGCTTTATGGTGGCCCTTGTGCCAGCCAAACCTTGCTGGCCTAACTGTGCCGGCCTAACTCCAGGTTCGGGTTTCACCCTTAGTGGGAGGGCAGCTGTGTATGGATAAGGATCTTGTATGATATGGAGGGGTGAAGTTGCTTTCAGCTGTCCTTGTTGCATATGGAGATCAGTTGTTGATGATACAATTCTTGGTCTTCTCCTATGCAAAGAGGCTCAGAGCTGGATCATGAAGTCAGTGCTTTTCAACCAGTAGTACCAGTATCACAAGGACTGCTGCCACAGTGTTCACATGGCACTGCCCCCACCCTGTTGTCAAGATCCACCCCATAAGCCTGTACATAAATGACCCCAAAGTATGGCTCCAGTCCATTTGGGTATTAGTTTAACACACTGCAGTAGTTCTAATACTGAGTTATAGACAGGCAAAAAGCCAGATATGAGATTTTCTCAACGTCATAAAGATAGCATTGAGCATAAGATCCTCTTTTCCATCCGAATTAGCTTTTGGGTTCCCCCATATTCTGCGCAAATATGGAGTCAGGAAAAGTGGGGTACAAGATGCCACTGCCTCAGTGGATCAGCCTTTTACACCTTTGAAAAGGGAGAAGGAAATTGTCCTCCCACTCACGAACTGTAGACTTGAATGCACTGGCAAAGTTCTGTATGAGTCCCAACACATGAAATGTCAAGTGGAAATAGAAACCACCTTTGTGCTGCTGAAGCAAGGCTTAAAGGCCAGTTCTCGCATTACTCGGTGTGGCAGGAGAGAACCTGCCAAAAAAGCAGATCGATTAACAGGCCAGTTGAAACAAGGAAAACAAACAAAGCATTTTGGGGGAAGTGAAGTTCATCACTTACTAATGAACTGTGTGAAGTACAGTCAGCCTTCTTTATATAAAAAGGTAAAGGTTTCCCCACGACTGAATGGTCTAGTCATGACCAACTGTAGGGGGCGGTGCTCATCTCTGTATCTAAGCTGAAGAGCCGGTGTTTGCCCTAGGGCAAGCTTCCATGGTCATGTGGTCATGTGGTCGGCATGACCATACGCCAAGGTGCACGGTACACTGTCTCACCGAAGTGGTACCTATTTATCTACTCGCATTTTTAGGTGCTTTCGAACTGCTAGGTTGGCAGGAGCTGGGATAAGCAATGGGAGCTCACTTTATTGTGTAGTCTCGAACGTCCAACCTTCTGGTCAGGAACCTTCAGGTCAGCAAGCTCGCAGCTCAGCAATTTAACCTGCTGTGCCACCACGTCCCTCTTTAGATGCAAACTTGCCATCTGCGAACTCATCTGCAAGGAGCTGAATTGACTTACCTCGTTATTTGTGCCTCTGTCCTTGTTATCCACTATACCTTCGGAATGGCTCTTGTGATCAGCACTGACCCTTTCAAAATGGCTGGCCTTTGAGGATGGCTTTGAGGAGCATTTGCTGGCCATGTTTAAGGGGTCGATGCTGGTCACAGGTGCCATTCTGAAAATCCCTGCAGCCAGTGGCGTTTCTACAGGGATGGCAAAGCTCTAAGTTTTGCAAGAAGCCTTACCTTGCAGTGAAAATCACTCCTCTCCTGCACCGTTTTAGCCAATCTTGGCGTTGCTTACTGGCTACAGCAGCAAGGGAGAGGAGGGATTTCCATGACAGGGTAAGGCTTCTTGCAAAACTTAGAGCTTTGCCATCCCTGTAGAAACGCCTCTGCCTGCAGCCTCTGGAAGGTCTCTGCAGCATTCAGAGATCTGTTGGCACTTCCTGCTGCAATCTGCTGGCTTCTTGAGGGTCTCTGGGGAATTGTTCTGACGGCTGATAGGGTACCCCTTGCACCTAACCCCATTGATCCCATAGGATTAATGGTTCGTTATCTGCAAATTTGCTATCCATGAGGATTTCCAGGAACCTAACCCTAGCGGATAATGAGGACTGACTGTACTTCATTCTGTCCCAAGCACAGTGTGTCCCAAGCACACTGGAGAAGACAGCTGTAACACTTTGCTTTGCATGCAGAAAATCCCAGGTGAGATCCATGGAATCTCCAGGTAGGGCTGGGAAAGACTCCTAGCCTCAAACTGTGGCAGCTGTTACAAGTCAGCAGTGTGGACAATACTGAAACAGGAGCATAGCTAGAGGCAAAACAGTAAGAACTACAGGCACTGCAAAGCAGCCTGACCCACTCGCTGTTGGAGCCTTTCTGGGCAGTGACGAAAATGTACAGGTGCTCGCCTACCTCCCAGGGTTGTTGCGAGGGCAAAAGGAGGGAAGGACCCACGTACACCACCCGGAGCTCCTTGGAGGGAGGGTGGTATAAAATGTGAAAAATAAATGTGGCCAATTGCATTCTTGTAGGACTGGAAAATTACTGGGCCTGAATCCACGACTGCATCACCTCCTGCCTGTGTCTACGTGAGAGCAGTCCCGTCTTTCCAGCTCTTGGTGAGTTCTTGGGTTATCTCGAGAGTGACTGATAGGTTAAGAGAAGCTCTGTTTTTTCTCAGTCTCTCCCTGCATTGGAGAAATCATAGGAGGCTAAATAGATACAGAAATAATGCAGGAACCACAGATGACCTGACCAGTTGTCGTGCATTTTGTTTTGTGATGTCAAGAGCAGCAATAAAGGAAAAAGGAAGATAATGGGATAGAATGGTGAGAAAATAAGTCCAAAAGCAAACATATAACTTTTTATATATTAAAGGAAGTGGGTTATATGTTAAAGGAAGAGATTCTAGATTGATGCCACTTCACCCAAGAACCGTCTTTAAAGTGGAGTACTGTTGGTAGGCTTGTCTCAGGATGCGACAGTTTTTGAGCAATGATCATAAGACATTTTAAAGAGGTGACAGGGAACACTACTTCTTCTGACCCAACATTGATTCTACGGGGTCTCATGGAACAAAAGGAAATGTTACCTCTTAGAAAGAAGCTGATAGCTTTGCTCTTTACAGCCGCTGCTAGATTCCAAAAGGTTGCCAGATGAAAATGAAGAAATCCTCCAAACAGTCAATGGACTACAAAATGAGGGAAATCTTGGAATACAGGTGTGCCTCGGTATCCACTGGTTCATTATCCACAGTTTCAGTTATCCACGGTTTCAGTTATCCATGGATACCATGGATACTGGGATGCCTAAGAGGAACATTGAATGAATCTCTTTTTTTTTTAACCTTGTTGCAGCAAAACCATTGATGTTCTCCTATCTTTAAAAAGGTGTCCCCAGTATCCATGTGGTTTCAGGTATCCACAGCAAGGGGTTTGTGGGAGGTCCAGAACGGAACCCCAGCAGATACCGTGGCACACCTGTGCACACATATCCTTAACATGGGACACAGTTCAACGGATAGTTATACAAGTCAAGTCAAATCAGCATGAAAACAAGCTATACAAGCTCAATGGGGATTGCACAGGGGATCTTCCCACCAGATACCGTCAAAACAGGTCAGATTGATCTCTTTCCCTTCTACTCTGCCACTCAAAATCAACTTTGTGCTGGGGGGGGACAATGAACTCATGTTTTTCAGGGTGTTTTAGATGCTTGAAGACAGAGATTGCTCCTGAATGTTTAAGCACAACAGTATTTAGAAGAAGCGACATGTAATCTCTGAAAATGTGTTTTCCAGTTTATTCATTTTAGCAGCTAATTGCTTCAAACCTAACCCCTTCTCTCACCATTTTTGGAGTCTTATGTAATTCTCAGGGGTCCAATCCACTGGGAACAATCCACTATTGTGTTCTTGCACAGCTCACAGTCATTTCAAGGAAGCTTCTACAGGAGCAGCCTCATTCAAGAGGCTGGCCTCATTCAAGAGAGGTGTATGATCTCCATTCTAGGAGAAACACTGAAAGAGGAAGGATGAGTTTTTTTTACCTTCCTCTCCACTCTTCTCGGTTCTCTATAATCAGAGGTGTTACTAGAGTTTGCACTACCTGGTGAGAGAGCTCATAGTGTCACTCTCATGACGGACCTTCTCCTGTACCACAATGAGTTACAATATCATACAGCCTAAATGCAATGGCATCACTAGGGTAGGTGTAACCCCCATTAGCTTTATTTATTTATGTATTTTAATACATAACAGTGCAGGTCACCCAACCAATCAGTAACCAACAAAAAAACCAGTGGCCAACTGTCATTAACTGTCACATCTAAGTGACCATTCTTGTCTTCAAAGAACCAGTCACATTTCCCCCAAGGAGCCACCAATCCCTGCGGAGGTCTATTGCCCACCAGTCAATGGTAGTGAAAAAAGGTTGATAATCTCTGGTTTAAACAAACAAAAAGATGGAAAGCTGTTTCTGCCTTTTCTACGTATTGTCTGATGTGGACTGGGCTTTTGCCTTCCTGGGCAAACTAGTCGGCGTCTAGTGGGCATCACTACCTAAACTAGAGAAAATGTTAAGTTTCCATTTGTAGAGGCAAATATTGAAAACACAAGAGTAATCGGGATGAATGAAACAGGTAACAGCATCAAGCCCTTGGCCTGTTGCTCCAGGGATCAGTTTGACCACCTCTGATTATTCTGTTCTGAGGAAGCAGCTTGTTTTCTTGCTTTGATGTGCCACAGTTGGAACAAACAAGGAGCTGGCGCAAGGGTGCTCTGACTACTATTTCTGCTTAGCTTTCTTGTTCCTCTTTATTTACCTTCTATTTCCAGCCCTCCCAGAAGGCATTTAGAAAGACGTAGCTACTGCAAGCCCGGTCTGAATCAATCTCGCTGTCTAAAGATTCGTGTCTAAATCCAGGTGGCGTGACTAGCAGACCTCAGCTATGATTTAACAGCGGACACAACAGGCCTCATCCTGCAATCTGCAGTTGGTTCCCCATATAAAATCCAGAGAGGGGTTGTATAGTAACCAACACAAAGAAGTAACTATTTTGATATGCTTCTGCTTTTTTTAAAGTCTCATTTAACTTTGGATGGTTTTATGGCTAATGCAAACTGAGAATGGGCTTTAATGACTCGGTTAAAGGCTGCCACAGAGGGTGGCCTATTTTCTCTTGCCAGGCATTAAAACCCTCCAGTCAGACTGTTAGTGGTAGCTGAAAAAGCAGCTGATGCCCTCTTGTTAAAGCTGCAGCAGGGCCCCCCCCCCTGCTGCAAGCCAAAATCCATGTATATTACCCACAGTGAGGTTCCTGCACAATCAATATGGAAGGCATGAACAAAAGGAGCACCTTGCTTCTGGCAGAGCACCCGTGGCTCGACTGCTACAAGCTGAATAGAAATTCAATAGGCATGAAGTGTTTTTCCAGTGCTGAATTTCCCTGTTCAAGGAAATCAACCACACCTCTCGAATGTCTGCCTCTATGACACTTAAAAAGGACACTTAAAGGCACAGTAGCAATGCAAAGCAGAAAAGTGACAGCCCCAAGCAGAAACACTGTGAAATCACTTCCACACCCACTAATTACTAGGACTGGCCTAACTGCAGAGGCAGATGCTTGAAATGCCATAGTTCCAGGGGTGCCGGCTTCACATTTGAAAATGTCTTGGAAAGAACTATTGCCTGCACCGTCAGGGAAAGCTTAACGGCTTATCAGCTGGGTAACAGTGTTGCCATCGAACCGAAGTGCACCCATCTTAAGTCTTTTGCTTAGTCCCTTGTCTAAAGCTGCTGAAGTATGTAACCGTTTCTCTCTTTGCTCTCATTGTTTTCACTCATTTGCCCCCGCCTGTAACCTTCTCTATCCGGTGCTGCTAGCCCTCACAACAGATAGAGAACTGGTTCAAGCCAGCAGAGCTGCCTTCCTTATCAAAATGGTCAATATTCTCAAGGCCCAACTGACACAGAGCTTCTCATGTCCCAGCCCCTGTGTAGTAATTTTCCACCAAGCAGCAGCTGGGGGGGGGAAGAGGGATATAAAGATGATTTAGAATTGTATGCCTTTGCCTTTGTGGGGCAGGGAGATTGGCCTGCCTGTGCAGGTGTAATAAAGATGATCCTCATACTCTCTCGTTTGGTTATTTGCCTTTTTAAACGCTTCTCCCGCGATGGAAACCATTTTGGGCCGATTTTCGGCAACAACAGTATCAGCAATTTTCAACCAGTGTGCCATGACACACTGGCATGCTGTGAAAGGTCTGTGGGTGTGCAGTGGCGTTTGGAGCACAGCAGTGAAAAACCACTAAAAAACTCTTCCAGGTACTTCGGCTGTTTCTAGGGCAACTGTCAGTAGTAACACATTCTAAATTCACAGTCAGTGCATTACTACAAAGAGTTGCCCTGGAAACAGAGCCACAGGACCCCAAAGAGCCCCCCAGAAGCCGGAAGTGACATCACAAGAGGCAAAGATAGTAGAGCAGTGATTCTCAAACTTTTTGGCATTGGGACCCACCTGAAAAAAAGGTTTCACTTTACCAGCTGCTCAAGCCCCTGTGGCTAAAGTAGTGATTGGGCAGCAGCGAAGGCTACATCTAGGACTGAGGACTTGGTGAATCATAGAACACGATGATTCTAAAAAAAAACATTTGAAAAATGGTGGTTTAGACTATCCTGCCCATGTAAGCCGCATGGGAAAGGCGGGGTATAAATTCTTCAAATAAATACACAAATAAATAAACCTCAAGGTATTGCCCGTAGATTGTTTCAAGGTCTTACCTATAAATCCTAAGTGACTTGGACTCAAGACATTTAAGGACATGCTTTCTCTATATGAACCTTTCTATAAACTGTAATCATTTTATTTGCAGAAGCCCTGCTTTGTATTTCCTAAATAACCAGAAGCACAGACTCTCGTTGTGAGAAGCTGGGCCTTTCCTATAGCGGCACCAACTCATTAGGCTCAGTCCAGTGGAGATTTTTTTTTTTACATAGAGGCTCATTGGGCTCACTCCAGTGAGATTTTTTTACAATATGGGTTAAAAACTTTTTTGCTTCCCAGAGCATCTGGATATGGCTGGTTTGGCTGCAAGTACCGTTGGGTAATTGGCTGCTGCCTGCTATAAATAGTTTTCTTATTGTGTTGCTAAATATTGGATTCTGGTTTTCAAATTGGTTTAATGATTTTGAGCGGACTGCGTGATTGCTTTATAATACCGCAAACTGCTTTCAGGACTCGTGATGGGCTGAAATGGTAGGAAAGACCTTGGCAATAAATACGTGTGCTACATTATGTCCAGCACCTATTTCAGGCATAGGCAGGTGGTCATAAAGTCAACCAATCTCATTTGAGCATGAGAGTGATAAACATGATAAAGTCGTGATAATTTGCAGCCATATTAAGTTGGGAGTTGCAGGACCCCTGTGTGCAATCGGCTATTGTGTGTGTTCCATGCCTGCACAATGCAAGCTCAGAAATTAATTAGTTTGAATAGTTAAAGAAGGGCAAAGGGAGGGCTTAGTGCCTGGGAGGGTTCTTCTTTGGTTCCAGTGGGTATGGTTTCTATTACACCAGCTATTCTGTTGGTGTAACGTAACACTTGTATTGAAGGTTGGGCAGAAATTATCTTGGAGGAAGCATAAAATCTGGGCTATGTTGTTAACCTGCTATCTCTGTCAGTTCCTCCTGCTTTTATGCTGGCATGGTAGTGTCTATCAGAGTAATGCCATTATCATGCTAGCATAACTTCATGACCCCAATGTAATTTGGAGCCAGACCAGCATAAGGGACCTATAGTCCTGGTGGTGGTAACACGTTTTGCACCATCAGGGGGTGGGTATTAGGGGAGGCAATGCAGGTCTTTGCTACAGGGCCCTCTACAATGTATCTCTATACCGAACCTTCAGTTCAAATTATGTGTCTCAGCATGATCTCCAAGTGGAAGATTTCCGTTTTGGCTATTGCTAATCAGGACTGTGTCTTTTTTAAAAACAAGAAACCCAGAAAACCTGACCACAAGATGGAACTGTTGTGCTTCCCATCTAGAGTGGCCACAACAATGCTGAGAAATGTAAGAGAGACGGTACAGCTGCCTTATTTATTTAACAGAGGGTTGTTAAACCAGACAGCCGAGTCAATGTTTCGGAATAAGTGCTGCCTTGAGGGTCCAACTTGAGCCTGCCCTGGGGAATTGGGGATTGGTTGAGCAGGCCAGCCCACTTCCACAACCAGATCAGGAGAGGGAATGGAATCTTAGCCACTCTGGATAAGACACCGATACCAATTCAGGCCAGCTGTATTGATTACAACAAGCCATGCACACACTGTGAAGTAGCTAATTTCCCTAATCACACAAACCCGTTCTCAGGCATCCACGCTCACCCAGAGCTCCGTGATAACTGTTACCCAGTCCCGACTGGGGAGAAGGACAATGGTGGGTCTTCTCTGCTCCCTTGGGTTCATCCCTTTACCCCCTTGGGGTGGCTTCTCCTGGACTGGCCGTATAACAACCCAATCCTATATGCTTATCTACTCAGAAGTCCTATTATAGTCAACGGGGCTTACTCCTTAGTAAGTGTGGGTAGGATTGCAGCCTAAGTCACCAACTCTTGGTCTTTTGGACTGGAAAATTCCATGTCGACTGCTCTGAGTTGGCACATTCTCAAGATTAATGGGGCCTTACTATTGCTCATGCTGATCCAGCCTCTGTCTCGTTACGACTTGGCCTTATTATGAGGGATGTATGCAGATTTCTGTCTGTGCGACATAGAATCACAGAGTTCAAAGGGACACACAAAGCCATCTATTCCAACCCCCTGCCTGTAGAACATCTCTTGTAGAACCCCCCTGACTGTAGAACATATCCAGCAGGTGCCTATTGAGCCCCTGCTTGAGGATCTCCAATGAAAGAGAATCTACAACCTCCAGCCGATTATCTCCTCTCTTGCAAGAAACCCACTGGACCTAGTTCTGCCCTCAGAGGCAGCTGGGAACCAATTTGCCCCTTCTTCCTGAAGACAGCCCTTCATGTATTTGAAGAGTGTTATCATACTACCACCACCCTAGCCTGGCTAACCCAAACCTACCAAATTCCCTCAGCCTTTCCTTGAAGGGCTTGTTCTCCAGCTCTCTAATCATCCTCATTGCTTTTCTCTGAACCTGCTCCAGTTTGGTTGCATCTTTCTTTAAAGTGAGATGCCCAGAATTAGACACAGTACTCCAGGTGCTACAACTGATTTCGAGTGGCGCGTTCTAGCTTCTTCTGTGTTCTCTGCATGTAGACTTGAGTTCCAAAGTCTTCTGTTGATCAGAGACCATTTTCTCCCTTAAGGAGGTTCCAGTTTGTATATGGAAGCTGACCTGATTCGTTCGTTAGTAGCAATCTCAGTCACTCTGTCGGCTTCCTGTCAGAATTCGGCACTCAGGCTGGCCAATCTCTCACCCACAACCTTTATGTCAGTGATTTTCAACCTTTTTCATCTCAAGGCACCAAAATTGTCAAGGCACACCATCCAGCTTTTTGACAATTGACAAGGCACAGTGCTCTGCCGGCTGGGAGCGCACATCCTCCAATGGCCCCACTAATATATAGTCCTCCACCAAACTCCCATGGCTTACTTGCAGACCATTCACAGCACACCAATGGCACAGTGGTCGAAAATAGCCACCTTGCACATGATTTTGTCGTTCTAATTCCTAGCAGCATTCTACGGGAGGAGGGTAGAGGAAGGAGGGGAAGGGAAGGCGTATCAAGGATATATTTTCTAGCAATCAATCACCAATATGCATTAATTACAACAGAATAAAAAGATACGTTTCGCAGCAAAGCATCATAGCTCCAGATTCCCTCCTGACGTTGTCACAGGTTGGCAAAAGTCTCTTAGGCAGCTGCCAGGCATGAAAAGGAGCAGTTTTAAAAATGCAGCCTGAATGCTGCTGCCTTCAGTGTTGGCCTGGCTCCAACACTGCATCGTGGGACCTTGAAAATATGCTCCAATTAAGCAGCTTGATTGCAACATGACAGGAACCCAACAACATTGGCTCTGCCCACCGACGCACTCCCGCAGGAGCCAAGGTAGAGGCAAAAAGCCCCTCCTCCATAGCAGGAATCTGAAAAGAAGCTTTGGTACAGTCCTCTCTGTAGTATGTGCTTTGTTTGTGTCTCAGGCCTGGGCTCCAGACGCATTCTGTGCTTGTGGTTGTTTGAATCAAGCTAGAAGCATGCTACAGGCATGCTAGTGAGGTCACTTCCTGCTAGCTGAAAAACACATGTAGCCTACCACTTCATTTTGCTGCATGGATTTCTGCAGGCCCACAAATGAGTGGTTGGGGCATAAAATAAAGAACTCTACCAAAGCCCTCTTGCATTTCATAGTACAATCAAGAGCATCAAAGAGGTCTCTGTTGGTCTCTCTTTCTTCAAGTATAGCCTAGATTAAGGTAAAGGTTTCCCCACGACCGAATGGTCTAGTCGTGACCGACTGTAGGGGGCGGTGCTCATCTCCGTTTCAAAGCCTGTAGAGCCAGCGTTTTGTCCGAGGACAAGCTTCCGTGGTCATGTGGCCGGCATGACTATACGCTGTAGCGCACAGAACACCATCACCTTCCCACCGAAGTGGTCCCTATTTATCTACTTGCATTGTTAGGTGCTTTCGAACTGCTAGGTTGGCAGGAGCTGGGACAAGGAATGGGAGCTCACTCCATCGCACAGTTTTGAACTCCCAACCTTCTGGTCGGAAAGCCCAACAGCAGCGGTTTAACCAGTGGTGTCATCCTAATGATTTAAGAACAGGAACTCACTTTTGATTGGCACGTGTCAGGACCCGCTCACAGGAAGTGACGTCATAAGCCAGAGGCTGGTGGAGCCCAGGTCTACCCGCGGCTGGTTTCTAGCCAGTGACGATGTCAGTGACGAGTGGGCGGAGCCAGCCAGTTCTGTACAGCGCCTGGCGCCTACAGAACAGAAAGCAAAGAATTCCCCCCTCCCCAATTGCAGCTCCAATAGCGATGGGGACAGTCTCCCAAAGAAACCTCACACCCAGAGCGTCAGTGAAACGCTCTGGACTGGAGAGACAGCGGCAAAAGCCGCTTGGTCTTCGCGGCTAGGCGAGGTGGAGTTATTCAAAATTGCCAGGGAAGTTGACAAGTTGCCCCGCTAGGAATCCGGAGTTGCTCCCTTTAACCCTCTGAGGGCCGGCCAATCCAAAAGAAAAGCTCTTTGCAAAGGAATCGGGAGGGGGGAGGAGGGAGAGTGATGTCACTCTTAGCGGAGTCAGCCCTAATTTTAACAAGTGGAACTGAGTTCCCCCGCATTCCCCCTGCATGACATCACTGGGTTTAACCCACTGCGCCACCACGTCCCTTCATAGCCTAGATTAGGCTCAGGAAAAGCCTTTCCCACTGCGAGTGGCATGGATTGTTGTTGTGCTGCCACTTGTAATGTTACTCGGGCTGAGAGACGCTCTGGGCAGTTGCATCTATGGTCTCTTGCCCCAGCAGGCTGTTCTCCCAGATTTCTGGGAAGTCACGACTGCCTAGAGTACCAACGGCAGTACAATGGAATAATCCGCACTTCCTCAAACTCAGCTGCTTGTGGTTCTGGTACATCAGAATGGTGTATCAGAATCTCTATTTTTTTCTTGACTAAGTGCAGACAGGGAATTTATTAGGGACGTTCTTCTCGTTTTCCATTTCTTATGGTGTGTTACCATACCAACTTCCAGGTTATCATTCATAGTCTTTGAAACATTCTGGCACAATCTCCCTTCCTAGTTATCTGTCCTTGGAGGTCTCCCCGCCCCGATGGTTTCCCCCTGCTTGGTCTCTGCAGCCTGGGATAGTGGCTGTGGCTAAAAACAACTGCTGATCCAGTAAAAGGAAAGTGGGGAGCAGGAAGAGGTGCATGCATGCTAACAACTTGATACTACTCCCCTTAGTCAGCCTGCCTTCTCCTGGGTTCTTTATCCTGACAGCATCCAACGCTAAATAAAGGAGCTCAATGGCCTTCAAGCATTTATATTCCTGCAATTTACTTCTGCATCAGAAAAGCAGATTTGCAGTCTGAAGGATCAATATAGTTCCTTTTATATTTTTTCCAGAACCCCTAATTCCTGATTTAACGTATCAGTAAGCATCTCCGGGGCATCATTAAAGTTTATTACAGTTGATTACATCCTAGAAAGGTACATTGACGCGCATTCTGCTCTTTGGTAAGGCTGTTGCATTATGTAACTCTTATAAGAAACACACAGGTTTAGAGGAACAACCACTGATGATGAAGGAAAAACAGATGCAAAAGGAGGAAAGAACTCAGGGCAGTTGTCCAAGTCTACCCTCTATGCCTAATTCAATTGTGTTCATTGGTTTGCACAGACAGTTTGACATGCCTAGCCTAATTTGAACTTTTGTACATGATCAGTCTAAGACAAGGGTGGACAAGAGCCACATGGGATAAACTCCCGATGTTTGAGAGTCGAAATATTTAAGATGCATTTAAATAAATTTACTCACCATGATCATTAAATTTAGGATATTATTCAACAGAATCTCAGTTTTCTACCTGGTAAATACTTATACAGCTTAATAATTTCTTATTTACCTTTTATATAAATTGTGATGCAAAAAGGAGCTCGGCCAACATATTTCCGAGATATTTCCGAGCGCATTATATGTCAAAGAGCCACACATGGTTTGCGAGCCGTGGTGTGGCTACGCCTGGTCTAAGGGAAGGCGCCATCATTCAGTGACAGAGCACCTGCTTCAAATGCCAAAAGTTCCCGCCTTAATCCCTGGTGTCTCCAGGTAGGGCTGAGGAAGACCCCAGGCTGAAAGCCAGGAACTTTGCTCCCAAGTAAGCATAGAGAAGCGTGTGCCAGACAGACCAATTGTCTTACTTCAGGGGTTCTCACAGTGTAGGAGCGCAATCCTAAGATGGAGATAGGCCGGCATAAGCAAAGCCAGCAAAGTTTGGCCAGCACAAGGGCCACCGTAAAGCGTGTTTAGACTACTCCCGGAGGATGGCTCACATCTGTGTGCTGCCCTCTCTGACTCCAAGAGTGGTCCAAACATACTTTACGGTGGCCCTTGTGCTGGCCAAACTTTGCTGGCTTAGCTTATGCTGGCCTAACTCCATTTTAAGATTGCGCCCTGGATCATGCTTAGCTGTAATATGGGATGGTCATGCAAATGTGTACATTATTTTTCAGGGGTCAAGGTAACATACCGTTTGAGAACTCCTGGCATAGACAATTGTTCAATGGTCTGACATGGTATAAGGCACTTTCATTCATGGTATATTAGTATTTAAGGGCACAGTCCTAACCAACTTTCCAGCACTGGAGTAAGGGCAATGCAGCTCTGGGGTGAGGGAACAAACATTCCCTTATCTTGAGGAGGCCTCCATGACTACTGCAGGATACAGCACATGCCCCATTGGTACAGCTATGTCAGTGCTGGAAAGTGGGTTAGGATTGCACCCTAAGTCATAAATGTGACTCGGCTTACTGTTTCCTTGTGCACATATCCTCTCTCAGGGATCTGCTGCTGTTGTGGAGTCAACACTTCCTTTGGAGTGTTGAAAAGTGCAATGTTTTTGGCTCTTCGAAAAGATGACACTTTCCCCAGATGGCACCTTTCATTACTATTGGCTAAATCGGGCAGAAGATTTAGCCGAGAGGGTTAATGCCTCCGTTTGCCCGAAGATAACACCTGAAGATCTCAAGGTCGTGAGCTCGGGACTGCCGGAAGTCTCTGCGAGCAGCAGACCTTGGAAACTGCGGCTGATTAAAAGCTGAGTTTCAGCTGCCTCGTGGGAGGAGGAGTGTGCTGAAATCAGCTGCATCTCTGGTGGCAGCAGGGAAGCCTCATCAGCCAGCAGATGACAGACGGGTGGCTAAAGAAAGAAGGCTAAATCCAGAAAGAAAGATCTGTAGGAGTGTTGTTCTTGGAAGATAGAACATTCTGTAAAATTGTAAAAACCTTTGGGTTTGTGAGAAAGTCTGCCTATGTAAACCGCCTTGAATTCAATCATTAGAGAAATCTAGTGATCTTAAGAAAGGCGGTATATAAATAAAATGTATTATTATTATGTATTATTATTGTGGTTGCTGTGTGGAATGTGATTCTGAGAGTGTCATTATGCGAACATATCAAATACGCCCAGTGACAGCTGTTGAATAGTACAGCTCCACCACCTTGTCCCAGTTAGTAATTTTGTATCTTATTATGGCCCAGTCATGAAAGTTATGTTCCAATCCTACGGCATGAAAGTTATATTCCAATCCTATAGATGGCCTACGGCAGCAGATCTCCCTGCCACAAGTCTTCTTATGCCACTGTAAATGTTGTGCTGCTGTTGTGTGTATTGGAGTTGCCAGTACAAGTAGCCAGAGGCTCTGTGCACGTGCCAGAGATGGACCCAGCTCATTTTGGAGCAGGAAAAGCGCCGAGGGGGGGGGAGGTAGGTTGTGGGCAGGCTGGGGGTTGATCAGGGGAGGGAGGACAGGGGGCAGGAAGGCACAGGAAGGGGTGGATTTAACCTGCAGCAACACACACTGTATTCCTATTTTCCTGGCCTGACATGCCCCCTGCTCCACTCAGACTGACACCAGGGAAATAGTTAGCCTAGGTCCAAGGCTACCCCCAGCCTGATCTATGACCTACTCCCAAGGATAGCCAGGCTGCTTATAGAGAAGTGAAAAAAAAATTACCTAGCTCTCCTAGACCATCTGGTTTCTCCCCCCACAATAGCATGCAGAATGCACACTGTAGATCGGCTGCATATTATAAAATGGTGGGTGATAGGATCGGGCCATTAATTTGTTTTTTGCTAGTTCATTGAAACGGTACGTTATCTATATTCTTGCATAAAAGTGCATCTCCAACCATGTTTAGGAAGGAAGGGAGAGATTAACAGTGTCATCATCCCCTGTATTGCCCTCATGAATAAATGCAAATAGACCCTTTAAAAGGGGTGCCAACCTCTCAAGATGCTGGGAGCATGGTGTTATTGTGGACTAGAGTACTGGGACTGATTAAGTGATATGGCAGAGGAAAATCAATCCTGATTTTAGAAGGTTCTCTCCTTTTTCTGAACTGAACTAAAAAGTTATCATCATACTTGTCTGTGTGTGAAGTCATGCACATGAATCATGAGAAATCTAGAGAACTTCAAATCTGATGACAGATGGAGCTTTTCACTCCATGAAACAAATTACTCTGGCTTTGGAGTTCATTTTGGGGAGAGATAAGGACAGAGGAAATGATATGTGTATATTCTGCTAGTCAAAGCAGATGCTCGTCCCCATTAGGGGGTATTTGGTTTCTGTATGGTTTACTGACTGTCAATTAAAACAAGCAACTAAAATGTGATTAATGTTAAAATGGGCTAAAATAAAATAAATAAAAATGAACTGCAATGGTTTGGAAGCATATTTTGCCCTTACTTGGTCAACAACTTCTAGACAGGGGCAGTTTCTGATGTGCTTCATAGTTTTAGTTTTAGCTTGAAAACAATAGAGTTTAATTTTCAGACACTGATGTGGCATCTTAATGAAGACAAGAAGGTTCAAGATCACACTAAAAATAACAACTGACCCATTGGAGAATGGGTCTATGGGTGAACAACACGTTATCTTGGCCAATGTGTATTCTTCAAATTGTGTTTTCCAAGGATGAAGGCATTTGTATGACAGAACTGGCAGGCAGGAAGTGGGAGGTAAATGCCCCTCTTGGTTCCTACCCCGCCGCCCTACTTATTTTTGGTCCTGGAACTGCTTAAGGGTTAATGCCTCAGCACATTTGCTGGAGGGAACGAATGGGTAGGGGAAAATTTAAAGAGCCACTTCCATACACTGCTTGTCTCTTGCATATGAATGCTTGTGAATGCTACTGGCAAAATCAAAGTCATCAGCATTAGTTCATATGGGTTATCTGGTAGACAGAGTTGGTTTTGGATAAGAGAGACATCAGTCCACTGGCACAAGTGTCACATAAGGATTTTAGGATTTTTCTTTTAACTACATCTAATATACATATGCATAAACTGGGACACAAATGTCTGGGATGCAAGATGAATGGACATAAATGCCCAATACTAGGATGTATTTGACCACGACACAATTGTTCAGGATGCAATGATCCTGTCACTGTGTCAGAGTGCAATCCAAACCTGTAGTTAAGCAGGCACAGTTAGGCCAGCAAAATTTGGCCGGCACAAGGGCCACCGTAAGGCACATTTGGACCACTCTCAGAGTCAGAGGATGGCTCATGTCTGTGTGCTGGCCTCCCTGAGAGTGGTCCAAACATACGTTACAGTGTCCCTTGTGCTGGCCAAACTTTGCTGGCCTAACTGTGCCTGCCTAACTACAGTTTAGGATTGCACCCTCAGTCATATTTAATACCACAACTCACAAGTTCAGCCAAGTCTTCCTTTCTGTTTTTTGTGAAGTGGATATTTTTGAAACAATAGAAACTACAGCAGCTCTGTGGAAAAGTGTTGTCTCCACCTCCTCTCTCTTTCTCTGCCACCTACGAGATATACGGTACCTCAGGTTGCAATGTACGGATTGGATTTTTCCTCCCTCCGCAATGCTTATTGCTTGCACAGACTGCCTCCGCTCATGGCTTGAGTGACACTAATCAGCTGTGTGGGAAGGAGCACATTAACCGTGCGGCGTCTGACAAATTCACTCATGGCTGAGAGGGCCTTGACAGATTGCGAAGGGTTTCACATATATTTGTATGAGACCAGTTTTTATAGCATGCCCAACCAAAAATGACCCACCACTGAAGCTTGAAGTGGGTGGGAAGCTTGCAGTGCTTGTGTGGGGGAAGTGTTTAGACCATTCCAGTGATATTGGGAGGTATTATAATGTGTCTATTTGTCATGTGCCTAAGAGCGCAATCCTAAACTGGAGTTAGGCCAGCGTAAACTAAGCCAGCAAAGTTTGGCCTGCACAAGGGCCACCGTAAAACATGTTTGGACCATTCTCTGAGTCAGGAAGGATGGTGTGTGCTGGCCTCTCTGACTCCGAGAGTGGTCCAAACGTACTTTACGGTGGCCCTTGTGCTGGCCAAACTCTGCTGGCTTAGTTTATGTCGGCCTAACTCAGTTTAGGATTGCGCCCTAATTCTGGACTGAGTTACAGGAGAAGTTCCCATCATTCATCCCATTTTCATTTCTGGTAACCTGATTTTGCAGGTTTTGGTCTTGGTTCAAAAGCATACAAAACCTGTTTGACCAGAGGGAAAGGTGGGACAAAGGAAGCAAGTGTGTTTATACATTGGAAACTGTGTCTCTCTCCAGCCAGTTTCAATTTTCTTAAAAACGGTGGACTATCTCCAGTCATCGTCGGCTTTGGGTGAAACGCTCTGCAATTTATTCACCCCCCTGCCAATGTGTATTTTTCTTTCCATTCTTCCAAAATAAATGTCTATATTTCCAGTATTTGATTGGAAACCTGTCGCCCGCAGGAGAACAAGCTGCTGTCTGTACAAGCTAGTGAAAGAGTGGACTGTTCCACCCTCCACAGCCCACCTCTTATCCCAATGCCTCTTAATCAACACTCATCTTACTGTGTTTTAAGTGCCTCCTGTTTTCATTAGCTGTTTGGATTCCAAAGCAAGCTGAGTGTCGAGTAGAAGGGAGTTGCGCTCCTCAGCAGTGCAAAAGTTTCTTGAGTGCGAATGTGTTTACAATCCATTCTCAGGCCACTCACCAGCATGTCCTAAAACAAGACTGGGGATATTTGATAGCTTACCCTGAGATTGGCAAATGTTCAAGGAGGCCACTAAAGGGACCTACATTTAAGGGGCTCCTGTTTCTTCAAGAATGGCTGGACACTCTGAGCTGTTTCCCCAGAGTTTGTCTCCTGCAGCTATGCAGAATAGTTGATCTGGGTACAGATCACAAAGGGGGACCCAGGGGATGAAGGCTGTATGCATTTATTTGTGATGTTGTCACTTTCTAGGCAAACGATGCAGCTCCCAAATATGTCTGGCCTGACTTTTGATGCCTAGAATTGGAAACGGTTGTGCTACTTGAGAAGGTGCCTGGCCGGGGTGGGGTGGGTGGGGGGGTGGGGGAGCTATCATTTTAGTGTGGGTGGGGAGAAGCTTTCCTACAGAAACATCTTCCCACCCACCCCCCAGCATATTTTAGGATTAGCACATCGTATAACAAATGCACTACACACTCTATGTGTTTGTTATACAGGATCCAAAAATCTTTCTTCGAGTTGCAGGGATGTTACGTTTCCATAGCATTTGATCTGCAGCATTTTTGTCTTGTGGAACGTGCGATTCCCTCCTTTAGTAAAAGTGCTTCAATTGTGATGCTTAGCGCTAAGTGGAATGAGATTAACAGCCTAATCCTACCAAAAACACACACACCCCGTGTATCGATGCAGTGACACCGGCACAGCCCCAACTGCATCCCACAGGGGAGTTTGGTCTGCTGGAGATCTCCTCAGGGTACGGGGTCTCCTCTTGTCCCAGGGTAAGCCCCAGCATGTGTCAACTTGGAACGGTGTCAGCAATAGTGCTGACGCTGTGTTGACCCATGCAGGTGGATCTGGCCTGGGAAGGTGCTTTGGATTCAGCCGGCGCTGCCTCCACCTCCCCCCTGGGTCGTCGAATCCATCCACCCCTGCCCCATCTCCTCCCTGTTTTGCCCACCTCCACCCCATTCCGTTCACTGTGCTGGGCCCACCTGCTTTGGAGAGCCTCCCAAAATCCACTGATGCACACAGGAAGGATCTGGCCTTTCCACTGGCATCCCGGTTACTTGAGATGCAGTCAAATTATTAAAGCAATAAGGCAGACTGGAGGGAGAAAGATGGCTCCAAGATTGATTAGAAAAGAACAATAAAGAGATAAAAAGATAGCGCGCAGCCAGTCTCTCATATACCTTGCCATAACAACAGCAGCAGCAAGGACAACAACATGTTTTGCATCCGTCGCCATCGATATGCTTAGAGATAAAATACCCAGTTTCCTTTGGCACCCTGTCTCCTGGCATATTCACTAGACATGAAAGAGGTACTGGATCATCCCAATGAGGTGGGCATAGTCTCAACCTCCTTCTTCCTCCTTGTTCTGGGAAGATTATTCCCACCAACAGAGACATAGTTACACAACAAATGAGGATACATAACAAAGGGAGATGTCTTCCTGTTTCCCCAAGGCCTGGCTGGTTTACATGAAACCTTGAACAGGTTTCATGGAAGGCAGGAATACGTTATTTTCCAGGGCTCAATAGATACACCACAACACAAACTCTATTTAACACAAATCATAGCACTATTCTTTCATAACCAGGCACTCAAAATCTACGGCATCAATTGCCCCAAAACCTTTATGGCAATACTAGGAAATACAAACATAGGGCAAAAAACAAAACATAGCTAGTATATAAAATAATAAAATTTGTTTAAAAAAAAACAAAACTTTACGGCCACTTTGTGGTAATCTGTGTTCTGTGTTCTACTCTTTGTTTGGAGTGGGCCATTAGTTATTTTAGGACGAAGATAAATGCCATGTAATAACTCATTTGTGTTTGTTTATTTTTTAACGTACATAGCATCCATGGTCTCTCTGTGTGATTCAGATCATGATTTGGGTGTGTGTGACGGGAGCACCAATGGATGTTTCCCTTCCAGGGTAATTAAAAACCAGATCTTGATTGGGACTGCAGCAAAAAGTGAACCCCCCCCCACATTGCCATGATCCTGAGGATGCAATCCTAACCAGAAGTTAAGCTAGCACAATTGGGCCAGCAAAGTTTGGCTGGCACAAGGGGCACCGTAAAGTATGTTGGGACCACCTTGGAATCGGGGAGGATGGCGCACGTCTGAGTGCTGGCCTCTCTGACTCCAAGAGTGGTCCAAACATACTTTATGGTGTCCTTTGTGCCAGCCAAAGTTTGCTGGCCTAACTGTGCCAGCCTAACACCAGGTTTGAATTGCACCCTGATCTAGATTGGGTCCCCTGCCCTCAGCGGCTATTTACATTGGTTCTTTGCAACCTTCTTTCCCAGAATTGAGCAGGAATCCACAGCAGGCTCATCAGATAAACAATAACACATCTGCATACATGCTTCATTTTAAACATCTTTATGCTTTTCTTGGCCCCTTCTGCCAAAGCCTGCATTGGCTCTTCCTACACTGTTCCTTTGCTAATTTTGTCCTTGTCACATCTTGCAAGTCCTCTTTTCATTTTTCAAAAATAGTGGGCTTTTATCCCGCCATGCTTGTTCCCGTTTCCTTTCAATAAGGCTGAAAAGCACCCATTGTTTGAGACACATCTGTATAAATCATTCATTGGATGCTTCTGAATAATGAACCAAGTATACATCTAAGCCTTGCTCCGTAAATAATTTATCCGGGAGGCTGGAGGCTGCACTTGAGATGCTTTCGGGTGGCAACCAGAGGAAGTCTTTTGGAGGGGTTCATTTCTCAATCGGAAAGGCAAGTGGAAAATACCCTTTACGTGAGGTAATGAGAGAGGATGGGGGTTCAGGTGAGGTGAGGTAAAGTTTTAGGGAGTGATAACTCTGGAGGGGGAAAGCGGGAATTTGCAGAAGAGCAAAACTGGGAGGGTAACATGCTATGAAATAAAAAAACATGCTTGGAACAGTGGCATTACCAGTGCATCTTACACCTGGGACAGATGACACCTCTTCCACTACACACACACACCCCTGGATGATGAGCAGCAGATGCTTTTGGCAGCAACGGACCTGGGGTTGATGGAACTTGGCATGCAGGTATGAAGCGCGGCACCAGAAGTAGGTTGGCAGTGATGTGATGACATCATTCATTGCATCATCACGCCACTGCCAACTTCTTCTGGAGCGCTGAGATTTACAGCCAGTTCAAGCCAAGGGTCGGTGGGAGGGTCCTGCTGTTGCCAAACATGACATGGAGCTCGCAGAAACCACGCTCGGGTAGGAAACCACGGTAAGGGTAGGAAACTCAGGTGGTGTGCCTAGATACAAAGTGCAATCCTAACCTGTAGTTAGGCCAGCACAGTTAGGCCAGCAAAATTTGGCTGTCACAAGGGACACTGTAAAGTATGTTTGGACCATTCTCGGAGTTAGGGAGGATGGTGCATTCCTGTATACTGGCTCACAATCATATACACATCCAGAGATGAACCGAGCGCTGAGTGCGCCCATGGCAGGGCGATGAAACTGCGCCCCCAGCACATTGTCCCGCCCCCATGCGTCGCCCTGCCATGCCTCCCTGTGCCCAGAATAGCTTATTTTGGAGCGAAACGGACACCAGGGAGGGAGGGAGGGCCAAACAGCGCAGGTTAGCGCGTGGGTTACTCTGCGCAATGGCGCCCTGCCGCCCTGCCGCTGCTGGCACCCATGGCTCGTGCCACCCCAGGCTACACCCACGCTCCGCCTCTGTACATAACTGGGAGTAAGGCCAGTGGAAATAAAATGGACACTTCTGAGTAGGCATTAGGCTGTGAGGCTTTCTGTCCTCCTCTTCCGTTAGAACTGATTGGCTGGTGGACTTCCAATTGGAAAGCTACGAAGGAGGGGAACAGGCTGTCCTCCATGTGGGAGACAGCTTCCCCACTCCTCCCAACCTGTGTATTATTTCAGGTAGCCGTCTGGACCTTTGTGATATTAGCAGCTCTTGTAGCAATCCCTCAGGCCTAACCCCAGGCCTAACCTCAATAATGTTGTGTCGGTGCTACAGGCAGCGTCGGATTGTGCTGTCAGTTTATTTCATTTTATGTTCTATTTTAATTTTCAGTGAAACAGCTCTTGGGGGAGAAAATTCCAGCTGGCCCTGTATTTTTTCTTCTCAGATATGTGTAACTTTATGTAATCCCATCATTCCATATGCAACATCTGAATGTATCCGGTCCTTCCTCATCTCCTTGTTTGGTCTTCTTAGCCCTTCAGATATTTCTGTTATGTAGTTATGTACTTTCATTGTTTCTACCACCCTCAGACAACTTGGAGGCAAGTTATACATATTTTGCTTTTTTAGTAGCTTCTCATAAAGAAACAGTTCCTCTTATTTCATAATATTATTTCTGCTACCCTCTGTGTGTTCCCAGCCTTCAAAGTGATATTAACTTTTCAGTAACATGATGTTTGGGGTCCCGAGGCACTACTTCAAGATTGCTGTTATGAGTTTGGCCATCTCCATGACTGTGAGCGGGTCTGTCACTGGGAAACCGAAGAATGCTTAGGGATTTGACAAGGAAAACGTTACCTTGGTATGTGGCAGTGGTGAAAAAAAAGCAAGCTTCTTGCCTAGGAACTATAAGCAAAAAGATTGAAAGTAAAACGTCTTGTGAAATTGATTGGCAGTACCAATCAAAAGAAAGGACATGCAAGAACATAAGAAGAGCCCTGCTGGATCAGGCCAAAGGCCCATCTAGTCCAGCTTCCTGTATCTCACAGTGGCCCACCAGGTGCCCCAGGGAGGCATGAGACAACAAGTTGCTTGGATCCTGTTGCCACTCCCTTGCACCTGGTACTCTGAAGTAGCCTACTACTAATGTAAGGAGGTTGCACAATCCATCATTGCCTATAGCCCATGATGGACCTTTCCTCCAGAAATCCGTCCAATCCCCTCTTAAAGGCGTCTAGACCAGATGCCATCACCACCTCCTGTGGCAAAGAGTTCCACAGATTAACTACCCGCTGGGTAAAAAAAAGTACTTCCTTTTATCTGTTTTAACTCTCCCAACCCTCAGTTTTAGTGGATGCCCCCTAGTTCTGGTGTTTTGAGAGAGGGAAAAGAACATCCCTCTATCGACTCTATCCCTTCCATGCATAATTTTGTATGTCTCAATCATGTCCCCCCTCAGGTGCCTTTTCTCCAGACTGAAGAGCCCCAAACGCTGCAGTCTTTCTTCATAAGGGAGGTGCCCCAGCCCCGTAATCACTTTTGTCGCTCTCTTCTGCACCTTTTCCAGCTCCACTATGTCCTTTTTGAGATGCGGCAACCAGAACTGGACACAATATTCCAGGTGTGGCCTTACCATTGATTGGTACAATGGCATGATAATATTGGCTGTTTTATTCTCAACCCCTTTTTTAATGACCCCAAGCATGGAATTGGCCTTCTTAATTGCTGCCGCACACTGGGTCGATACCTTCATTGAATTGTCCACCAGCACCCCAAGATCTCTCTCTTGAGCTGTCACAGACAGCTCAGAAACCATAAGCCTATAGGTGAAGTTTTGGTTTTTTGCCCCAATGTGCATCACTTTACACTTGTCTATGTTGAAACGCATCTGCCATTTGGCTGCCCATTCCCCCAACTTAGAGAGATCCTTCTGGAGCTCTTCACAATCCCTTCTGGTCTTCACCACCCGGAAAAGTTTTGTGTCATCCACAAACTTGGCCACCTCGCTGCCTATCCCTGTCTCCAGGTCATTTATGAACAAGTTGAAAAGCACCGGCCCCGAAGACAGATCCCTAGGGCACTCCGCTTTTCACTTCTCTCCATTGTGAAAATTGCCCATTGACCCCCACTCTCTGTTTCCTGGCCCTCAACCAATTGTGAATCCATAAGAGGACCTGCCCTCTTACTCCTTGACTGTGAAGTTTCTTCAGCAGCCTTTGGTGGTGGACTATGTCAAACGCCTTCTGAAAATCCAGGTATATGATATCCACAGGTTCACCTACATCCACGTGCCTGCTGACCTTTTCAAAGAATTCCAAAAGGTTCACGAGGCAAGACTTACCCTTACAGAAGCCATGCTGACTTTCCTTCAGCAATACTTGTTCCTCTACGTGTTTTAGGATTTTATGATTGTTGAGGCTTTCCACCATCTTACCCGGAACAGACGTTAGGCTGACCGGCCTGTAGTTTCCAGGGTCCCCCCTTCCCCCTTTTTTAAGATTGGCGTAACATTGGCTATCCTCCAATCCTCTGGCACCGTGGCTGTTTGAAGGGACAAGTTGCATACTCTAGTCAAGAGGTCAGCAACTTCGTTCTTTAGTTCCTTAATAACTCTTGGGTGTATACCATCTGGGCCTGGTGACTTGTTTATATGTAATTTATCAATTTGATCTAAAACATCTTCATTATTTGATATAATTCCTTAGATAGGAAGGGCTGTTCGGGCTGTGGTATCTGCCCAAGTTCTTCTGCTGTGAAGACGGACGCAAAGAATTCATTTAATTTCTCTGCGATCTCCAAGTCCCCTTTTATCTCCTCTTTCCCTCCCTCACCATCCAGCGGGCCAATTGCCTCTCTGGCAGGTTTCCTGCTTCTAACATATTTGAAGAAGCTTTTATTATTCCCCTTTTATATAACCCCTGCTAATTGAGCAAGAGGCACTTTTTCAAGTGAGGTCCTCTAATATTTAGCAGGGGGAGAGCAATTGTCCCTCTTCACCCCAGCACAGTGTCTTTCTCGTGGCTGTTGCTGGTGGTGTTCTCCATTCTTTTAGATTGTGAGCCCTTTTGGGACAGGGAGCCATTTAGCTTTATTATTACTATTTGCCTGTAAACCACTTTGTGAACTTTGTGTTGAAAAGCAGTATATAAATACTAGTGATTGATTGATTGATTGATTGATTATTCCCCTTTATGTTGCTAGCCATGCGTTCCTCAAACTCTTTCTTGGCCTCCCGTATCACCTTCTTACTTGTCTTTTGCCAGAGTTTATGTTGTTTTTTATTCTCCTCACTGGGGCAAGACTTCCATTTATGGAAGGAAACTTCCTTGCTCTTTACAGCTTCTCTAACTTTGTTCGTCAGCCATGCAGGCACCCTCCTGGACCTTGTCGAGCCCTTCTTTCTTTGTGGTATACAATTCCGCTGGGCCTCTACTACTATTATTTTAAACAGCCTCCACGCAGCCTGGAGAGACTGGATTCTTTTTACCTTCCCTTTCAATTTCTAACTAGCCTCCTCATCTGAGGGAAATCTGCCCTTCAAAAGTCAAGGGTTCTTGTGTCAGATCTACTCTGCACTCTTTCCTGGACATGTATGGCAAACCAATCTCAGCATGGTCACTGTTCCCCAATGGCTCAGTAACATTTACATCCCTAACTAGGTCCTGAGTACCACACAATATTAAATCCAGAGTCACCTGTCCTCTGGTGAGCTCCATGACTAGCTGCTCTAAGGCATAGTCATTTAGCACGTCAAGGAATCCGGTCTCTCTTTCTTGACCAGAGCAGCAGTTGACCCAGTCGATATGAGGATAATTGAAGTCCCCCATGATTACAATCCTGTCTCTCTTGGTCAACACCCTGATTTGTTTCCTCATTTCAAGGTCGCCTTCAAGTTTTTGATCCGGAGGACGATAGCAACCCCCCCCACTATTACATCGCTCTTATGGTCTGGTAGTTTAACCCACAGTGAGTCTATGGTGGAGTCTGGCTCACCTTCAGTTTCTACTCTGCTGGATTCTATCCCTTCTTTGATATAGATGGCCACCCCTCCGCCAACACGCCCTTCCCTGTCCCTCCTATAGAGTTTATAGCATGGGATTACAGTATCCCACTGGTTCTCTGCATTCCACCAGGTTTCCGTTATGCCTACTATATCAATCTTTTCCCTAGCCACCAAACATTCCAATTCCCCCATCTTTGCTCGGAGACTTCGAGCATTCGCATAATAACACCTATATACGGGGTTCTCTAAAGAGGGACTGTTTTTTGATCCCTTTTCCCCTCCTCTCCTTTTACTGGACAAACTGTCACTTACACTCAGCTTAGAAGTTCTATTTCCTACTCCTCCATTACTCTTTGGTACTCCTCCACCCTCCTCTTCCGATAGGGATGAGGAGTTCCGAACCGGACGCCACTCGGCTCCTGTCGGCTTTCCCCCAGGGATCAGTTTAAAAGCTGCTCTGCCACCTTTTTAATGTTAAGCACCAGCAGCCTGGTTCCATTCTGGTTCAAGTGAAGCCCGTCCCTCTTGTACAGGCCTGGCTTGTCCCAGAATGTCCCCCAGTGCCTAACGAATCTAAACCCCTCCTCCTGACACCACCGTCTCATCCACACATTGAGACCCCTGAGCTCCTTCTGCCTAGCTGGCCCTGCATGTGGAAAAGGTAGCACTTCTGAGAACGCTACCTTGGGGGTCCTGGCCTTCAGTGTCCTGCCTAGCAACCTACATTTGGCTTCCAGGACCTCCCGACTACATTTCCCCATGTCGTTGGTGCCAACATGCACCACGACCGCTACCTCCTCCCCAACACTCCTTACCAGCCTATCTAGACGAGACGTGATGCCCACAACCTTCGCACCAGGCAGGCAGGTCACCGTGCGGTCCACACATCCGTCGCAGACGCCCCTCTCTATATTCCTAACTATAGAATCGCCCACAACAAGGAGACCGCAACCCCCCTCCCGGCGAGGAGCATCCTTAGTGCGACTGGATGCGGGCTCGTCACTGGAAGAAGGGGTCCCCGCTGGGGGATTGATTCCCTCTGTTCCAGGCTGACGTCCTCCAGCCCTGAGACTCCTTTCCCCAGCAGCTGAGGAGCTGCCCATCTGAGGATGGGATGAAGCCTGCAAGTCCCTGGATGTCTCACCATGGACCCTCACTGCCTGCCTCTGCTTCTCCAGGTCCGCAACCAAGGCCTCTAGGGAGCAGACGCGTTCCCTGAGTGCCTGGAGCTCCTTGCACCGAGGACACACCCACGACTTATGCCCCAGAGGCATATAGTCATACATGTGACACTCTGAGCAAAACACTGGATAGGACCAGCAAAAGAAAACATTTTGTACAGTGAATCGTTAATTTATAGAATTTGCTGCCAAAGAAGTGGTAAGGGCGGCTGGCCTCGATGGCTTGAAAAGGGAATTACAGCCCAATCCTATTCTGTGGGCTGTCACATGCCGCCATTTACAACAGTGGAAGAGTCTTCTGCTGTTGTAAAATGGCTGCCGACAGAATGCATAGTGGCAGGCATAATGGCACACCCCAGACCCTATCCTCCCTTTTTTCAGATTCCCCAATCCCCTTCTCTCCTTGTGCCAACTACAGAGCTGGCACAGGTCCAAGGAGACCCATTCTGAAGCAGGAGGCTTAGGGTAAGGTAAAGGAATTTAAATCCCCCTTTTCCTCCAAACTCTCTCAATCTGCTGCCCTGCTGGATATTGTGCATATCTTTTTTGGTGTGGCTACAACAGCAGGCATGCGGGGCCGGGGGAGGAAGGGCTCTTAGACACCTCCATAGATAATCAGTCTAACGCTTAGAAGCCCTGATAGCTAAGCAGAACCTTCATGTTCAGAGACAGGTACGCCACAGAAAGCCAGTTATTCTGGGAAAACCACAGGGGAGAGCAAATGCCTTCATGTTGTATTAATGGACTTCTCAGAAACAACTAGCTGGTCACTGTACTGGATGCTGGAACTTCACTCTGGTTCAGGAACAATTCTCATGTTCTTGTGCCTTAATGACTGGAGATGTTTCTCTAGCAGCTCAATCCTACCAACCAACCCCTCCTTGCCGATGTAGCTGTGCCACCACAATGCATGCTGAATCCTGTGTAGGGGGCAGTCCTTGGGTAAGCCTCTGCCAGAGGCAGATCTAAGGGGGGGCAAATCTCTAAGTTTTGCAAGAAGCCTTACCTTGCAGTGGAAAACACTCCTCTCCTGCACTGTTCTAGCCAATCCTCACAGGGAACAGCAACATCTTGGCGTTGCTTACTGGCTATAGCAGCAAGGGAGAGGAGGGATTTACATGACAGGGTTAGGCTTCTTGCAACACTTAGAGCTTTGCCCTCCCTTAGATCTGCCTCTGGCCTCTGCCGCTCGAATGGGTCTACTTGAACTTGCGCCAGCGATGTCGCTTCTGCAAGGCCAAGTGGACTCAGGAAGGTGGATCAAGGTCAAGAAGGATATTGGATGTTGGCCATGTCATACCACTCCCAACTTTGATCCACCTGCCCCACACTGATCTTTGCCAGGGTGTTCCATCCACCCCCACCTTCCTCCTGCCCCCTGCACTGAGTTACTGGTGCCAGGGGTCATTTGTGGACATTCACACTGGCTGTGTGAAACGGCATGTCACCTTTTGTGACAGCCATAAAGGACAACGCAGTGCTGGGGTGCTAGTTCTGGCAGCACAAAGTCCTCATAGGATTGGGCCATTAATCATATGAAATATCTCTCCAGCCTTTGGAAGGTGACATCCTCCTGCTAGTGGGAAGGGCAGAGAAACAATTGGAAGTAAGAGTGCATTTGGGCAGATTGAATTGGAGGAAACTTGAGTTCTGCTGGAGACTGGAAATAGCCTTTGTGTCTGTGCCACGCTGTTTCGGAGAGGTAACCTGGAGCAGGATTAGTGATTGAATGGTCTCTTGTGGAATTTGATCGTCATTCATTCTGCATTGCTGGCATATTTATAAATAAACCCAATGATAAAATACAGTGAATATTACCAGGACACCAAAAATCTCAAGTGCTCTCTTATCGAAAGGATGCTAAATCCTATTCGTTTCCCCTGTCACTCCTTGAGGAAGTGCTTACTACTTGGGGAGTGCTTAACTTTATTATGAGTCACTTTCCAACTAAGATCCGAGGGCACCTTGCAACCCTAGTCGCTTGCAGCAAACACAACACAATCCTGTGGCACCTAAAAAACTAACACATGTATTATAGCACAAGCTTTCATGGAGCAGAGCCCAGTTCAGCAGATGCATGGGATGAAATTATGAAATGCACCTAATGAAGTTGGCCCAAATCCATGCGCGCTTATTCTCTAATCTAATACATTTGTTAGTATTTAAGGTGCCAATGGGATTGCGTTGTGTTTGCTTCAACAGACTCGGGTTGCAATCCTGTGCACCTTGGCAGTCAGCCAGGGGTGGAGGGAGGGTGTAGCTAGGGCTGCGGAACGCATGGGCGCCAGCAGCGCGGAGGTGGCAGAGCGAAGAGGAACCGGCGCGTCTTTTGGCCCTCCCTCCCTCCCTGGTGCCTGTAGCGCTCCGAAATGGAGCTCTTCCGGGCGCTGGGAGGCGTGACGTGGTGACACACGGGGGCGGGGTGACGTGCCGGGGGCGCAGTTTCGTCGCCCTGCCATTGGCGTGCTCTGCGGCCCCGATCCTCTCCGTACGCCACTGCAGTCAGCCCTCCCCAAGCACAATGGGACGTATTTCTAAGAGCAGAATCCTAGAGCAATCCTAACCTGGAGTTAGGCCAGCACAGTTAGGCCAGCACAGCTTGGCTGACACAAGGGCCACCGTAAAGCATGTTTGGACCACTCTCAGAGTCAGGGAGGGTGGCACTCGTCTGTGTGCTGGCCTCTCTGATTCCTAGAGTGGTCCAAATGTACTTTACAGCATCCCAAAACTGTGCCATGCTTCTTTTCTACTCAACAGAAAGGTAAGGAGAGAAAAAGGGGGAACATGAAAGATGGAAGGAATTGGAAAAAGGGGGGGATACTCTTTGGTCTCTGTTTCAGGCACCAAGATGTCATGGGCCAGCACTGTTAACCAGTAATAAAGGTAGTTTTTAAAAAGCACAACAAATAAAACTACAGCAACAAAGTTGGATGTCACATCCTTGGATGTGGAAGCTACAGCCCTCAATAGCAGAGGGGAGAGAGAGAGAGAGAGAGAGAGAGAGAGAGAGAGAGAGAGAGAGAGAGAGAGAGAGAGACTGGCATAGCTAATGAAAATGTAGCCCAGTGCAGAGGACAAAATGATGCCCTGGAAGTGATGTCACAACAGGAAGTGACATCACAGTTGTATTTTCATTTTATTATATTTTTGTCCACAACTTTTGGTAGAATGAAGACATTACACTCTGATTCATTTCATTGCATTCTGCACTGAATTCAGCATTGAATGGTGTACAACATGATGGTATTATTCATACCTACCAAGGTTTTCACCATTTTGGCCACTAGTGTCAAGCTCAGCTCGTTGCCCCCCCAAAGCTTGTTGCCCGGTGCAATTGCACCACCCTGCACTTCTTTAGCTACGCCTCTGCACTCTGAACATGCTCAGATATTTCAGGGGTGAGTGTTGACTCTAGAAACAGGTTGCAGCTCAGCCCTGATTAGTTTCACACTTTCCCCCACAAGTTGAACCGTCCAGAGTGACTGTGAGGGGCGATGGAAAAAATAGCTTGTGCTGTTTTGCTTCTATTTTGAAAATCCCTTTGCTTCTTACCTGCTGCAAACAGCGTTGCTGATATAGTCATCACTGTCAACCAAGAAACAAGATGGTCTCTATGGAAACAAGGGGGAAATATCAGCATAACTGTAGCCCTCTTAACAGTTGTTTCAAGAGAGTCTGCTCCTCCAATTCAGTTGATGGGCATATTTCCCTCTTCCTTGCTCCTGAAGGCCTTTCCAGGCGGCCGCTTTGCGATGGGCCAGAGCTCAATGGCTGAGCATGTGCTTCCCATACAGAAAATCCCAGGCTCAGGGCACAATCCTAAACTGAGTTAAGCTGGTATAAACTAAGCTAGCAAAGCTTGGCCAGCACAAGGGCCGCTGTAAAGTACGTTTGGACCAAGCCTTGGAGTCAGAGAGGCCAGCACACAAATGTGAGCCATCCTCTCTGACTCTGGCAATGCAATCCTATGCATGTCTCCTCAGAAGTAAGCCCCACTGAGTTCAATGGGATTTACTCCTGGGTACGCATGCAAAGGATTGCAGCCCGAGAGTGGTCCAAACATGCTTTATGGTGGTCCTTGTGCTGGCCAAATTTTGCTGGTGTAGGTTATGCCAGCCTAACTCCAATTAAGGACTGTGCTCTGAGTCTGCAGCATCTCTAGGTAGCCCTGGGGGAAAAAAGAGCCCTCCTAGAAACTCTGGGAAGCTGCTGCCAGTTTATTTTGACAACACTGAGCTGAAGGTTCAGTGGCCCAATTCAGTAGAAGACTGCCTCGTATATCCACTTTCTGGCATAGTGCATGATTGTGTGGCAGGAGGTGTGGACTGATGGTTGAGCTGCTGGTACTGCCTGACGCTAAGCAGGAAAATCTGTGGTTTGCTTTTGGATGGGAGACGGATGCCAGGTTGTGACAAGCTGCAGTACCTGAGGTGGCAGAACAGAGTCGCTGTGGAGTTGATTAGCTCACCGCAAGTGAGAGCTGCGGTGCAGTGTGTGAGAAGGCCAGTTGGCAAAAGAACAGAATACGACCTTGAGGACCTGTCCAGGCTTGACTTGTGATTGCCTGCTGAGGCTTGATGGCAGGCAGCCAAAGGAGAGAACCACACGGTGAAGGCTACATCTGGGACTGAGGATTGGCAGATCACAAGAATACTGTAGATTTGTAAAAACCCCATTGAAAAAAACGGTGGTTTAGACTAGCCTGCTTATGTAAGCCACCTTGGGCATTTGCTTTGGCATGGGAATGGTGGGGTATAAATTCTTCAAAATAAAATAATGAATAATTGTTGTATTGGTTTCAGATTGCCCCAATGTTTTTCCAATGTACTTCTGGTTAGAACAGGGGTCTCCAAACTCCAGCCCAGGGGCCACTTGCGGCCCTTGGAGAGCTTCTATCTGGCCTGTGGCAAGCTTCTGATCCCCTACGATGGCAGTGCTCCAAGCTGTGCTCTGGTTGTGTGCAACCTCCCTGGCTGGCCTCATCTTATAGCTGGGTGTGTACGGTATGTCAGACAAGGAATGGGCAGAGGATATAATATCAATATTCACCGCACTCCCAGGGAAATTGTGCTTGGGTATCCATTTGGGGATGTCGCTCGCCACTGTGAGTTTATCTCATTAGACGCAGAGAAAGCATAAAACATCCAGGACACAGCTAATAAATAAATCAGGTTTATTTGGAAACAGTATATATATCTCTTGATGCAAGTTTTGAATCACTTGGAAATAATATCGAACGTTGCCATGACACCAGAAACCAAACAATACTGTATTTTACAATGCAAGGCAGAGAAGAGTGTGGAGGCAAAGATAAGAAGTGTGATGGTTTTGTCAGTTGGGGACTTCTACATGTAACCTTATTTAATTTTCTCCGTTAACCGCTTTGTGAAAGTTTTTGTCGAAAAGAACAAGTACATATTCTTAAGAACTGTAAATCCTCCATCACCCATCAGCCTGCAGAGTGAACAATCATCCGGTGCCACCTCAAGCAGAGCACAAGATATTAACATACCTATGGAATATGAGGTATAACACAGAGGTGTGGTGTAGTCAACTCTACAAACCACATTGTGAATATCTATAACCCACACAGTGCACAGGGTCAACACCAAAAACCAAAGTCTCTCCCAGCTGCGCACACACACGCACACATACACACGCACGCCATAGACTGCACATACTCGAGCCTGAGGTAATTTTTCTTAACATGTCTATTTTCAGTGCACACTGAGCAAGGAAAGCTGAAGAAGGAGAGAGAAGGAAGAGATCTGAGGCAGAGGGTCCTTGGATGGGGACAAGAGAGGAACAGGAGTTGAAACGGGTCCATCCCACTCTCTTGAGCAATGCCAGCACCCTGCGCAAGGCAAGCAGGCACAAATCTCCTCAGCAGGGCCAGTCCCAGGGGGTGCTCTGCTAGACCCATACCCCTGTCCATGGGGCCAGACTGGTAGATTTAGAGTGCAATCCTAATCTGGAGTTAGGCTGACACAGTTAGGCCAGGAACGTTTGGCTGGCACAAGGGACACCGTAAAGTATGTTTGGGCCACTCCCAGAGTCAGAGAGGTCGGCACACAAGACGTGTACCATTCCCCCTGACTCCAAGAGTGGTCCAAACACACTCTACGGTGGCTCTTGTGCCGGCCAAACTTTGTTGGCCTAACTCCAGGTTAGGATTGCGCTCTTATTCTTAGTGGGCAACAATAACAGCAATAGTGATGTTGATTATGACTGCTGCTGCCTAGCATGTTTACCCCACTGCAACAATGCCCCACGTTAATGTTGGCTGACTGAGAAGAAAAGAACACCATGTCAGCTGTCTGGTAAGTGGGGATTTACCAGACAGCTGCTGGTCACTAGTGGCTGGCTGGGCCCAATCCTCTCTTATTATATTGGATCTTGTTGTTTCATGCCTCCCTGGGGCACCTGGTGGGCCTCTGTGAGATACAGGAAGCTGGACTAGATGGGCCTTTGGCCTGATCCAGCAGGGCTCTTCTTATGTTATGTTCTCTCAGCTGGGCTCCTCATGGAGCGCTGAGCCCTTGGCAGTTGCCCTGGGGTGCCGTATACTGACATCAGCACAGCTCCACAGCATGGCTGAGAAATGCATCACCACAGGTTTTGTTCCAATGGTGATCTACAGTGAGAAAGAAGCTGTTGCAGATCAAAGGAAAAAATACCAATTCTGAATGAGGGGTGTGTGTGTGTGTCATGTGACCTCCCCCAGTGAAATTTATCTCCTAATATCTATTTAGATATTGCAGGGCTCAGGAACCAGTGCTTGACTTTATTAACTGGTCTCATTCTGACCCTCATTGCTTACTCAGAAGGAACTCGGCTGCAAAGAGATGGATCGTTTTCATAAGAGGGAAAGTGCTATTTTCACATTGGTTGTTTTTTTCTTAAAAGATGTTCCACATTCTTGAAATAAAAATCCCATATGCCTTTGGATATGCCTTCCATATCCCTTTGGAAGACAGTCACCCTCCTAAACTTAACTTTGTACCTTGCTTTTTATGATCCTGCTATCAAAAATTACTCATTTGTTTAAACATGAAGAAAATGTTAGAAGCAGGTCTCAGTGGCGTTCCTGGGGGAGAGGGGGGCAAAACGCTAAGTGTTGCAGGAGCCTGAGCTCCTGTGTAATGTGGGTCCTCCCCCTTGCCTCCAGAGCTATTCACTGCTCAGAAAGCCAGCTCAGAGGCTTTGCTCTCCAAGCCACAAATGGCTCTGGAGGCTAGGGGGAGGAGCTACGTTACACAGGAGCTCAGGCTTATGCAACACTTAGCATTTTGCCCCCCTTGTAGGAATGCCACTGTCAGGTCTGCATGTAGGCCATTCCTGCACATGTTTACTTGGAAGTAAAATCCATTGATTTTAATGATACTTATAGCCTGATTGTGTACTAACTCAAAAGTAAGTCCCACTGTGTTTAATGGCTTGCTCCCAGGCAAAAGGGATTGCAGCCCCTTTGCTGAATAAACCTGTGCTGGATTTCAGTCAGAGGCCCAATTCAGACATCACACCAAACCATGGTTTTGTGCTAAATATAGTTTAGACTTCAATGCACGGTTTGAGCTTTCCAATATTCACTCCTATTTCCATTGTACAGCAGCCTGGAGAAGAAACAACAGCTGTAACTGTGATATGTCAATGACTTGTGCATTCAGACATCATAACAAGCCACAGTTAGTACCAGCTGTGGTTTGCAAGTCAGCTTCAAACAATGGCTTCATATCCTGGTTAAGCAACATTCTGCAAACCATGGTTTGTGATCTGATATAGGCTCAAATGTAAGTACACACCATGGTTTGGTGTAATGTCTGAATGCAGCCTTGGGGTAAGAAAGCTGGTAGGGGTCACATGAAACCTGGTAGGGGTCACATGAAACGTGGCACTGCATATCCATTGTGGATGAGAGCACCAGAATGTAGAGTACAGAACAGAAATGTCACTGTGTTATGATATGGAATCTGGAGTCTGTAAATTCAATTGTAAAAAGTTCAAAGTTTATATATTAAGGAGCAGAATATCACATGATGCAAAATCTCATGAAGCCATCACGTGTGCTTTTTTTTGTTTTGTTTTTTTGTTTCTTACAGTACAACAACTTCAACTACGGTACACGTCCTGTCACTGGAAAACTGTTGGCTGATCATGATGAAAACTGATCATACTTGCTAATTAACTTACACTTTTGATATCACAATTTGTCATCTGGTTTTACCTGGGCAACAAAAGCAAAGTTAAAAGTATAACGCAAAATGAAATTTGCACCAATGCCAAGAATTGCCACTGCCACAAAAAAAGTGCATTTTTTAAAAAAAAAAAACAACCCTCAAATGTTCAATCTTCTCTAGATAAAACAAATCCATTGAAGGACCAATCAAATCAATGCATCTGTAGTATATATACTGTACATTTGTTTTAAAAGCTCCCATCAGTTCATTGAATCAAGATTGGAACTTGCATCAGAAGCCTTTTTTCCCTTTGTATTGAAGGGAACCATGATACGGTTTTTGTTCCCATCAGCAAAGCTTGCCCATTGCTTGATGGAAACTCCATCACCTTATGCAGGCCAGATTTACCCTGCACTAAATCATTGCACAAAATTGAGGTTCACCCTTCTGTACACACACAGATTGTCTAGAGCAGTGTTTCTCAAACTGTGGGTCACGACCTAATGTGTCAGGTGGATGCAGAAAGCTGGGAGCAGCCTCTTGGAAACTGCAAACCTAACTCTTGCTATTTTTCTTTTGTGAGTGTTAACAGTTTGAATTTTCAAGTGAGGGTTTTTAAAATTTTGTTTTGAGTTCAGTGCTTTTGCATAATATTTTATCCTGATCTCGCTTTCTGTCAGGGGTGTTTCATGGTTGTGCAATTACCGCAGTCCAAGAATGCCAGTTTGCATTCCAGGAGTGTCATTTGATTATGTCACAGTAATTGCACTTCCCGCTTGATGACGTCACTTCCGGCTATGACCTAACCTGCAGGTTAATGACATCACTTGCGGTAGGCTCCGACACAAGTGCCATTCTAAAAAGTGGCCCCTGGTCTAAAAAGTTTGAGAACCACTGACCTAGAGAAGAGGACAACAGCTAGAAAACTAGTTTTTATTTTTAAAAAAGATGAACTAGTCACAGATGCTCCTTGTGGTAAATACCTGCCAGGCAGCTTCAAGTATTTACAATACTACCTTTTAAAGTTACCTCTTTACATTAATGTAAAGAGGTCTTGTTTACAAAGTGATTTCAAGGACTGTTCCCTCCATCTACTGTCATCCCCTTGGCCTCAGGAGCCCCTCAAGAACTTCAGCTGAACGGCCAGCATCTTTAAGGCACTGCACATACATTCTAGACTCTGTCTCAGTGGAGCGTCCTTCACTGGATCACGCATTTCTCTCTCTCCCTTGTTTGTCCTTCCCGGAGGACTTTGGATTTGATGTATTTCAGGTCACTATTGACACTGGGACGGCGAGCAAAGGGGGAGATCATGCCATAGGCATCCGTCTCTTTGACCTTGTGCATTCTGAAGGACTTTTGGTGAAAAGCGTCGCCATACTGGACCGAGATCTTCCTGTGGAGGGCTGGACTCATCTCATGGGGCAGCTTCGCCATGCTGAAGAGGACATAGAACATCTCGTTCACATTGGTATTCTTCTTGGCTGAGACTTCAAAGTAAGCACAGTTCTCATCGCTGGAGACAAGCTTCTCTGCTTCCTCTGCGCGCACTTTGCGGTACAGTTCGCTGTGATCGTTCTTGTTGCCACAGATCACCATGGGGAGGTCGGCGGTTTCCCTGGTCTTGTTCTTCAGGCAGGATTTAACCTCCAGGATCTGCTTCTGGAGTCTCTTCACCTCATCAAAAGATTCTCGGTTGTCCAAACTGAACACCAGGATGAAAACATCTCCTGCAAGAATCCAAGAGAAACAAATGAAGTCAATCAGTTTGCGATCTACGTTTTTAAAGTAGTATATAGGACAGCACAAATATGTTTTTTCTTTATACAATTTTTACTTTTCATGTGATTGGACGGATTTCTGGAGGAAAGGTCCATTGTGGGCTATAGGCCATGATGGATTGTGCATCCTCCTTACATTGATGGTGGGCTACTTCAGAGTACCGGGTGCAAGGGAGTGGCAACAGGATCCAAGCATCTTGTTATCTCATGCCTCCCTGGGGCACCTGGTGGGCCGCTGTGAGATACAGGAAGCTGGACTAGATGGGCCTTTGGCCTGATCCAGCGGGGCTCTTCATATGTTCTTGTGTTCTTATGATGAGAAGTGTATAAGCAAGCTGTTGACTTGCTTCAATCCTTACACCCTCAATCTACTCAATCTCAATTTACATCTCAATCTACTTCTTGACTACACACCGTGGTGCAAACACACACATACACACACACACCAAGTGAAAAAGAATTGTGGTGAAGAATACGTGAAACACAATAAGGGGAAAAACCTCTGATCATAACACAATTGTACACTGACATGTTAACAATGCACAACAACTTACATGATTAATATAATACATTCAAATCAAAACTTATATATCCATCTGCAACTGACGTCTAAGCAGAACAAAACTAGCTTATCGTAGGTAATTCAGAAAACATTTCTCAGAATGTTTTTCAACAATTTTTTTCAGAAAAATTGGATAGGAGTGCTATTTATGGAGGTGTAGGAGGACGTGGGCATATGAAAGGAACACAATGAATTCAAATACTATGGAATGTAGACAACAGCATTTAAAGAAATGGCGGGTTTACTACACCCCCCCTCCCCCAGCAACATCCCTCATTCCACACGCGTTTTCTTTTGCAAGGTGGAAGAATTTTAATCTTATTTCCCTGCTGGTAATAATGTCCATCTCAACTGGAAATCCTTACTGCTATCTTATGCCATGTGCAGCTTTGGTACTGAACAGCTAGCAAACTCCCAGCTGTTGACTGGCTTCAATCCTTACACCCTCAATCTACTCAGTCTCAATCTATTTACATCTCAATCTGCTCCTTGACTACACACCTCTTGCCCATTTCCTCTCTTATTTCAGCTCCATTTCCTCTCTCAAAATTACATATCCCTGCACTAGTTCTGGTTCATAGCTCCTAGGCAGTTGCCTCCCTATAGATCTTCCCTGTCTGGGTCCCATTTCCTACTGCTGTAGCTCATTTCATAGCTTCTGCACCACCCCCATATCATCAACCCCCCACCCCAGTTCCTGCTTGTTAGCTCCATTCCAGTTTACCATGCATGATCCATCTCTGCACCTGACAAAGTGGGCTCCGATCCATCACAGCTTCTGCTCCATTACACTAGTCAGTACTTAAGGAGCCACAACACTGATTGGCTGCTTCTAACATTACAGCTCTTTACTGGCAGCTGAAGCATTGCTTTCCTGCAATTAGCTGGAAGTGGCATTAAAATGGAAATTCCACCCAGCACTTTCATGTAGTGCCATCTGATCCAGCCATGGCCACACTCCTTCTGTAATATGTACTCCTATGTTCAGTTCCACTCAGCAAAGTTCCTGGCCAATGACGAAAGCTTCCTCTTTGCATATTCAACACATGTATTGCTTTCCTGCAATAGTGATTAGTGAATAGCTGAGTGATTAGTGATGAATTTCCCCTCACTAGGCAGCATTTGGTGTGTGCGTGCACATGTGTGTGAATTACAGGTTTTTCTCTCCATTTTTAGCTTATGTGTCCATTATAGCAAAATAGTGCTACTTTGCTGTAAAAGACAAAATTCAAACCCTATTTACCCTTGCTAACTGGGCAAGAGGCACTTTTTCAAGTGGTGTTCCTCTTACATTGAGCAGGGGGAGAATAACGGTCCCTCTTTACCCCAGCACAGTGTCTTTTCTAGCGGCTGTTGCTGGTGGTGTTCTGCATTTTCATTTTTTAGATTGTGAGCCCTTTTGGGACAGGCAGCTGTTTAACTTTAAAATTATTTTTTGCCTGTATAGCGCTTTTGTTGAAAAGCGGTATATAAATACAATTGATTGATTGGTTGATCTTAATGCTACAGCCCTGTTTTTCTGACTCCTCTTCCATCTGCCTTCTTTCAATAGTTCCCTTTTGGTGTATTTTAAGGCTTCATGTAGCACACAAGAATTTCCTGCTGTTCCATTCATGTGGTCATTTGTTTTCTGGACAGTTTGGCTCTTCCCCTCCTGCTGGTCAGAGAAATGCTGACGTGGAAGGTCACAGCATGAATGGCTTGTGGTTCCATAGAGTGAGCTCTGCTTCTTTGCCCTGCTGCTGGGGTTTTCAACCTGTCCTCAATTACATCCCATGAATAAGGGCCAAACTAGACAAGACTTCACAGGTATGTGTAGTCAGATCTCCCAACACCTTTTTCCAAACTCTACAAAAGCAACAACTCTACCCCCCCCCCTTGCACCAGGGCTGTGGATTTAACACGTGCTCTTGCACCATTTCTTCAGCTGAAATCCTCTTTCCTCCATTCTCTGCAAACAGCTACCAGCATTCTGGGGAAAGGAACCTGACAAATCTTACAATATGAGTAAGATTTAGTGCATGCATTTTGTGCTCGCTCTCTCTCAGAGGCGGAGGAAGGGTATAGCCCAGGGTGGCGCAAGCCATGGGCGCCGGCAGTGGTGGGGCGCCGTTGCGTGGAGTCTGCGGAGTCACCCACGTGCTGTTTGGCCCGCGCACCCTCCCTGGCGTCCGTTCTGCTCCAAAATGGAGCTATTCCAGGCGCAGGGAGGCATGGCTGGGCGACGCACGGGGGCGGGGCGACATGCTAGGGGCGAGGTTTCGTTGCCCTGCCATGGGCGCACTCGGAGCTCTGTTCGTCCCTGCTCTCTCTCTCTCTCCCTCCCCCTCCCGTTTTTGAACAGCCTGCAGACTAATTTCACAGCAGTCGCTTTGTGTGTTAAGATGACTTCCTACCTCCCTTCTTCACCTAAACCATATGGTTTGCAATACACAAAAGGGTCTCCTGCAGGCAGGTCATTCATTATCCTGCTGATAGCTTGACCCTTCCAGGCTGTTGCACTCCGAAGTTGGACTTGACTTTCAGACCTACAGTCACTTTGCTCAGAATATCTGAGCTGGAAGCCTCTTAGAATTCAATGCTCTGCTAAATCTCTATTCTCATTTTCTTTGGTTGAAAGAGGCAGGCAGTCTTGTCGTGGAACACCGAGCCTGTGCAAAAGAGAAGCAGTTCATCCACCCAGAAATGAAGTGTGGAGACAGTTTCACAATGATAACTGCCATCCAGAGATTTATCCCCAGCAATTTTGCCCAGTTAGGAAGTGAAAAGGAAGGACTGCTCACAACCGGAAATCCCTGGAGGCTTCCTGATTGAGCTGCAGGGTGTAATCCTGCATACAGAGCTGCAAATTGTCAATGGACTGTGTATTCCTGATAGAAGACTTGGATAAACCCACCTTTTCTAGCTATGTTCATACAATAATAAAGCAGTTGGAATTGATGTTATTGAAAGCCCAATCCTATGGATGTCAACTCAGAAGTAAGCACAATTATAGTCAAGGGGGCTTACTCCCAGATAAAAGTGGATAGGATTCTTGCCTCAGTGGATTCTTATTCTACTTTAGGTTTTTAAAAAATAGAATGGCAGATATAGATGATGATGATAATAATGCAGAAAATGAACAAATAAAGGATGGGTCCAAAAATGCTACCTGCCTTAGTATTCTGCATTTTCTGTAAGCAGCATGATGCAGAGGAATGCACAAGAAAAGTGACCCACTAATCTACCACAACGAATAATCATAGAAGAGGAGATTCCAAGAGGGACTCACTGGTATAAGACTGTCTCATTGTATCTAATTGATTCTGCACTTTGGTTCTTAGCTACACCTATCAAGTAAATGCCAGAAAATCTATGGCCAAAGAACTATTCCAGGTGGATTCAAAAAATGGACCCAGTGCGATGATTCCCCCTCATCTGAACAACAGATGTTCCAGCTACACCAGAACAGAGTGGTCTTGAATATTCCCCCGGTTTTGTCATGTAGCATTTTATTCAGGGAACATAAATCCAAAGTTAACTTGAGCACAGGTTGCTAGCTGAGAATTTTGGGGGGG
>JAJKFI010000060.1:4405328-4421118 GCA_029204185.1 Lerista edwardsae
AAAAAACGCAAGAAACCTTTTTTGGGCCGTTAACAGCCATTCTCAGGGAAGATCCACATGGGCCTCAGAAAGCCTTCCAGTCGGGTTCAGGGTAAATTTGCCAGTTTAATCACTTGCGGCTTTTTTTAGCCAAGAGGGTTCTGGGAATGACCCCCACATGGATAAAAAGGCCCCACTGCAGTGCCACTTCCCTTCAATGTTCTTTTTTGTAACGACAGGCCAACAAGGCAACATCCCCTCTGTTTTCTGCAGGAATTCCACATCTGACAAGAGTAACAACTTCCCCCACAGGTGTCATTTTACCTCCCAGCTGGACAATTAGTAGGATGTTTCTGCACTGCTAAGTCCCAAACTAGACACGATACACAGCGGCAGCCGTTTTCCCTCTGGCTTATTTTTAACCATGCAACCCGAAGCAGCTTTGGTTTTGCAGTGAAGGCCCAATGGAAAAGCTGCTTAATTAACCCTTTTCCTTCATGCTCAAAACTACAACCGCACCTGCGTTTCTATCGGCAAAGGCAACCAAATCTTCCCCCTTCAAGAACGTGTGTGCGATTTTGAGCAGAAAGCAGAGCTCTTTCCTCCTTGAATGGGATCGCCACCAAAATCCCTTGCATGGAATTCCTGTGGGTTGTTTGGTTCAAAAAGCGGGGATAAAATACAACCGGCCTGCATCTTAAGGTCCGTGCCATCTGGATACGCAACCATATGTTAGGTCTAGTTTGGATCTCAGTTTGCCCTGCAGCCTGCCCCGAGTGGGACAGCCCTTCCTAAGCGATCAGCAGCAGCAGCAGCAGCAGCATTCCACTCACGTCCGGCAGTAGGCAATCAGCTTCTTCAGCTTGTTCAGCTCAATCTCGCCCTCAACAGCCTGAGTCTGTGTCAGGGCACTCACGTGCAGTGACATCACATGCTTGGCCAGGACCTAGGGAGGAAGGCAGAGCAAGAGGGTCAAAGGCAAAAAAAATTGGCCACTACCTTTCCCATTTAACCCGTAGGACACCTGCAGTTGACTCCAATGCACCGATCGGCAAGACTTCACACTCACGTCTTCACCAATAGCTCTGTCGACTTCCCTCTTCTACTACTTATCCAAGGGCTTTTGCAAACTTCAAACTAAGACATCGTGTACATGTAGCAGGTCTGCCGTATTACATACAGCAGGTCATGTGTGGCCTCCTTGCAACTCAGAAGACCTCCGGCATGCAATTTCTGGTTTCATCCGGGAGGTCCTCTGAGGCCAGCACAGGCTTGTGATCCACGTGGAGTCAAATCTGTAGATCGCAAACCTATACACACTTCGCAATATATATGCTTCAGGATATATATCCAATATAAAATGGATATATTATATCCTTCATAATCATACGTGCCTTGCTATCTCTCCCATCAATAAGCTGCTTGATGCATTTCAGCTACAACTGTGGTCTCTGGTCTTTTTTCCTGGTTCGGCTTTACCAACTGGGATGTTAAAAGAACCCAACTTTAACCTCCAACAAAGACAAGTCAGTGAGAAAGCGTACACTGTTGGCCACATGCAAGGTGATCTCAGCTATTCTTCCTCCAGAAGAGTCCTTGAAGCAGGACCAGGTCAAAGGCACACAATCAATACTGAAATCACCCCCACCATCAACTTGGGAAGATGAGAGCAGCAGGGTGGCATTTGTCCTGCACGTTCTCCTCCTAAAGCCGGCAACTCCACAACACCAGCCTTCGTCCCTCTTCACTGCCTACAGCCCACCTACCATGTCTCTTTCCTCGTTGTGCTCATCCTTGACAATGAAGATCATGTCAAATCGGGACAGGATGGTAGGCATGAAGTCGATGTTCTCCTCGCCTTTGGTTTCATCCCAGCGCCCAAAGACGGAGTTGGCAGCCGCCAACACGGAGCAACGCGAGTTTAGGGTGGTTGTGATACCAGCCTACACAGGGTAAAAAGAAGCTTGTGTCACTAGGAGGAAGTGCTGCAAAAGAGGCAAGTGCAGAAGCCCCATTTGCAAGGACTCTTGCTGAAGGGACCACAGGTTAAGGCTACAAGAAGCTTGAAGCTACTTTGGAAATCCACCATGTTGAAATGAAATCCATGTGGCTAGGTTTTAGGGGAGAGACCCCTAGCTCAGTGCATGCACACAGACAGTCCCATGTTCAACCCTAGCACCTGCAAATAGGCCTAGAGACACCAATCTAGAAGCCTGGAGAGACACTGCCAGTCAGTGTCTCTCCAATACTAGGAATACTGAGCTAGGTGGACCAATGGTTTGACTCCACATGTCAGCTTCATATATTTACACGTTAAAGCCAGAGTACAGAAGACTGTGGATCTAAATACAAGGCCCATTATTTGCAGGAAGGGTGCTTAAGCAAGGAAGCAGCAAGCCCAGACTCAGAGGGCCACTGCAGTCAGCCACGAGCTCACCTTGGCAATGGAGATGGTCTGCTGCTCCATCGCTTCATGGATAGCCACTCTGTCATCTTCCCGCATCTTTTAAACAGGGGAAAACAGAACTTGAAAACCTAGGACTGACTCAGGTTTCACACACAGGAACGTGAATGAATGAATGAATGAATGAATGAATGAATGAATGAATGGACACCAGGTGCTCTGAACAATGCCCGGTTCTTTTAGATCAGCAGTCTCTCAACTGGAGATTGCTGCAGTGCCAAAAAGGCTCCCTGGTGCAACCAGTGCTTTGTGTTCCACCAGCCTGCTGGGGCGACAGAACTTAGTGAGAACTAAGCAGAACCAGCACCTAGTGAGACAGGTTTCAGGATGCACCAAGCGCTACCGAGTCCAAGAAGAGCTGCTTTTATGTTCCCCATTTATCTACAGCAAAAATCCATCAGTTCCTTGGTCCCATCTCTAGCCCACTGCAGACCTCAGCTTACTCCATTATGCCCTGCGATATCCCCCTTCTTTTTTGTTTCCTCCCTCAATATTCAACCTGACGACAAGTGTTGATCTCTTGTGCTCACTTCCTTTGACCCGGCCACTGCTCCAGTTCATCGCCTTGTTGGTCTCTATGGTGTTGTGGCACTCTTGTCTCTTTCCTGCCAGCTGAATACTTATATTAAAAACACCCCCTGGCCCTTCTACTGCCCAGACACTTTCCTACCATCCCTGAAACCCGGCAGAAAGGATGCCTCCGTCAGTGTTCCCTGGCAACGTTAGTTTCCTGCAACACCCCATTTGCACCTTGTCAAACTCGTCAATGCACACCACTCCCCCGTCGGCCAACACCATGGCTCCGCCTTCCATGAAGAAGCTGCGCGATGACGGGTCTCTGATCACCGAGGCTGTCAGGCCAGCTGCACTGCTGCCTTTCCCAGAGGTGTACACCTGAATGGGCAGGAGGAGAAAAAGGCCGCATGTTACACTCTGCAGACCAGCCAAGTCTGAACACAGCTGTCGATACCTGGCCTGCACGGCAGCCAAGAGGAGATGATGGGAGCTTGGCTTTGACACTTTGTGCTACCTTTCTAGCAGATGACCTTGCACAAAGCAAGGTAAGAGGGAAAAAGGAATAGAGTGGACAGCTATGTCAACTTTATCCATGATCTTAGAGCTTAGAGAATGAGTAGAGGCCAGAAAGGACATGAGAAGAGAAAAGGCAATTATGAGCATTAATAAAGATTGTAGTGGCTGAACATATGAAGTTGCTGTCTACCGAGACAGGCCATTCGTCTACCAGAGATTAAACCCAAGACTTTCTCTGTGACGGAGCCTGTGACGCAGAGGGCCAGGGCTAGCACATGTGTCATTGGCAGGGGGCAAGGCTAGCATTCCTTCTGGAGGAGCTCCCCATGTGCTCACTCTCCACGGGGGAAATGAATGACTGAGGAGGGATATGGTCATGGGCACTTAAAATCAAAGGCAGGGCAATAACTTTCAGGCCATGGCAGGGCTGGCACAGGACCACCTGGCACCTGAGGTGGCACGCCAAATGCTGCCCCCCTTACTTGCAGATGTGCCAGCCCCCATGGCTCTCCTCCATGATTTTGTTTTGTCCCCCTCTTTCTTTTCCAATGCAGGGAAAAGTATGCAAACTATAGGCCAACGGAGCCGTAAGCCCCCCTCTCCTGAGCACAGGAAAATCAACATGATGGAGAGAAAGTGGGGCTGAATTGGTATTCTGAATAGTGTGATCCATCACGCCCCACAGGATTTTTCCAAATCCCTTCAAAATGGTTTCCAGGACATTATTAGTGAAAGTATATTCAATGTAGAGAATACATAATACACGGTGAACTAATGTCCCGATTCTGTCTAAGGCAGCTTCATAGATCTAGGAAGGGTAGACATACACTAACGAAAGGTGCCCAGAAAAGCTACATTTGAGACCACAAGACTTTTGGGGAGGATGGGGTGCAATTTGATATTTTTAATGAGAGACAAGAGTGTCAGTCTCTCCTGAGTGTTTCTTGGAGAAAAATGAAAAAAAATCAGCAGGATGTAAACAAGTCATCCTTTTGGTACTCTATTATCAAAGAGACTTTCACCCTGCCTTTCTTCCAAGGAACTCAGAGTGGCACACATTGTTCTTCCTCACAACAACCCTGTGGAGTAGGACAGGCTGACCAGGTAGCTGGACCAAAGTTACCTTGTCAGCCTATCACAGCCAACGACGCAGGGCTGAATGGGGTCCTGGTGCAAAAAGTTTGAGCACTGCTGCACTAACCACTACACTAGTCTGGCTTTCTCCTGAGAGAGCACAGCAGGTAACACCCCGCAAAGAACACCATTGTGAGTTTTAATTGCATTGGGATAAAGCCTTTTCCCACTGACAGAAAATATTTTGTCCTTCATCGTTTATCACTTGTTTTTCTTTAGGCCACCTGGCTATGTCTGGGAAGGCGGGCTAGTGGTTTGGATGTGGGGAGAACAGAGCCCTAACTGCAAGGCAGACACCTGGCAGAGATCCTCAAAGATGTCCTTCGTCCTCTCCATCATTCCTGCTTCCTTGTTACCTCCTCTGCTTATGGCAAAATGAAAGATATTCAGGGCTATTTTTTGCCTCACCCAAAGAACCCTTCCATTGTTGCCCTAGCTAGGGTCCAAATATATCCTCTCAGGAATCCTCTTTCCAGAAGGCCACATGCAACACAACTGACAAATCCCCCATTGGCAGGAGAGAATTGGCAGACAGGACACTCACCCCAATGGGTGAACATCTTTCTACAAACTTCAAGAGCTGGGACTTAGCTGTGCCAGGATCCCCCAGCATGAGCAGGTTGATGTCGCCTCTGCGGGTCAACCCATCTGGAAGCCTGTAGGAACAAGCCAGACAAAGGGAGGGAAGGAAGGAAGGTGAACTTTTCCTTCAGAAAACACACTCTCTTGAAACAGGTCGTTGAGCTGTCTAGGAAGCAACTGGATGATGGCTGGGCATCCCAAATAGCATCTTCAGGACTAGCAGATTTCTATAAGCTTTCATGGACTGAGGTCCACTTCATCAGATGCACACAGTTGCCAGGTAACGCTTCTTGCATCTCATGAAGATGACTCCACTTGGCCCATGAGCAGAGGCGGATCTACAGGGAGCGCAAAGCTCTAAGTGTTGCAAGAAGCCTTACCCTGTCATGTAAATCCCTCCTCTCCCTTGCTGCTGTAGCCAGTAAGCAACACCAAGATGTTGCTTTTCCCTGTGAGGATTGGCTAAAACGGTGCAGGAGAGGAGTGATTTCCACTGCAAGGTAAAGCTTCTTGCAAAACTTAGAGCTTTGCCCTCCCTTAGATCTGCCTCTGCCCATGAGGACATGGACCATAATAAAAGACTAAAGCACAGGTGATATTACCTTAAGGCTAGTAGTCTTGCTCTTCTGGTTATAGCATGGAGGCATGATGCAAATTGCAAACAGCGCATGGAGGTGTGATGCAAATTGGGACCATGGCAGAGAGTCGGGAACTTTAATCCCACCCCCTCGCCCAGACCACACTCCCATATATTACTTATTTAGTTTTAAAGCTTTCTGTCCTGCCCTTCCACCCCTGCAGGGGCCACCTATTTACACAGGGAAAAAAAGCTTTGATTGGAGCCAATGGGATTTTTTTTTATCCTGCATTAACGGAACACATGGGGGTTACACAATCCAGAACAGGACCACAGTGTAGGAAGTACAGCGTTAAAAGCCCCTCTGCTCTTGCCATGGTCCTGATGCACATAATTCTTCTCCTCCTGCATGCTATTGTAGAACAAAACAAAAAGTACCCCCAAAAAGCTCCCTAATGATTAAGATCGTGTGTGGTTTGGCTCCAAGCTGAAGCCTTTAAGGAGCCACTAAAGTCTGCTTTCGCTGCAACTCAACTACCCCTCTGGAATCCCTTCTGTACGACTCACACGGATCAGAGCCGATACCTCTTTCGGGACCTTCCAAAGAGCATGCACGCAATTGCCTACTTGATATCACTACTCTGGAATCCTTTCTGTACGACCGACACACACACACACACACACACACACACACACACACATACACACACACGATACCTCTTTCGGGACCCTCCAAAGAGCATGCACGCAATTGCCTTCTTGATATCACTACTGCCATAGATGGAGGGCGCAATGCTCTTGGCAATTGTCTCGTAAACGTTGGGCATGGAAGTGAGACGTCGAAATTCCTCTTCTTCCTGAGGAGTCACAGAGCCACTCACACTGCGGCCTAAAACACACACACACAGAAACAGGGAAAATGTGAGGACCAATTTCACAAGTTGGGAAGTCCTCTGGGTGAAACCACCCTCAGGCCTGCTCTTTAAGCAGAAGTACCCTAGCAGGCAATCCAAGGTAAGAGGAAAGTAAAAAGACACCTGTGGAACATGGTGGCTCTGCAGGTTAAACCAGTGATGGCGAACCTATGACACACATGTCGAAGGTGATACACCACAACGTTTGGGGTGACACACCAGCATTCACCAACACCTGACAAAAACTAAACTTATTCAACTCATTTTTCATTTTTGTAATTATCTGAAGTTTCTTTACGTAATACATAAAGGAAGGGGAGGATTGGACACATGGTTGGACTGTATTTCTTCTTTAAATAAATGACTATAAAGAATGTTCTCTTCTGTTTGGGAGCAGGGGTTGACACATCAGCAGACTCAAGTAAGGATTTTCCAAAGTTTTGACACGCCGAGCCCAAAAGGTTCGCCATCACGGGGTAAACGCTGTTGCTGAACTTGCTGACCACACGGTTGGCAGTTCAAGACAGAGTGAGCTTCTGTTGCTTGTCCCAGCTCCTGCCAACCTAGCAGTTTGAAAGCATGTAAAATGCGAGTAGATAAATAGGTACCCCTTCGGTGGGAAGGTAACGGCGTTCCATGCGCCTTGGCATATAGTCATGCTGGCCACATGACCATGGAAACTTGCCCTTGGACAAACACTGGCTCTTCGGCTTAGAAATGGAGATGAGCACCGCCCCCTACAGTTGGTCACGACTAGACCATTCAGTCGTGGGGAAACCTTTACCTTAAAAAGGGACTACATTATGACTACCCACAGAAAGCCACCCAAGAACAGTCTTACCTGAGCCCTCAGTGTCTACTTGGATTCCCACCACCCGGATGTAAGAGCTTCGGATGCCCACTCCGACATGGTCCCGGCCCTTGCTCTTCGTCAGGCCAGCCTTCTTGATGGAGTAGATGCCCATGATGGTGACTCTGTTCCCAGGGACAACCTTGTCACACAAATACCTAGAAAAAGGAATTATTTTTTTCACCACAAGCAAGAGAGGGAGGCAGAAGGGTTGACAACCTAGAAGAGTTCCTTTGGTTTCCTCTTGAGTGACGACGTGTGAGAGCCGGCTAGAATAAGGTGGGGAATGTTTGGGGACGTTGGGATGAGTGCCAATTGCTTCTATGGCCATAGGGCCAGGCATGTTTGCATCTTGAAAGTTCTTAGAAGTCAAATTTTCTTAAATTGGGGAGCTTCTGGACTAGTTATCCAAAGACTACAATACAAGTGAAGCTTCAAACAGTTACTTGGCAAAGACTGGAAGAACACTCAACGTCAAAACTCTGGTGCCTTCTCTCCCCCCAAGTTTGCCGAGACAACAGAGGACACCTGTACCAACCCAAGTGTTTCACGCAAGTCTCAAGGGTGTGCCAGTCAACATCCTCATGCAAAAGTCTTCTCCTCTGGGAAGGAGAGTCAGAGAGGCATCACCTGTCACAGTAAAGCTGCATATGCCGAGGCATCTCCCCGTGAGGGACGGCATCTGGCGACTCCTGGAGCTTCAGGGTCTGGAAGTCCACACACTTGCACTTGTCCGGAACAATGAAGTACGGGTCCAGCGGGCACTTTGCTAGGGCAGTCTGCTCCCTGGGGGGAGAACAGGTCAAGTAAGAGCAAATTATACTGGTTGAGCATTCCTTATCTGGACTGCTTGGGACAGGAGAGAGTATGGATTTGTCTGATTTTCAGAATTGCATAACTATAACGAGAAATGCTCCCTCTTGCTCTTTTCACTGTGACCCATTTGGGTGTCTGCTGGCCTCTGACATTTTTCAACAATAGCACACACTACAGAGCAGAGAAGAGAACTTACAGCCTGTACGTGGGAATGAGCACAACAAGGTCTTCTAGTGGTCATACTACAGAAAGTCTTTTTTTTTTTTTAAAGTCTTGGACACAAATATCTGAATTGCGGATGTCCAGATAAGGGATCATCAAGCTTGTATAGCATATTTAGCATACAAAACTGCTTTAGGATTTTCTCGGTTCCCTCTCCTCCCAATTCAGCAGACGGCAGCAAAGTCTGGTGGCTTGTGTTGCTGCAAATGTGCGGAAGCTAGTCTGAGTCTAGTCAGTTCCTGGATGGAAAGCTACCTGAAAACCCCCATTTGCCTTACAGTCTCATGGTGGAAAAAAGGTGAATTGCAGATAACACAAATTCCCATGTTGCCAATTGCGAAAACTAAGGGTGGTCAAGTGACTGATCTGCCCACGACACACAGCAAGATCTGAATTCCAGGGGATCACAAACTTGATTGTCATACGTGTCCTGGCAAGAGTCCTTTCCTGCTTTGGTGAGTGACAAATCACCCCTCATCACTCTCCTCAGAGCTACATGCTTCCCCTCCACCTCCCTCCTCCATTCCCAGCATCCCTGGGAATCATGCAAGGAGCATGAGCATGTGTACATGCTAGGGCAGTGATGGCAAACCTATGATGCATGTCAAAGTTGACACACCATAATGTTCTGGGTGACATGCCAGCATTTGCCAGCACCCAACAAATGCTGGGTTTGTTTTACTTGTATTTCGCCTTTGTAGTGATTTGATGTTTCTTTAGATAATACATAGCCTCACACATGATTGGGCTGTGTAAAAAATACAGCCCAATCACGTGTGGGGCTATGCATTATATAAAGAAACATCAAATCACTACAAAAGCAAAATACTAGTAAAACAAAGCCAGTACTATGCAAACAATTGTTTCTCTTTTGTTTGGGAGGGGAGGACACTCTTTTGTTTGGGAGGGGAGGACAATTAGGTTGCCAGTGTCTTTTTATTGTGCGGCAGAACTCAAATGGTTTGCAGTTGTCTAGCCTTTAAAATCGTGCATGCATGGAACCCATTATTGGTCTTTTCCCTTTCTCCCCCCCCCCCCACCGCCATCCCCAGGACTATGATAGGGTTGGACTCAGAAGACTATTTAAAGCAGCTTTGGTTACACACATGTTGGGCCTGCGACCAACTCTTTTTTGTGGTCTTTTTTGGGGGGGGGGGGAAGTCTTTGATCCAAAGGAGGTGACAGGAAAAATGATGTAATAGGTAATAGCCACAGGAACAGCGCGAAATGCCAAACTTCAGTTATGGCAGCGAGTCCTGAAAACACAGCCCTTCCTGCACAAATGCCAAAAGTAGTACTGTGTCAATTCACAAGAAAAAAAAAATGGAGAAACCTCCCAATTCAGAAAACTCCGTAAGGCACACTGTGTCACCTGATTTGGGTAGCAGAGTCAAGTTAGGCATTTTTGACATGGGGAGCCCAGAGGGTTCGCCATCACTGTCCCAGGGAGTGGACAGGGGCAGCAGCCAAATGCAAGAAATGCATTGTCCAGGGCTGAGAGGTGTTGGAAAAAGAAGAGGCAGCTGCAGTTGTTTTATGATCCCTCAACTCTGCTGGGTTCTCATTTAAGAGGAAGGGCAGGATATACATTTGTACAAAATCAAAAATTAAAAGAAGTGACCAAAAGGGCAGATGGGGATCGGGCACAGAATATTAAAGCCACAGCGGGCCTCGTCTCTTACGTGCTGCATTTCCGCGGCAGGGCATATCCTTCCAAGCCAGGGCGCAAGGCAATGTTGGGGATGACATTCCGGCAGGTGCGACACTGGATAGTGATCTTGGTAGCCTTGGCTCTCACGGCAGTTGCCGCAATGATGATTCCTGGGATTTTCACCAGATGTGACATCTGGTCCGACTACAAAACAGGAGGAAGAACCCACCAGTGTGACACGGCTGCAAGGAAACCCTCGCCCACAAAGCATCCAATCCCAAACCAAAGGGATCCACATGGTTCAGCTCTTTCTTCCTCTTGCATACTTAACAAGAACAAGTTACAGCACAATATCCCAATTCTTTTTTGGGGGGGGGGAAGGGAATGAAACCTCAATTGCTTGACAAAACATGGAAAGCAAGATATTTACATACATATGCCCAACTTGCATTATCTACTCCGGAGTTTCTCAAAATTGGTCAGCCAATTTCAGGTGGGTTTCACCTAGTGCATCAACCACTGAAAATATCAGAAAATGGGATGCTGGAAAGGGAGAGGGGCTATGGAGTTATTTTGCTTGTGTCAAGGTTGTAAATAGGCTTTTTTCCCCTTTCTGATTCACTTTGCTATTGGAAAATGACTGAGAAATAACCCAACTGATCGCTGCATTCTCAGGAAAGCAGCAGGCCTTTGTATCACAATGGACTTCTGGCATCTGGACTTCCAGTGGGTCCTGGACAAATTGTCTTTCTAAAAAGTGGGTTCTAGTGCTAAAACGTTTGAGAATCACTTATCTGCTCCATTATTATTAAATCCTGGATTATCTGATTTTCTGGTTATCACCTGCTATATCTGAGAATGCTACAAATTTACTAGCAATCCGTACAAAGATTGAAGCATTCCCCCTGCACCCACGCCAACATATAGGAACATCAGTAAGAGCAAATGAGTTACAAACCCATTGATGTTTTCCTGTCAAAACAGGAAGAACATTTGCTTCAACTTATTAGACCAAACAAGTAAACAATGGCTAGTGCTACTACACAGTGATAACCAGGCTGTGGGTAAAGGTGTTTGCAAGGTGTTACTTATGTTAGAAGTCAGTCCTTTGTGTTCATTAAGACTTGGCCTATAATGGAAATGAACACCTCTACATATAGGATGCAGAAGGATAGGAAGTTGTATTCATTTGCAAAACCGGATCTTGTAATCCACTTTTGGATGTGTTTATCATCCCCTAGGACTTGACATCACTAATTTTGGTGAAGATATAGGCATGAAGGAAATTGCCAACCTTCCCAATATTTTTGCCGCACTTTCGTGCTCTATAGCACAGCTTCTCCCCTTTCATTTCCCAAACCCAACAGCATACCTTGAGGCTGCGGATGTTGGCTGGATTGGCATCAGATCTCAGCATGACCTGGATATCCTGAAGAACCTCCTCTCCAGTTGGACGGGGACGTGTCACTTCATCAGCAACCTCCTTTGCAGCTTCCTCTAGCTATGGAGGGGACACAACAGCTTAGAAGACCAAGTAACTGCAAAACCAGCAACCCAGCAGATCTGACTACCATCCACTATTTACATGCACCATGTGCTATTTTCCCATTGAGTATTTTCTCAATACTTCTCACTGTTTCACAAAGGTGCATCACAAGCCAGAGTCTGACATTATTCTGCATGAAATGCATTTAAAACAAAGTCAGGTGCCTCAACTGGTTATTACTGAACCACTTTATAAAGTTAGAATGAAATCATAAACTAAAAGATACTGATGAACCTAAATTGGAAGGGAACTCACATTTTCAATGGTTTGGCTCCCTCTTTCTCACCTCATCCTATACATACCAGTTGCAGGTGCTCTGCTGGGTTTTTGTACAGGTAGTCTGCCAGGTCTTCATCAAAGCTTGCCAAGTCTTCCATCTCCACCTCAATCCAGTATTCACCCAGGTTATAATGCCGTTTGAGCTCATCTCTAGACACAGTAAGAGAGAAGATAAATAAGTGTGTGCAGGAGTGAAAGCAAGATGCTCACACACCAATGTACACTTGTCAGAACTTGATAACAAGTTAGCTATTGCATGGATGCCATGCTGACCTTAAACCAGAGGTGCACCTGACGTCAGAGTTATAAGGTATGCCAAAGAAGGAGAACTTATAAGGCGGAAAGGTCACCTGTATTTGAAGGTAAAGCCAGTCCGATCTGTTCCAACTCGGTACTGCCTCAAGAATTCTTTGAAGCGTTTCTGGAGCTGGGACTTTCGAACTTGACCCTCATCTACTGTTGGATCACCACCGAAGCTGTCGCTGTAGAAGATGCCCGGATCATCAAAGCCAGACATGGTGAGACACTGTAGAGAAAAGGCACCAGTAGTACGTGTGTATGTGTGTGTGTGGGGGAATGCATATCCATCAATCAACAGTATTTATATACCGCTTTTCAACACGAAGTTCACAAAGCGGTTTACAGGCAAATAAAGTTAAATGGCTCCCTGTCTCAAAAGGGCTCACAATCTAAAAATGCAAAACGCTACCAGCAACAGCCACTAGAAAAGACATTGTGCAGGGGTGAATAGGGACAATTACTCTCCCCCTGCTAAAATAAGGGAACACCACTTGAAAACGTGCCTCTTGCCCAGTTAGCAGAGGTACATATCTGAAAAGTAGTATCTGTAGTGGTTAAGTCAGACTAGGAACAGGGAGACCAGGTTCAACAAACCTCATGGGAGATCTGGGGCCCGGTCTCAGTTCAGCCTACTTCACAGGGTTCTTGTTAGAATTAAATGGCTGACAGTGGGGAGGAAGGGAGAATGCTGTCCTGTTTGCCTTTGATTCTGAGCACTTGAGAGGTAGGGTTTAGTGATATTTTTTCCAAAATTTCTTGATTAAAATAGCAAATTGCAGTACTAATGTGTTTTTACTCTACATTCTCATTCCAAGTTCTCATTTTGATTAATTTTAAGTGCTTTAAAAGTGTGCTAGGTAGATGATATAGGTTGTATAGCATCAGCAGATGCAGCCACAGTATTAATTCTAAGTGGAAAAGTAGTCTATGTTAAATTCTGGAAAATATCTTAAATACCAAAATGCAGTGTTTTGTGTTTTTATTCAGATATTTTAACTGCCAAAAAGAGATTCTCAAAAAAACAACAACAACCCCACCCCTATTAATAGGGACATAGCTCAGGCCCAGCTGGCATCCAAGTTTGAAGTGAAGACGGGTTTAAGGCTGCAATCCTATCCAACACTTACCAAGGAGTAAGCCCCTTTGACTATAATGGGACTTAGTTCTGCGTAAACACACATTATCTTGCTCCTGGCAATTTCCTGAGTTCGTCATCTAACATAATTATTGCCTTGGGATAAAAGCTGTTCATAAATCATGCGGTACATGTCCTAATAACTCTATAGCGTTTCCCAGAAGGCAACAATTCAAATCGGTTGTAGGCTGGATGGGTCGAATCTTTAAGGATATGCTGTGACTTCTGCAGACAATTGGATACAAAAATGTCATCCAGGGCTGGAAGATGTATCCCAATGATGGTCTGAGCCATCTTTATGGTTCTCTGCAATGCCTTTTTGTTCATTGTAGAGCTGCTCCCATACCACGCCAAAATGCCATATGTCAGGACACTCTCAATGGTACCACGATAATAAGACACAAGCAGATGTTGTGGCAGGTTTATCTGAACTTCTGAAGATATGCAAACAAACTGCAAACCTCACATCATTAACAACAGCCCAGCCATGCACGAGGCTATTCCGCCATCCTTCCCTTCCTTCCTTGATGGGCTTGTCTTGTTTTTAAAGATTGCACATCTGCAGACAGCGTTTGTACCTATAAAGCTCAGCATTGTAGAGGGTCAAGTTACAGAGGAATGGCAGCATCGTGCCAAATGCTTCTTCCTGGTTGGCACAATACTACACATGTCTACTCAGAAATAAGTCCCATTGACCTCAATAGGGATGACTCTCTATTGGGATGTATAGGGTTGTAGCGCGAGATTCGCATTTAATAGTTTATCTTTTTTTCTTCTGTGGGCAAAGTGACTCTGGTCGGCCTTACATGCTTTCCGTAGCCGAAGAGGAGGAGCTGCCAAAGACGAAAGTGCCGCTCCCAAGCTACGCCAAATGAGAACCCTCTTCCCTGCCATCCCCCCAGTAGCCTCGACCCAGTAGCCCCGACCCGGCACCCCTGCACCACTCACCTGCTTCCCCAGGGGCAACCTCTACGCCAAGGAAAAGAAACTTCCGCTCACCCCGCCAAGGCAGACGCAAAAGCTTTTCGCGGCAAAATGTAACAAAAAAAGTTTATCTGCCCTTCCCATTGGTCCAAACGGATTCGGGCTGCAGTGATTGGCTCAGACGCAAAGCGACTAACTCCTCCCCTGCCAGGCCTAGAGCAGACCAGGGGAACCGAGGTTCACTCCGATTGGAGGAAATGGAATGAGAGCCCGCCCCGTTCCCGGCCCTTTTTTAAATGACGAGTCCTGCGGAGCGGGCTTTGGCGCCAAAAGAGAAAGAAGTCGCGGTTGCAACGGGAGGGGTTAAGATGCAAAATGGCGCTTGTGAGCAGGGCGGGGAGGAGTCGAGATCTGGCTTATTGCATTTCTACTTCTTTCGCATTCGCAGAGCTCTGCCCTGTTGCTGGCTTCATAGGAACTGGGCAAGGGGGCATATTCTATAATGGTGTTTCCTATTGCATTTCACAGTAGGACGGCGGATTCTTCTATAGCGCGATCTTTAACATGCCTACTCGGAAGTACGTCCCACTGAGTTCAGTGGGGATTCTTTCCAGGGATTTGTGTACTGATAGGTTTCATCTCAGCACTTCACCCTCCTTCCTATGGTGCCTATTGCTGCTGTTTATTATTGGTCCATCAGTGGGCTTCTTTCCATGCTTTACAAAGAGTAAGAGGATAGGTCTCTGCCCCAACCGGCTTACATTAAAAAAAAATTGACACAAGGAAGATGACAGAAGGGAGGAAATGGGGCAGAAGATGCAGATTTGTTTCAGGTACTTTAACTTAGGAATGGTAGGAAATGTGGATAAAGGTGGTGTGCTAAAGCAGGAGTTGGCAACCTGCGGGCTGGATCCAGACTGCCAGCCAAAGTTATCTAGCCCACGGACAGGCAAAGCTTCCTGTCCAGTTTGCTGCACCCTAGATTGGGAATGGTGGTGCTTCCTGCCCTGGCTCAAGGAGTCCCACAGGGGGTAGAGCAGCCAGAAAACTTACCAGGGGGCTTCACCTCCCAAGCCAGGTTCCTCACAGCCGCTTCCAGGTGCTTGGCAACCCAGATGTTTGGCAATGGCATCATCCCTGAACACTCAGTCCCTTTTAACAAAAAGATTGCTGGCCCCTGTTCTAAAGCATTCATTAAAAGATGGCTTTGAGACTGAGTCTGAAAAAAAAGTAAGGGGAGCTATCGTTTAGAGCAGGGGTTCTCAAGCTTTTTAGCAACGGGGCTGACTTTTTAGAATGTCAATCAGCTGACATTCTAAACCCACCGGAAATGATTTATTTATTTATTTATTTATTTATTTATTTATTTAACCTTTAGTTGGCAT
>JAJKFI010000060.1:4436118-4561365 GCA_029204185.1 Lerista edwardsae
CATATCAACACCGGGGCACACATGTGAGTGGGGGTGGGGTCAGGGATGGGGCATATCAACACCGGGGCACACATGTGAGTGGGGGTGGGGTCAGGGATGGGACATATAAACACCTGGGCACACATGTGAGGGGAGCAGGGATGGGACATATAAATGGGCCATCTGTATGCCTGGTGAGTAGCTGGGGGTCGGGGAAGGCACCTATAAACACCCGGGCGAAGCCGGGTACATAAAAGCTAGTCACAGATATTCCAGGAAGAGTGGTATTTTGACTTCAGAACAAAACATGTTTCCCATGGCCCTGCCCAGGCCACAGTAACATAATTCTCGGCAAGACTGCAAATGACATAATGAGAACACATCCCTAGACATGGACCGGGGTACTCCGGAAAGCATAAAGGTTACATTTATGGTTCTTAGGCCATTCTGTCTGAAGATCAGACGGCTCTATGTTGCACCTCCCCTCCTTTGCCATCACACTGTTCTGTACAGGTAGAATTACCAGATAAAAACTGGGACAGAGTGCATTGTATAGAATAGGGAATTTGGGCAGGTGCAGCTTTTGAATCTGCCCCTGCCCAAATTCCCTCTTCTATACCATGGTTAAAGGTATAGACACTCTGTCTCAGTTTGTATCTGGTAACCTGGTCAGCTATTTTCAGACTGTACCATGGCATATTGGTGTGCCACGAACGATCCATAAGTGTGCCACATGAATTTGCAGAAAGGTAATTTATTAGTAGGGCCATGTGAATCCCCCCCCCATTAGTAGCACAGTGTGCCTTGCCAGTTGTTCAAAAACTGTTGGTGCGCCTTGACAATTTTAACACCTTATAAGGTTGAAAATCGCTCCACTATCTACAGGCGTTTTCAGAAAGGCCTCGCTTTCTACGGACAGATGGGCGTATATACCGGCTGCATTTCACAAAGACAGAAAGTGTGGTTCTTAAACATGCAAGGGTCTTGTGACCAAGGCCACAAAAAATTCATTTTAGGACTGAGCATTTCTCAGGCAAGATCTTGCTTAGCATCAACCAATGTAATCAGCAAGAAAATGCCATTGCTCTCTACCCCAGATCGGATAAAGATCAAGAAGTTCAGTCAACAGGGAGAATTAATGGTTGGGTATATACAAACTGGGGACGTGGTGGTGCTGTGGGTTAAACTGCTGAGCTGCTGACCAGAAGGTTGGCATTTCAAGACCATGTGACTGAGTGAGCTCCCGTTGCTTGTCCCAGCTCCTGCCAACCTAGCAGTTCGAAAGCACGTAAAAATGCGAGTAGATAAGTGGGTACCACTTCAGTGGGAAGATAACGGCATTCCATGTGCCTTGGCGTATAGTCATTCTGGCTGCATGACAAATACTGTATTTGTCCTCGGACAAATACTGGCTCTTCGGCTTAGAAATGGAGATGAGCACTGCCCTCTACAGTCGGTCACGACGACCATTTGGTTGTGGGGAATCCTTTACCTTTTAATATATATGAACTATAAAGCAACGTCACAAATATAAGAATTTTTTTTTATGGTTTTCAGATAGAAATAGATAGAAAAATAGATACATGTTACTTAAAACCGTCATTTGAGCAAAGCCTTGTGTCTCAGATGAAGCGAAGTAGCAACACATTATCAGACAGTGGTACAGTGAACCAGCAGGCACATTTATTCCTCTGGTTATCTCAGCACGCAAGCCATAAGTCTTTTGCCTTGCTGGTTTTCTCCTTGTTTAAAGGCATGCCGTGACGTGGTATTTCAGGATCTTCTGAGAAATGTTCCCCATGGAGGCTTTTGAATTCTTTTGAGTGGTTTATGAAGTTGTCTGTCTACATTGTTAGTAATTCAAGAACACCCAAGCTCAGACCACCCAGGATGGGGCAACCGAGCAGGTGTTCTTCCACAAAAGAAAGTTCTCTTAGTTTAAGAAGAGCAGATGGTGTTGGAAGCCATGGCATGTCCTGGCTGTTCACATGGCATATATGCCCACAGCAATGGTTGTTGCTAAGAAGAAGAGGGCAAGGGTCCAGCGCAGGAGTGGCGTGCTGGGCAGCAGGTTGCTGTGCGTCATCTGTTCGCGATCCTTTGCAGGAGCCGGACCTATAGTCAAAGACATGGAACTTGTCAGGCTGGAAACACAGTGAAGAGATTTTGTTTCTAGAATATTAGTAATGTGCCTGTCACATCGAGCACATCCCTGGCTGCCAGAAATGTTGTTTGAGGAAGACAAGTGATACCAAAAGATAAGTACAGTACAGGCGTGCCCCGTATCCACTGATTCGGTATCCATGGTTTCAGTTATCCATGGATACCATGGATACTGGGATGCCTATTAAAAAGGTAGGGGAACATTAAGTAAAGGTTTCCCCCCGACTGAATGGTCTAGTTGTGACCGACTGTAGGGGGCGGAGCTCATCTCCGTTTCTAAGCCGAAGAACCGGCGTTTGTCCTGAGGACAAGTTTCCATGGTCATGTGGCCGGCATGACTATATGCCAAGGCGCATGGAACGCCATTACCTTCCCGCTGAAATGGTACCTATTTATTTACTCTCATTTTTACATGCTTTCAAACTGCTAGGTTGGCAGGAGCTAGGACAAGCAACGGGAGCTCACTCTGTTGCATGGTCTCGAACTGCCAATCTTCCAGTCAGCAGCTCAGCGGTTTAACCCACAGTGCCACCACGTCCCTCAGGGGAACATGAAACAATGGTAAATCTGTAACCAACCTTGGTCTATATTTTAAACCTGTTTGAAATCTTTCCACGTCTGTAATCAGAGCCCTGGAAACTATAGTTCTGTGAAGAAGAGCTGGGATTTCTAATGCAGAATCTTCAGCTTCTTCACTCCTGGGTATTTTGTGTGGAGGTTGGGATAATTAAAATGATTATAGAGCAGTTTGTGTTAGATATACATAGGGTCACATCACACATTATAAGCAGCCTGTTAAGGCAGGCTTAAAACAGGAAGTACCTGCTGTAAAAAAGCAGTCATAGGGTGGGGGCCCAATCTGTGTCAGGACTGCGAGGAGAGGATTAACACTCCTCTGTGGTGTTTCCTACCCAGAATCCCCCGATATTAAACTGGGTCAGGCCCCCTACAGCTGCTTTTTGACCAGAGGCACTTCCTGGTTTTAAGCCCTCTCTCAGGCTTAAGATAAAGTAAGGTATAGCTTGGTCTCAAGCCACATGATGGCTGCTTCACTCACGCGGCTCATGCCCAGTGTGATAATCAACAAAAGGCAACTATATAAGTTACAAATGCCAGGGAAAATAATGTATCACTTTCCTCTATGTAGAGGATTCAAAGGAAATAATACCAAAGGAATGCAGTGTAACCGCAGGAGTAGCTGTGACCCTCAAGAAAACATTTTAAGGAGTTCTTACTGTGTGGTTTGTTTCCTCTTGTGCGAAGCTCTGGTTTTGGTTGTGTGAGGCGGCCATTCTCCAAGGACCGCTGTTGATTCACCAGCCTCTGCAGCTCCTCAAACACCTGATTAAAAGGATCACAAAGTAGTATTGAGATGCTTCATCTTCTTTTTGCTGAATCTACAAAGACATTTCTAAAAATCTCTTAACTAGAAAAACCTCTGATTTTCCTGTGGCCCAATCAATCTTCATACAGGAACATACACATCTAGTATAGATTATGGAGGCATCTTGAGGAGAGTTGCTGCAAATTTGCCACTGTACACCGACAAAATACAGAGTGTGTATACTTGAGGGCGCAGTCCTAACCTGGAGTTAGGCCAGCAAAGTTTGGCTGGCACAAGGGCCACATAAAGCATGTTTGAATCATGCTCAGAGTCAGGGAAGATGGCGTACGTCTGTGTGCTGGCCTCTATGACTCAAAAAGTGGTCCAAGCGCTCTTTACGGTCGCCCTTGTGCCAGCCAAACTTTGCTGGCCTAACTCCAGGTTAGGATTGCACACCTGTGTGTGTGTGTGTGTGTGTGTGTGTGTGTGTGTGTGTGTGTGTGTTTTGGCAGGGCGGGGTGTGGGAAAAGCAGGTACTGTACCAGCAATTAGGAGATAGGAGGTTTCAGTTCATCCCCTGATGCAATTTATGTTAACAGTGGGATTGCAGCTTCCTTTAGAAAAGGGTGAGTAAAGAGTTCTCAGTCAACTGGACATGCACTTAATTTGAAATTGCCCAATGCAGAATGTTGATGTGGAATGAAATGGATGCAGCTCAAAAAGGGGGAAGAAAAGGCCATGTTCAAGTTGAATACATGCAGGAAGATTAGACAGACCAAGTTTAAAATGCTAAATGGAAACTTTGCTGATTACGGATAGGTAGAAAGAAAGAACCTGACAATAAATCTCAAGGAACAACAATTCAGACAGACTCAAATAACTGCTAGTTTTTATGCTTTTAGTGTCAGTCATTACTGCAACCCAGCATCTTAGTGATATCTGTGTTACTTCTGACTTGGCAGTGTCTAACCCGTTTTCTGAAGAATTACTAAAGACAGGTGTAGTGTCATAAATGTACATGTTACAATACTATTTCTGTTTGTTCCTATAGATCAGGAGTCTCCAAACTTTAGCTCAGGGGCCAAATCCAGCCCACCACAATATTTTTTCCGCCCCACAGCAACTTTTTTTTGGCAGAGCATTTGCTAATGTTTGTGACATTTTTCTCATTATACCTCATTTCTCAGTTCGGCCCTGTTTCTTTGTCACATTTCTCTTTTGTTCTGAATCATATCATGCCGATTGCCAAAAAAAAAAAAAAAAAAAGATTCAAGTAAAACCTATTCATTCATTTAGAAAACTGTTTTTTTTTTGGCCTGTAAAACTGTATAATATGTAAAACTGTAAAATGTATAATATGGCATTGTACTGAAAAGTCTGGAGACCTCTGCTATGGAGACTCAGCATACAATCCTAACCTGGAATTAGGCCGGCACAAGGGACACCATAACGTATGTTTGGACCACTCTCGGAGTCAGAGAGGCCAGCCCACAGATGTGCAGCATCCTCCCAGACTCCAAGAGTGGTCCAGACATGCTTTAAGGTGACCTTTGTGCCGGCCAGACTTTGCTGGCCTAACTCCAGGTTAGGATTGTCGCCTCACACAGATGCCTGCGTTGGGGTGGGGAAGTTCCTCTTACATCTGGAACATCCTGCAAACTGAGCTTATTCCCATGACATCCACCAGGAGTATCTTTTCCTTCCTCTTTCCCTGCTTAGCATGAAGTCTGAGGAAGTGTATTATGCGGAACCGAAGCCTTGGGTACGGTTTTGAAAATTTCAATGGACAAGAACAATTTCTAAGTGGGAGAGGCTCAGTTCAGCTCTTATGAATCTCGAAGGTCTCCTTGATGGCCAGCAGGACTGCCCACGACCGTAGCTGCCTACTGAGAAAGCACAGCTGGCCAGTTACTCACCTCTATGTTGAGCAGGAAAGATGTCCTGGCTTCTTGGACGATTCTCTCCTCCGTAGCGCAGTCCATGGGGATGCTGTTCATCCGAGCCCTATAAAGCTGCTTGAACTTGCTGATGTTGGTGACTCCAGGGAAATTGAAGAAAGCCAGTCCTTCTCCAGTAGTGGGCAGGTGGAGAGATTTCTGTGCGATTTTCTTCAAAATCTGGCCTCCGGACAGATCTCCCAGGTATCGGGTGTAAGCATGGGCCACCAGGAGCTCAGGCTCATGCTGGCCGACGTGATGGAGCCTGTTCACATACTTCTGAGTGGCCTCGTGACAACAGATATCCTCCCTCCAGCCGGGGCCATAGTAGTACTGCAAGTCTTGCTCCAGGGCTGTTGTGCGATACAGCTCGGCTGGGAAATGAACAGGGGCATAGACCGGGTTGTCTTTGTTCCGCTCGGACTCTTCCTCCAGAGCACAGTAGATGTAGTACAGGGATGCCAGATAGAGCTGAAAGAAAGGATGGTGGGCAAAACAAAAGCTTAGTTCCAGGCAGTGGTGTCATTCAAATGGTTTAGGAACAGGAACTCACTTTTGATTGGCACTTGTCGGGAACCTGGAACCAGCCACGGAGCCCGTTAGGATCCGGAACGCCCGTTCTGGTCCGTTCCCCCTGAATGACATCACTGGTTCCAGGCCTCCCTTTTATCACATAAGCTAATCCCATGAATAGCCTACGGAAGTATTTATTGTGCGTGGGTCATGCATGTTTGTGATCTGTGTACATGGCTTAGATTCCGCCAGACGATAATGCTTTGCAGAAATGAAAGATGGAAGAGACAACCAGAACCAATTTAGCACAGTCCTTTTGCTATAGCTAAATGCCATGTTTTATAGGCAGTATTTGGTTCCTACCTAATATAACCTTACTTGAGTATCTACAAACGGTGCACTACCACGTCATACTGCAGAACAGCCTCTGCAGAACAGCCTTGTATATCTGAAAACTTAAAAAAACAACACACTATTGCAACCCACTTCTAGTTAATGATGGGGAAACCAGAATTGGGTCACAATACGTTTTTTTAAAAGTCTGCAGGGCTCCCCAAACCTCACAGATGCTGGGGCAGGCAGCAGTAAGCCCCCCCCCCGCCCCATTATGTTGCCAGCAGTGTTGTTATCGTGGCGATCGTGTCTCTGCCATTCCCTACCCCCTGCATCTTACAGGGAAAGACACAGGTCTTTCCAAGCGGGGTTTTTGCGATGCCCCAGTTTGAAAACCCATGTCCTAGCCTTTGCAGTTAAATGATATTAGGGCCAAATAAAATATGTTTAAACACAGACTCCTATTTCTGGGTTGGAACTAAAAGTGCCATTCAGAGCAAATTTCAAGGTCCCTCTCTGAGAATGGAAAGGAAGCAGAAGACTTTGTAAGATGCATGACATTTCTCAGGGAACCAAAATTTTACCCAGGGTTCCCCAGCCATATATCCGGACCCTAATTAAAGTCATTCCATATTAACATCAAGGAATCCAATTTGCACTCTTTGACTTGAACATGTGGTGACAGGCAGCGATTAGTGAGAAACAGCAATGTTGTAGTGGTCACACGGCTAAAGATGTCGGGAGGTCTGAATCCATCAAATTCTTAGGCCACTTCCTTTACAGAAGAACTAGGAGCTTTTTCTACACTGCCATTGTACAAAGTCTAATCAGTACAATCAGTCCCAAATAGCAATGCCAAAGCAAAACAGAACTGAATGCATGGTAAATATTCCTAGAAATTCCAGGAAAGACTTGGGTAAACAACACAAGGTAGCCTGGAATACTGCAACCATTTGAGAACATATTGATGGAGCCGCAGTTCATCGTGTTCTTTCATGAAAGTAAGCTTTTTCTGAACTAGACAGAAATTTTGTGTCATGCCATTGAATTGAAAAATTCTAGAATAGCTACATTTTTCATCACTGATTAGGACACTTTCATGATGCCCATTCCCAGAGTGGTTCTTACGGAAAGTTTCCTCCTGTGTGAGCCCTCCTAACAGTTAAGCAGTACATAAGAACATAAGAAGAGCCCCACTGGATCAGGCCAAAGGCCCATCTAGTCCAGCTTCTTGTATCTCACAGTAGCCCACCTGATGCCTCAGGGAGCACACAAGACAAGATACTTGTATCTCACTGCCACTCCCCTGCATCTGGCACTCCGAAGGAGCCTACCTCTAAAGTAAGGAGGTTGCACTAACCATCACGGCCTGTAGCCTGCGATGGACTTTTCCTCCAGAAATGTGTCCAGTCCCCTTTTAAAAGCATCTAGGCCAGATGCCATCATCACCTCCTGTGGCAAGGAGTTCCACAAATTAATTACCCGCTGGGTAAAAAAGTATTTCCTTTTATCTGTTCTCACTTTCCCAACACTCAGTTTTAGTGGATGTCCCCTAATAGCTGCTTTCACCTGGAAAGTAGCATGGGGAGGAGGAGGAGGAGGAGGTTACACACCAATCCAATCTACATCCCTGCAGCTGCTTTTGATTTTTTAAAAAGGTCTCAAGAGATCCAAACAACATCACAGGTTGTTTGGACCCAACATTAATGCTCTTTTGTTAAAAAGGTAAAGGTTTCCCCACGACCGACCAAATGGTCTAGTCGTGACCCACTGTAGGGGGCGGTGCTCATCTCTGTTTCTAAGACAAAGAGCCGCTGTTTATCCGAGGACAAGCTTCTGTGGTCATGTGGCCAGCATGACTATAAGCCGTAGTGCACGGAATGCTGTTACCTTCCCACCGAAGTGGTACCTTTTTGTCTACTTGCATTTTTATGTGCTTTCGAACTGCTAGGTTGGCAGGAGCTGGGACAAGCAACGGGAGCTCACTCCGTTGTGCAGTCTCGAACTGCCAACCTTCCGGTCAGCAAGCTTGCAACTCAGCAGTTTAACCCGCTGTGCCACCACGTCCCATGCTCTTTTGTTCCTTTACCAGAAAATGCTTTTTCTGCTTCTACATTGCTTTAGGAATCGATGGGTTATTGTATCATTCACTGCTCTTTAGGAGGAATGAGCCACCCTTTGTGCTTTCCTCTCCTGCCCAGTTTGGCTCGTTAATTGGAAAGCCGCTAATCAACACAGACCAGAACGCTCTAGGCGATAGTAAAATGTTTATTAGCTTGGTAATAGATCTGTCTCCTAAACAAGTCTCTCAAGAGTGTCACCTTTGCTACAATAGTCTTGTTATTCTTTCCTGTTGACTAAGTTCAAGCTCTTACTGACACCCTAATATGCATTCAGACATACGAACTAATGAGGACTTACAACAGGTTATGCGAGATTAGAATGATAGAGTGCTGACCTTAAATTGCATTTATTTAATTAGCTAGCACCACAGGCACTGGCCCATATAGCTCAAATTTTAAAAAGAAGCAGGGAATTGTGCCCTTCTCTCTGGCCTGAACCAGAAAGCAGCACTGGTGTAGGTAATGAAAGTGTAGCCCAGTGCAGAGGGCAAAATGAAGCCCCAGAAGTGACATCACAACAGGAAGTGACATCACAGTTGTATTTCCATTTTCTTAGTTTTTTGTTTTTGGCCATAATGTTTGATAAGTATTCCAACGTGGTTTGTTTCATTGCATTCACCATTACATTACCTTTCCAGTGAATTATAACATGATGGTATTATTTGTACTTACCAAGGTTTTCACAATTCTGGCCACTAGTGTCAAGCTCAGCTTGTTGCCCCCCTAAAGCTTGTTCCCAGTGCAATTGCAACCCCCCCTGCACTTCTTTAATTACACCCTGGAATGCAGTCCCAATTGTTCCAGAACAGAGAGCATATATTAAGGATTCCTTTGCAGACATAAACCCTAAGAGTGTTAAGCAGACACTTAGGGCGCAATCCTAACCTGCAGTTAGGCCGGCACTGTTAGGCCAGCAAAGTTTAGCTGGCACAAGGGCCACCATAAAGCATGTATGGGCCACTATCGGAGTCAGAGGCCAACAACACACATATGTGCGCCATCCTCCTTGACTCTGAGAGTGGTCCAAACATATGTTACAGTGTCCCTTGTGCCAGCTAGACTTTGCTGGCCTAACTGGACCGGCCGAGCTCCAGGTTAGAATTGTGTCCTTAAATTTAGGGTGCAATCAAAAAGGGGATGTAGCGCCAAAGCTATGTCACTAGCCCCAACATGGGTGCGCCAACAGGTACCCTGGCATGGGTGCTAGAGCACTCGGGCCAACGCTACAAGTAGCATTGGCCCGAGAGTGCTGGCAGAGAGCTGTCATTACACCAGCCGAAATCTGGTACACGGACTCAGCTAGCACATACTGACCTTTTTAAGGCTGCATGCTTAACCACACATGAAAATAAACCCCATTCACACTTACTTCTGAATAAACACATTTAGGATGGGAATACTAGTCCAGTGTATACCTGCGGGAGAGTTTAGCATGAGCCCAAGTATCTGCGATTGGAATCAGTGGGACTTGAATGTGAGACTTGAAAGCATTGGGGACAGGAAACCATATTCTTAAGAACATAGCATAAGAAGAGCTCCACTGGATTAGATTGAAGGCCCATCTAGTCCAGCTTCCTGTATCTCACAGTGGCCCACCAGATGCTTCAGGGAGCACCCAAGACAACAAGATACCTACATCCTGTTGCCACTCCCGTGTGCCTGGCATTCCGAGACAGCCTACTTCTAAAACCAGGAGGTTGCACACACCCATCACTGCTTGTAACCTGTGATGGATTTTTCTTCCAATCCCCTTTTAAAGGCATCTGGCCAAACGCCATCACCACATCCTGTGGCAAGGAATGACACACTAATTACATACTGGGTAAATAAATATTTTCTTTTGTCTGTTCTTCCTCGCCCAACACTCAATTTTAATGGATGTCCCCTGGTTCTGGTGTTGGAAAAGAACATCCCTTTATTCATTCCCTGCATTATTTTGTACGTATCAAGCACATTCCTGCCCCCCAGCACCTTTTTTCTAGACTGAAGAATCCCAAATACTGTAGCCTTTCCTCATAAGGGAGATGCCTCAGCCCTGTATTAATTTGTTTTTAGATATGCATTTATTTTTAGATTTAGTATTTGTTTTTTAAATAAGCATATATCCTAGCATGATTTTTAGATATGCATGCATCTTAGTAGGGAGTAAGTTAAAAGAGGAATATGCCCTCCTATATAAGAGAAAAAGGAAGCCTCTGTTTTATGATAGATGAGGCTTACTGTCTGCATTTTATATGTACTGGTATCAAAAATGATATATCAAAAATTGTTCACAAATACATTTATGAACAATTGGAAGCCACTCATAAACTTTCTTCAAGAGAGAGAAAACAACACCATAATGACTTGTGGATTTGAAGAATAAAGACAATTATAACACATCAATACGCAGAGATTAGAGGAAATCTCTTTTAAAGGGATTAAAAAGAAAGGTAAAAGAGAAGCTGTCAGAGATGGGATTTAAGTATTACGAGGACGGGATTAGATGCTTAGAAGATTTGATGAAATGATGATATACTGCTCTATGCTTGTGTTAATTTAGAGGTAATTTTTATGTGTATGAATTTTTAGTGTTTTTTCCTATTAGTGTTGAGTATGTATTTATGCTATGTGTGTGTTACATGTGTTATTTGTTTGAAATAAATAGATATGAAATAAAAAAATCATTAAAAATATTTGCTTGATTAACTGGGAACATTTAAAAAACGTATTTAAAAATTTTGAAGCCATTTAAACACTTAGTTCTAATAGGGATTGTTAGTTGCATGCATTCTTCAGCTTGGAAATTCAAAACCAGAGTTCAAGGCTCTCTTTCACGGTCTTGTATTCAGTTATGTTAACACTGTTTCCACATCGTTCAACAAATATTGCTGCCCAGCACGACCAGCAATCCTGGTTTGCACCAGCAATCCCAGTCCCATCCCACCCCAAATCAAGACGCAGGTACCTTAAATTCCTGAAGTGACACCTGCCCCTTCTGGAAGCTCATCATGAACTCCGTGCTCTCTGCTTGTTCGTGCACATCTTTGGTGCATTCCTTCAGGGCTTCAGAGAGGTCCCGAAGCTTCCTGGAAAGAAGGTGCATAACATCAGCATTGGAGAAGCATCTTACCAGGAGAACTTTTACATACAAGTGCCTCCACGGAGAGCAATGAAGGGAAAGAAGAGTTCAGGGAAGAGGAGAAAATCAGCATCCCACGTGCAGAGATCCCCCCCTCCAAAATCACTCCTCAGGGGTTCTAGCTCCCATCCCCAGAGTGAAACTGACATTTTTCTGAACTAAACTGTCTCCAAACTCACCCTTCAGACAGATGTGCCATTTTTCTGCCTTCTGATGGCTTGCCTCTTTTGTTCTTCTGTAATTAACCTTTTGGGCTCACTTTAGGCTGTTCTTTTCTCTCCAGAGCCTGAGTAGCTTCTGAGTTAGGCAGCCCTTCTCCTGCATCTTCCTTTATACTTTTATCACCAGATCACATGCCCAGCCCAGAAACCATCTGACCTCTGTGTACCGCTCTCATTACATTGCAACATGTGCTCTTTTCTCACTAGCGAAGTTTAGCCCTGCCCTCTTCCTCCTCTGGGGAGGAATGGAAAGTCACATGACGCATCCTGACAACTAAGCACAACAACAGGATATCAAGAGGCTTCTATTTAGTTGGGCACTTTGCCAAGCTTGATTTAACTCCTTTTCTCCCTTGCAGTCCCAGCCAATGTGCCTGAGTATGGAACATCAGGAGAATTCATAATTCTCGTTAGCACAAGCTGTTGCTTCCATACAAAGACAAGGTGTGAGAAAAACACAATAAAGCTTATTGCTGTATCTGGTTGTTCTTAAAAGTATTACCTGCACCCCTTAAAACACACTGATCTTGTGCATGATTACTTTGACATAAAATATCAGTTTAATGCAGTTCTGTCCCATCATACCATCTACCGGAGGCAGACAAATACAGGCATGTCCCGGTATCCGCTGGGATTCCGTTCCAGAACCTCCCGTGGATAACTCCCGTGGATATTGGGGACACTGTTTTAAAGATAGGGGAACATCAGTGGTTTACCTGCAACAAGGTAAAAAAAGAGGTTTTTAACCCTACTGTTTTTAAAAATAGGCGTCCCAGTATCGGTGGATAACTGAAACCATGGATACCGAATCAGTGGATACCAGGGCATTCACCCTAGTATTATTTGTAAAAAGGGATCACAATAGTGAGAATAATCACAAAAAGGGCAAATAATAGTGTGCTAAGAGGCATTCCTGAAGCATCTGGTGGGCCACTGTGGGATACAGGAAGCTGGACTAGAGGGCCCTTGGCCTGAGCCAATGGGGCTTTTCCTATGTTCCTATGAGTATATGTCTGAAGAGGATCGACTGGTTCTGGTGGCTGTCACAGACAAATGCTGTGGAGAATCTTGACTCACGACTTGTGTGTCTACCTCAGAATTTACCTCCGAGTGCCAGGTGCAAGGGAGTTGCATCTTGTAGTCTTGTGTGCTCCCTGAGGAATCTGGTGGGCCACTGTGAGATACAGGAAGCTGGACTAGATGGGCCTTTGGCCTGATCCAGCAGGGCTGTTCTTATGTTCTTATGTAAGAGGACGTATAAGATAAACTGTTCATCTCCACAACTGCCTACAGTGGCAGCTCTCACTTCAATATAGCAATGTAAAAGTCCACCTTTATTTTTGCTTAAGAGGCAGGCATTTTAAGTTAACTGGTAGAAAGTTCAACAAAGATAATTTAGTGACATTGCAGCTGACTCAGCTGAGTTTCTCCACAACTTCACTTTTCTTCTCAAGAAGCAACTGGAATATTCTAGAACACTGCTGTACACTGCTGTTCTCCTACCGCTTTAGTACTTGACAGCGGTCATTCAACTGTGTGTGTTCGGAATTGCAAAACAATTACTGTATACAGTAAAATGAGAAGACATGTTTTATCTGTCATCAGTCTATTGTACCTCTGTCTCATGCTTTGATAGCCAAGGCACCAAATACACCAATGACTGTTCATTTGTTTCATGTGGTGATGACCATGGTGTGGACCTACTACGTAGTAAGAAATTTGCCTTGGGAGATCTCAATTTAAGAGACAGGTGGAGATGGTAGCCTGCAAGTCTGACTACCTTTTGTCATAGAGTTCCTGAATAATACACAGGTCACTTTCAGGCACCAGATTTACCTCATAGTGAGCAGCGATTGTTATCTCGTGTGTCCCGAGAACGTTGCTAATCAATCCATCACAGCACTCCGAATAAGTCTTTCAGTGTTACATGGTTTCCCAATTCAGTGTGCAGGGACCGAATAGGAGGAGTGAATTAAAATGTGGTACTAGCCTGTGATGTCACAAAGACTCCCAAGTAGCATTTATAAGGGCCTAAGGACAAGGTATTGTAAGTCCTATTCAACGGGATTTACTTCTTAGGGCACAAGCCTATGCATGTCTACTCGGATGCACTGTAAGTCTTATTGTGTTCAGTGGGGCTTACTCCCAGGAAAGTATGGATAGGATTGCAGCCTTAGTAAGCATAAATAGGATTGCACTGCATTTCTTCCCCCCTTTCTCATACTGAATCACAGTAGTCTGTTGGCCAAAAGTGTCTTTAGCATCACCCAGATGTTCGTAAGCATGCCATTTCTCACCTGTCCCAGTTCTTTTTATTTATTAGAAGATGCCTGTCGGAGGGGAGCCCTTTAGGTGCACCAGAAAGAATTATAATGCTGGACAAACATCACATATGATCATTCCTGGCACCTCCAGATAAATACGATGTTCGAAAGCCAATACTGGTTTGCTGACTTTCCTTCAGTTGTACAAGTGTTAAAAGTACAGGAGTCTTGCTAGAAAAACAGAGTCAGTAACCCTATAAAAATAGCCTATCTATGTGGTTCAGCAACAATTAAAGGGCAATTTAGTGATATGCTGGGTTTTCTTTTCATAATTGTACTTAAATCCCACTTTTTCTTTAGTTCAGTGGAGAACAGCTTACATGGGGCTCCTATCCAGACAACGATCAGGTTAGCTTCATCATTGCTACAGCTTAGATATTGCCAGATGAAGCTCTGGGATTGAAAGAACATTTGTCCTTTTGTAGCTGAAATAAGTGTATGTCGTTATGTTGAATGACAACCACATAAAAGCACATTTGAAAGCTTTAAAGTTATCAAGACAGCAGCTTCTTTTGGTTCCAGTAGCAGAAAACAATGCCAGAGGCAAGCTTTGGAGAAGGAAACATGACTCAGCAAAAGCGGCGCTTTCTGTTCTTGCTACACATCATACCATGACACAGCAATATGCACTGTCAGAGTTTCAAGAAGAAATGTGCTGATTCTAGAAGCTGTGCAACAGGAAAAGGCAACCACTTCTTGTGAATTGGTAGCAGCTGTGTGGAGGCTGAGAGCTACTTCTGCTTGTGTACATGTGTGGTGAAAATGCTGGATTTTCCACCTTTGTACGGTATACAGGAGGTTCCTGTATGCCATTAGATCTGGAGCTGAGTGAGTTGAGAACTGGAGTCACGTTTGCCTTGTTGTTTTTTGACCTTCTTTCCCAATTGATTAGTAAACAAAAAACTTGACTTTGAACTGGTTAATTGGCCCATGAAGTCCACCTGACTGCCCAGAATGAGACAGACAAGGGATTAGGTCGCTCCAGGTATCCAACCCCACAGGTAATGCTGGGGGCTATAAAATTTGGAGTCATTTAGCCCCTTTGGCACATTTGCCCTGGTCTTTCATTCAAATATTGGATGAGGATTTCCCACCAAGGTGTAAGGTAAGGATTATGCCGAGTATGAGTACTCAGGGAAGGGGGGAAAAACGTAGGAAGACACATTAGTAAAAAGATAAAGGTAAAGGTTTCCCCACGACCGAATGGTCCAGTCATGACCGACTCTAGGGGCGGTGCTCATCTCTGTTTCAAAGCCTGTAGAGCCGGCGTTTTGTCTTGAGGACAAGCTTCCGTGGTCATGTGGCCAGCATGACTATACATCGTAGCACACAGAATGCCGTTACCTTCCCACCGAAGTGGTCCCTATTTATCTACTTGCATTTTTAGGTGCTTTCAAACTGCTAGGTTGGCAGGAGCTGGGACAAGCAACAGGAGCTCACTCCATCACGCAGTCTTGAACTCCCAACCTTCCGGTCGGAAAGCCCAACAGCAGCGGTTTAACCCACTGCGCCACCACATCCCTCTTATAATTAGTAGGTTATATTTTTAAAAAAATTCACCTTGCTGTTCTAATTACCCTTAGCACTCACCGTTCCACCTTGCTTGCTCCATCAACCTTGAAAGCTCCTTGCTTATTCCCTTTTAGTCCTCTACCATTCTTTTGAATTTATTTGCAACTCCTTTTTTAAAAGGTAAAATTCCTTTTTTTGAATGGTTTTACCTCCTGGATTTCAGTTCACTTGAGAAAGAGGTGGTTCCCCCTTTTTTCCCCAGAATGCCCACTTGCAGTCTGATTTTAAGGAGCTCTCTGGATTTGAGGGTGCTCTACTGACTTGGGGAGGAAGGTTTCCCCAAAGCAGTAACAACTCACCAGCTTTGGGTGGTGACCATAGCTACCATGCCAGTGAGGCTAATGTTAAGCTGGTAAGACCCCAGGGGTTGGTGGAAGGGGGTAGTGGTAGTTGCTGTTTGCTGAGCTCCCCTTACTGTAAGAGAAACACCATAGACCAAATGTGGGGTTTCTGTTCCAAAGGGAATTTGGCAATTAAGCAGCATTAGTTTTTTCAAGAACTCCAGTAGCACAATAGATGTTTACCCCCAGGAAAGCATAACAAAAAAACATGTTGCAGTCTCCCTGAGACTGCAGTATCCTACTCTCCTTAAGAGTAAGTCCCACAGGGCTCAAGGAGATTACTGTAGTGTAAACATGTCTTTTACATAAAAGTGTGTAAACCATTGCACTCATTTCACATGCTAGCAAGGTGATGCTCAAAATCCTACAAGCTAGGCTTCAGCAATATGTGAATCAAGAACTACCAGATGTACAAGCTGGTTTCCGAAGAGGCAGAGGAACTAGAGATCAAATTGCCAACATTTGCTGGATCATGGAGAAAGCAAGAGAGTTCCAGAAAAACAGCTACTTCTGCTTCACTGACTATGCTAAAGCCTTTGATTGTGTGGATCACAACAAACTGTGGCAAGTTCTTGAAGAGATGGGAGTACCAGACCACCTTATCTGTCTTCTGAGAAATCTGTATGCGGGCAAGGAAGAAACAATTAGAACTGGACATGGAACAACTGATTGGTTTAAAATTGGGAAAGGAGTATGACAAGGCTGTATACTGTCACCCTGCTTATTTAACTTGTATGCAGAGTACATCATGAGAAAAGCTGGGCAGGAAGATTCACAAGCTGGAATCAAGATTGCTGGGAGAAATATCAACAACCTCAGATAGGCAGACGATGCCACTCTAATGGCAGACCTAAAGAACCTTCTGACAAGGGTGAGAGAGGAAAGTGCCAAAATTGTCATGAAGCTCAACATTAAAAAAACGAAGATCATGGCAACCACTCCCATCACTTCCTGGCAAATAGAAGGGGAAGAAATGGAAGCAGTGACAGACTTTATTTTCCTGGGCTCCAAGATCACTGCAGATGGTGACTGCAGCCATGAAATTAAAAGACGTTTACTTCTTGGGAGGAAAGCTATGGCGAACCTAGAACACTTAATAAAAAGCCGAGATATCACCCTGCCAACAAAGGTTCGCATAGTCAAAGCTATGGTTTTCCCAGTAGCAATGTATGGCTGTGAGAGCTGGACCATAAGAAAGGCAGAGCGCCAAAGAATAGATGCTTTTGAATTATGGTGTTGGAGAAGACTCTTGAGAGTCCCCTGGACTGCAAGGAGGTCCAATCCGTCAATCCTCCAGGAAGTCAAGCCTGATTGCTCCCTGGAAGGACAAATCCTGAAGCTGAAGCTCCAATACTTTGGCCACTTCATGAGAAGAGAGGACTCTTTAGAAAAGACCCTCATGCTGGGAAAGATGGAAGGCAAAAGGAGAAGGGGGCGGCAGAGGATGAGATGGTTAGACAGTGTCACCGAAACGACGAACATGAAATTGGGCGAACTCCATAAGCTAGTGGAGGACAGGGAGGCCTGGCGTGCTGTGGTCGATGGGGTTGCGAAGAGTCGGACATGACTTAGCGACTGAACAACAACAACAAAACATGTCTTGGATCACACCTGCAGGGACTAGAACCATCAGCATGGACTAGCCAAGATGGTCCTTTCAAATCATTCTCTCCCTCCCTTAACTTACAGTCTTGCTGCTAATAGCTTTGAAACTGGAAGTTCTTTCCCACCGCCCTCCCCAAAAGGAATAATGTGTTCCAAAGCATAGTGACTCCTCTGTAGGAACCTCAACTCCCTTCTTTTTAACCCTTAGACTCCCCACAAAGCATAGCACTACTCTATACAATATTTGAATCCATATTCTGCTTTTTAGCCTCCTTTGGGTCCTTTTAAAAGTTGCACATCTCTGGAGTACGTATTCAGAAGTGGACATCTTCTTTGAGGGTGGTTTAATTCATGCCCCATTCTAATATGTATTATTAACCAATTTGCTGAGTGCTAAAGAGGCTCTGATTCATAAATACATACAGCACAGTTTAAATACAAAGCCACACAGTCCTAGTGAGTTACAACTCATAAGAGCACAAAGCGTCGGACAAGACTTTTAAAAATCATGCTATACTTCCACTTTCTTGATTATACACCTGGATTGAGAATGCGGCTCCCTTCCAAGCTCTCTTTGTTACCCTTGAGAATTCCAAGCCACTGACTTATTGACTTGTCCATGTGCTGCCCTTCCAAGGGCACTGCTCCACATGACCAAATAGCTTCACAACAAGGCCGGCTCTGCCTTGATCCTAACTTAATTATCAGTCACACATGTAGCTGATTAGCTTGAGGATACATAGTAGTAATTCGGAGTGTGATGGTGCATGATAGAAATGCACGAATTGGAAATGCACCTTGCTGAAAAGCATGCACACACATGAACGCATATTTGCACAGACAGAATGATTCATGGTATTCTGGGAACATGTAAGATAGCAGGGCATAGACCTGTCTTCATCGATTTTAGCTCCAAAGGACTCCTCCAACACAACCCTGTGCAAGTAAGTTTCTCTGGCACCTTTGGAGAAAAAAATCTTATGAGTCCTGGAAAAAACAAAACACGGAAGGGGTTATTATTAAGAATCTACATTATTCAGAATCAGGGAAACTCCAAGCATATTGCTGAAAAGCTTTAGATGCTTTTATTGGACAGAGTTACAGACAAAAAGTTCATCACAGATTACATGTCATGATGACCGTATGCAGTCTCCAGGTTTCAGAGGCAGTGTATCTCTGAATGCCAGATGCAAGGGCATGTCAATAGCCCTTATGTGCTCCCAAAGGCATCTGGTGGGCCTTGGTGAGATACAGGAAGCTGCGGCCTGAACAAACAGGGCTCCTCTTAAGGAAGACAAAACAGGTAGCAAAAATTAGCTGTTCCCATGGGGTTTGGGACATAAGCCAAATTATATGGATGCAAAGATCTTCATTGGTTCCTTATTTGATTCTGATGAAGATTGAATGGATTAGCATAGGATAAGTAGATGGCATTAACTGGATTAAATTTAGATTGTAATCCTTTGGGTGCTTTCCTGGGACCGAGTTCCATTTAACACAGGAAGATTTACTTCCAAGTAAAGACGTATAGGATTGTGCTGTTAGTTCCATATTTTTCCCTTTCGAACCAGCTATGTCAGTATACTTTAAACCATGGTTCCCAAACTGTGGATTAGGACCCACCAATTAGTCGTGAGCCAATTTCAGGGGGGTCATGAAGACCCTACAGCAGCCATATTGGTTGTAAAAAGGCTTTTTTCTGATCCACTTTGCTGTTGGAAAATGGCTGAGAAATAATGCCATTTATTGCTGCATTCTCAGGAAAGCAGCAGGCTCTGACATAATAATGATGGCACCTTTGGCCGTGACATCACTTCCAGTGGGTCCCAGACAGATTGTCATTCTAAGAAGTGGGTCCCAGTGCCAAAAAGTTTCAGAACCACTGCTTTAAACAATATATTATCTGGCTTGATTTGAACCAAAGGCTTTCTAAATACCACTTACCCACAGACTTCGGCTGGTAGTGACTTTAACAAACCTGCATGTACTTGTTTGAGAGCTGCTTTTGCAGCTCTTTGTCAAGTTTTGCCAGCTTTCATTCTCATTTGCTGACAGAGGACAACCCAGTTAAAATATACACTCCTTTTGCTAACAGAGAATGAGGTACAACATAGTAAAATTCTATATTGTTAGTTGTGATCTCTTCAAAGAGAGACATAATTATTGTTCGGCAAACTCTGCTCAGTCATTAGAGGCTAGAAAGGGTTAAAGAACTGGAGCCAGATTGCTTAGACAATAATTATTTCCAGATCAAGCTGTGGTCTGTTTCCCAACTGGGATATGGGCCAATTTAAACAGCTGCAATCTCAGGACAAGAAAACAGGAAACCTTTTGATTAAACACAGCCTCACATGTGCTAGCCTGCCTTGTGACTCAGCAAAAAAGTCCTCAAGATTGAAACCTTTACTCAGCAATGTGGAGAAAGAAAAAAAACCATGTGTCGTGACACAGCAGAATGTAGAAACATGTCCTTGAAAAGATTAGTCAGCACAAGCTAGACAATTAACTCATTGTAGTTTGCGATTACGTGTCTGGGCTCCATAAAGCCAGAAGAATTTTCCAAGTCAGGAACACACTTTTCCCAAGTCACACACTTTTCCCATGTCAGGAAGACATACACAGTCCAGACCACTGAAAAATAATTCATTTAATTCAGGAAGGGTATGATCCAAAACCAGCAGCAGAAAAAGGAGAGGCAAAATCTCAAACTAGCCAATGCAGACTTGAGGAAACCCATTGGAGGGTCTCTGGGCTTACCCTTCTTCCGAGAAGCCTTTTACTGGTGTCATGGTGCCCATAGGATGAAGCAGTAGCCGTGTGGACACTGAGGGCGCTATCCTAACCTGGAGTTAGTCTGGCACAGTTAAGCCAGCAAAGTTTGGCTGGCACATAAAACATGTTTGGACTACTCTTGGAGTCAGGGAGGATGGCACATGTCTGTGTGCTGGCCTCTCTGACTCCGAGAGTGGTCCAAACATACTATACGCAGTGATGTGATCTGGGAATAAGGAAGCGGAACGCTGGGCGGGACTTACGCGTGATTGGCTGCCTGTCCGTTCCGTTCCGCGGCTGCCCTGGCCTTGGGGGGGCCTCGCCGGGGGGGACGGGTGGGGGGCGCGCTGGGTGCCTGGGCGAGCAGTGGTGGGGCGCGCCAACCGGGGGCAGCCCCCCCGAGGCCAGGGCAGCCGCAGAACGGAACGGATGGGCTGTCAATCACGCGTAAGTCCCGCCCAGCGTTCCGCTTCCTTATTCCCAGATCCCACCGCTGACTATACGGTGTTCCTTGTGCCAGCCAAACTTTGCTGGCCTAACTGTGTTGGCCTAACTCCAGGTTAGGATTGCACCCTGATGCTCCTACGAGCGCCCAGGTAGTTTAGGATTGGGCTGTAAGTGACTCTCCCTTATGTTTCCCAGATCCTGTTCATCCTCTGAAAATAGCTCTTCTGGTTTAAAAAGGGGTGTTGAAGCAGTGTTCTGTGAAACCCGCAAATAACATCTCGTTTGTGTGTTAACTTCCATTGGCTTCAAGTCTTGGGCTCAAATCAAATGAATCGCTTCTTCATGGATCACCTACTAAGGTCACTAGGAGAGAAAGGTCATCCTCACAGGGCTCAAAAACAGTCAAGTGAATTCACCCCCAACTTGTCTTTGCTAACAAACTTTGCCATTGAATAAGAAGGAACCATTTCAGCAATGTACAGCAGTATATGAAAACAGGAGAGGCACTTACGGTCATGCTAACCTTTCTGATAATCAGCAATTTATAGTCACTGCCAGTGGTAACAGCAGACTTCGTTGCTCAGTGCTTTTGAAAAGCACAAGGAAACTATCCAGTAACTACGGCTAGTTGTGTGTGTTAGTAACAATGGCTAGTAACTACAGCTAATTGTGTCTATATGTGGAGCAGCATAAGTTGGGAGGCTGCATGCAAGACAGGACCAGTTCTAGGTTTGAGAGGAACCTGGGCAAAATGCCCCCTACTGGGATCCCCTTTGTTGTTGGAGGACCCTAGATGATGGGAGCAGCAATTGTCTCACTGCCACTCCCATAGAAGAGTCTGCCATTGCAAGATTACTTGGGGGCAAGTGGCAGTGGGTACTGCTGCAGGTGGAGGATCTGAAATTAGCGGACCTGCCTCTGAACTGGTGCAGTCTCTTTAACCCGGAGGTGTCAACCACATTTTATACAGTGAGCTGAAATTAGCATACCTGGCAGCTGCTGAGGGCCAGAAATGATGTCATTTTGCAGGAAGTGATGTCATTAAGCAGATGATGGCCAGAAATAAGCACTTTGTTCTCACCTAGGAAAACATTGCCTGCAAATGACAGAAGAGAAAATATGCACATCTTGACCATATTTTCAAGATATGGGAGAGTTCAATTATCACATGAGCTGCCTTTCCAGCAGCACCACATTTGCAGAGTAGTGTTCCCTCTAATATCTTCCCTACCATGCGGAGCAGTTAATGCCCTGAGCAGTATGTAACCACTGTCATCTTAAAATGGGTGATGGCCAGTCTGATCTCTAGGCAATAAGTGAGTTACTGCTCATGCATCACAACTAGTGGCAGTCAGGTGGCATGCTTACACAGGATTGTCATACACGACATACAGCATTTCACAATCAAAATATCTACTGAAGGTTAGGTGTTCTGCTAAATTGGTAACAGGCCCTCTGAATACATAGATTTATAGCACAAGCTTGTGCATGACTACTCAAAAGTAAGTAACAGGACATTTAATGAGACACACTCCTATGAATGTGCTCTATAGGATTGCAGCCTATCCACACTTACCTGGGAGTAAGCCTGATTGGCTACAATGGGACTTACGTCTGAGTAGACGTGCATAGGATTGGGCTGTTAGACTCTAAATCAGGGTCTGTTCACAGAAATTCCAGCCCTACCTACCAAGGATTGAAACTGGGGATGGGACCTTATCCTTAGTAAGCTTCTTTAAGCTTCCTTAAGCTTTCTGTGTCTTTCTGGGTGGCACTAATAAAGATATCATTGCTATATTGTGACTGTTTGAGATTCTCCCTCTTTACCAGTCCAAACCATGTCTAATTTCATGAACCTCTACCTTTTTCCCCATCCATCCCACCTTTCAATCTTTTTTTTCTTGATCATTTTGATAGCCCTTCTTTGTACCTGTGTACAAGGTTGAGGGATCTTTGAACCTTTTCCCATTATATTCTTTTGGAGATGGGGCAAACAGTAGCACACTTCTATCGGCCCATCTCACATGCCCACATTGCCTCCATAGCGATCTATGCACATTGCCTGGCTTCTCTCCAGTGTTAAGAGGACAGGCAACTCCTTCCAGCATTCCTATTGCAAGTAACCCCCCAGAGTCATTAGAGGAAGTGAAATCTGTGACTGTACACGGAAACAGGGGGAATTCATCCCTGGCTTCGGTTTAAAGGATTTCATAAGACAAGGTCATTGGGATCAGGGGAAGTTGTGACTTCTTCACTAAAGCCACTGGTTCCCTGCTAGGTCTCCCTGCACTCTCTGAGTGTGGCAAATGTGCCATAAGGCATGTTTGTGCCTACTTGCCCAAAGGCATGTGCTGACACAAAGATGTGTGCCGGACTTCTGGCGCTGGATCCACTCCCCACACCAGCCGGCACAGATAAGTTCACACCAGGCAGTGGGAGAGGTTGTTGGAGGGCAGTGTGGAGGTAGGAAGGAGCACTTTGGGGCAGAGGAGGGTGGGACAGGAGGAGGATCGGGCTGGGGGAGTGTTCTAGGTTGGCAGAGGTCTCCTCTGCCGTATCCTAACCCCCATTCCTGGGCCAGGCAGCCCTACTAGGACTTCCAGTGTTTGTGCCAGCTGAATACCCAGAGCAGTGCCAAGAAACGCTATGGGGTGGCTGGGGTGTTACTTGGGGTAAGGGGAAAAATATCACCTTACCCCGAGGTGACCTCCAGCTGCCTCCTAAAGTTGCATAGGATGCAGTGCAGGTGATGTGTCCTGGCTACACCAGCACAATTTAGGATTGGGCTGCCCAGTAGAACTAAACTATCAAGAAACGGAGAATATTCAAACGCCTTAGCTAGACTGACACCTAGGAACAGTGAGATGAGCCCAGGCTTGATAGCCTCAACCGAGTCTATAGAATCTATGGCAGAAGACAGCGCAGGCCATTGGTTCATACCTTCCTTAGGTAAATGTACTCCCATGGGTGAATCATGCTGGAGGATGATCCTGACTCAAGCCCTGGTTCCATGCTTATAGTTCCTGTAGCATCCTGGATATGTGGCCTTCCAGGCATATCAGTCGACAGGAGAATAGCTTTGGGCACCCTGTCAACACACAGAGGGCTCAGCTTGGCTTTTGGGATACCACTGTAGATGCTAAAAGAGTCAGGTCATCAGTGGTGGAGCAAAAACACAACTAATGTGATATGAATGCTTCACATGCCCTTGGGATGCAGGAGGTTCTCACAAGCTGAATTTTCTCCATGTCTTATTACAGAGGGAAAGAGATGGGTGTAAACCTGGATAGGAAAAATGCACTGTTTCAGTTTTTATGTACACGCTTTGGCTTGGCAATAACAGGGCATGGAGACTAAGGTGTTGTGCCAAAGACTCCATGGAACAGGGTCTTCTCGGTGGTGGCTTATCAGCTGTGGAATTCCCTCCCCTTGGAATTAAGAACAGTTCCCTCTTTGGAGACCTTTCGGTGGGGGCCTGAAGACATTTTTATTTAAGAAAGGTTTTATCTTGTCAGGACGGACTGGCACTAAGGGACCGTTTTCTACCAATGATACATTAGAGCAACATTGGTAGAAATGCAATCTCCATGCATCATTGGTAGAAAATGGGTTTTTTAATTGTAATCTTAATAGCTGTGGTCCATGGATCTGTTTTATCGTTTTAATGGTGTATGTTTCAAATACTGTTTTTAATCTTTTATCTGGTGCATTCTGTAAGTTCCTCGGAGTGCCCCCACGTGTGGGAGACAGTCATGATAAAAAAATTCTTTAAGCAAACAAACAACTGGAAAAGGTGGCTTGTGAGGAGGAGTTTGATGGAAGGAAAAGAGGAGACACCAGACAGGTGTTCCAGGAGGTGGAGCCAACTCAAAGGGCCAGCAGGTGAGAAAGGGCAGAGTCATTGGAAGGAGCAGGAGATGGTTGCAAGTGGTGGAACTGGAGGAGCAAACGTTACTGCTGTCTGGGCTGGGGCAGACACCTGACCCTCACAGAAATGACATTCCAACACCTGAGTTTATGGGAGAAAGTCCAAATGGTGCCTTCAGGCCCATGGTCATCATCACATACATATGATAATGAACAACAATTGGCAGCTATTTACTAAAGATAAAGGTTTTCCCACGACCGACCGAATGGTCTAGTCGTGACCGACTGTAGGGGGCAGTGCTCATCTCCGTTTCAAAGCCTGGAGAGCCGGCGTTTTGTCCGAGGACAAGCTTCCGTGGTCATGTGGCAGGTGTGACTCTACGCCATAGTGCACGGAACGCCGTTCCCTTCCCACCGAAGTGGTCCCTATTTATCTACTTGCATTTAGGTGCTTTTGAACTGCTAAGTTGGCAGGAGCTGGGACAAGCAACGGGAGCTCACTTCATCGCGCAGTCTTGAACTCCCAACCTTCCAGTTGGAAAGCCCAGTTGCAGCGGTTTAACCCACTGCGCCACCATGTCCCATAGCTCTTTACTAGGTCTCCATAATTTACCATCTGAAGTGCATCCCCTCCCCTTATGTACAGCCAGCCTTGCCCTCACATGTGGGGACAGAGGCTAGCACTGACCATGAGAGTACTTACCCACATGAAAAAGTTCAATTTTCACTAGATATCACAAAGTACCATGAACTGTAGCCCCAACAGGTATGAGTTAATAATACCAGCCACCAGGATCTCTTGTGGGTGTTGTGTATTCATCCAGGATAATGAGAGCCCTTCCTCTCTTGCTGCTGATGGCAGGATTAGTCCTGAACCTCCATGAATAGTTGGAGGATCACTGAACACATTTCAGAGATCCGGAGTGTGCAGACTGGGAACCTTGCGGCAGAGAAATTAGCATAAGTAGGGCAGAGAGCTCAAGGAAGCAATACGAATATGGAGGCAATTAGGACTACAGCCAATGTCCCTTGTTAAAATGTACATATCACTGACAATTTGAACTGTTTTTCTAGATGAAGCATTAAGGGTCAGGGTGAAATGATCAGGCAGTCAGTACAGCATTCTTAAAAATATAGCTAATTCTTTCCTCGGTCAAGAATGCAGTCAGATTACTCATTTATAGGGGCAATCTGACTACATTCTTGACAGTGGAACGAATTAGTGACATCCGGAAATCCATTGTAAATACAGGCAAGCCCCAGTATCCGCTGGGGTTCCATTCCAGACCCCACCAGGGATACCTGAAACCGTAGATACTGGGGATGCCTTTTTCAAGACAGGGGAACAGCAGTGGTTTTGCTGCAACAAGGTAAAAAAAAAAGATTTGTTTTATGTTTCCCTGTTTTTTTTAATAGGTGTCTCAGTAGCCATGGTATCAGTGGATAACTGAAACGGTGGCTAATGAATCAGTGGATACCAGGGCACACCTGTTTAATGACATTATAATATAAAAGCTCCTGAAGTCCTATTTGCTGATTTTTTTAATGCATATAGCCTGTGTTGCAAAAACAAATACACACACAACCAGTTATCTGAAAACCATGAGTTGGCTCTTCCATGTTGCGTAATTGCTTAATTTAGTAATTAAAAAAAAATCAGGACATTAGGGGTTTTGCTTCTGCTTTCTGAAATACCAGCGATGTTGCAAGACTCCAAGTGTTTGTCAGCACCCCAGAAGGGCAATGCTTTCTTTTTGTTTCCTGGCAGATGTTTTGTACTTTTAATAGCCATTTGCCAGGCCAAATTCAACAGGTGCAGCTTTCCTCTGCACAAAGAAGCCTTTGCATGGGGAAAACCTTCACCTGCTGAATCTCTGCCTGCCAGGGAGTGATTAAGGATACGGAACCCTGCCATGAAGTGGAGGCTAACCCTAAAGTCCAGCAACTTACAAATGCTGTATTTTGTTGCTAAACGAGGTTTGAAGCATACAAAGTCTTAGTAAGCCTGGGACTAACAGCGAGAGCCAAACCAGCCAAAAGGCTGGCACAAGACAGTCTCTGGCTGTCGCAAAAACACCTTAAAACACGTTTGCGCCAGTTTGGCCAAAGTAGGCTTGGCTCCCGGGCCTGGAGGCCTGAAGGTGAGGCCGGCACAGGGACTTGGGGAAGGCAGCAGGAAGTGGCCGGGCTGCGGAAGGGGGTGGAGTCAGGCTCCGGTCCCTGGAGCCTAACCTCCGTCCCTACCCAAGTGGCCCCGAATTGGTCGCTCCGTGTTGCGCCGCCGATTTCAGCGGTGCAGCTCTGAGCAGCCCCATCTGGGCCCCTGCTGCTTGCCATGCTTTGCCTCTCTAGGCTGCGGGCCCTCTTGCAGGGGTTCTGGGGACTTGTTGGGGTGCCCACCGGCCAGGAGAGGGACTGCCACCCCACAGGATGGTTCCAGTAAGGCAGATGCCCTGCCGAGACTCAGACACCTGTTTTCCACGAATGAGAGGGCAATGGAAAAAGTCAATATGTTCATGTTGCACAAGCTTGCCTACCGGACGAAAACAAGGACAGAAATGTTTCCTTGGCTTTGAAGGGACGGTTGAAAAAATAGCACCGCCACATCTGTGCACAGTGGGATTCTACTGCCCTCTGCTGGCATGTTGTGAAAGCATGGCATTTTAAAGAAGAATTTCTGCATAGGATAAAGCAGTAGTTTTCAATTTTTTTTCCCCATCTCACAGCACACTAACAAGGTGAAAAAATTGTCAAGGTACACCATGTTTTTTTTTTCCTTGACAAGACATACTGCACTGTTGGCAATGGCTCTACTAAATTTGTTCTCAAATCTTTTTGCACTGGGACCCTCTTTTTAGAAAGATAATCTGCCCAGGACCCACCAGAGGTGATGTCAAGGCCGGAAGGGCTGTCATTGTGGCACCAGAGACTGCCGCTTTCCGGAGAATGCAGCAATACATTGGGATATTTCTCAGCCATTTTCCAATAGCAAAGTGAAGGAGGAAAAAAAGCCTATTTACAAACTTGGCACAAGCAAAACAACCATATAGCCCTCCCCCTTTCCAGCATCCCATCTGCCCATATTTTCAATATGGCTGCCCTAAGTGCTTTGCGACCCACCTGAAATTGGCTCGCGAACCACTGGTGTGTCCCTACCCATAGTTTGGGAACCACAGATTTATTTGTTTTGCTATGGAAACCACTGTGTGAACGACCTTTTGCGGAAAAGCAGTATATATTCTTAATATTAAATAATGAGCTTGCTCAGAAGCAAGTCCCACTGAGCCCAAGGAAAACTGAGTTCTTGTCAGCCTTTCTAAGTCAAAGTGGCTCATTTGTTGAGTGCTTTCTCAGACATCTTTTCTCAATGTACAGCATTTGCTTCTTTTGTAGGGAAGCAGCATTTTTACGGCACACACTAGCAATACATTGCTGCAGGGACGTGTTCACTTTCCCCCCCAGCTAATTGTATCCACTGCTTTTGCAACTGTTCCGTGGAATACGATTATATGACTTGCTAGATGAGGGCCTCCAACATCAGCAGTGAGCACCCACATGATTCCTCCTCCTCACCCCCCATGCACGCTCTGTTATATGGCGTTTCAGAGCTACTGTATAATCGATCTCTTTGTTAGTTTAAATCTTTCAAGGCTGAGCAATTCCCTAACAAAGTGGCAAGTATCACCAGCACGCCCAAATATTCTGTGCACGTTCTCCCCTTCCGTGGCAGGCACGGCACTCCCATTCCTGCTACCCCCTGCTAACTGGGCAAGAGGCACTTTTTCAAGTGGTGTCCTCTTATATTTAGCAGGGAGAGAGCAATTGTCCCTCTTCACCCCAGCACAGTGTCTTTCTCGTGGCTGTCGCTGGTGGTTTTCTCCATTCTTTTAGATTGTGAGCCCTTTTGGGACAGGGAGCCATTTAGCTTTATTATTACTATTTGCCTGTAAACCGCTTTGTGAACTTTGTGTTGAAAAGCGGTATATAAATACTAGTGATTGATTGATTCCCTGCCAGCCGATGCATCTTGAAAAGGTCTCGCCCTTTGCACCTCACACAGCATCATTACTCACACTAGCTAAATGGGAGGGCCAGTATCCCAAGGCAGTCGACCTCTGAATACCAAATGCTGGGAGCAAGCAATGCAGGAGTCAGAAAGCCGGACTCAATCACCGCTGGCCTGCAAGGCCACTCTGACATTTATGGGGCTGTGCACCCCTCCCCCACGCTCCAAGACCCTGTTCACTGCAAGGACCGGCCCTCCCCCGCTACCTCTTGCATCTAGCAGTGCTGATATAGAGCTGCCACGTGCTGAGATGTCTGTGGGGAAGGTTCTTGTCATTGAGAAAAAGGCTCGTAGGTCAATTATCAGCATGCACCCTCTGTTTGCAGGAGCAAGACGTTTATGTAGCGTATCTGCATTCACGGGAGTTCCGTTCTCGAAACTCCCGTGGAAGCAGAAAACAGCGGATAAAGGAATCTCTGGCTCGGGCTGACAGGGAGGCCTGGGGAAAGAGAGGCCAAAAACTGGAAGTGTGTTCGTAAGGCCTTCTGAAGCTTGGTGAGGCCTCAGATCATCTCCCGAGGGATTCCAGCAGCTACAGGTTGGCCCTCTTGATGTGGGACTGAATGTCCAGGTTTGAGCTGTGTTGGGTCAAATCCATAGATAGGGAGGAAGGACCTGTATTTTGAAATATTCATGGGATTTGCCAGTTGCATTCTGTTGGGCCAGTGCTGGGCCCAATTGAAGGAGCTGGTTTTGACCTTTAAGTCCCTTTTAGGATATGTCCCGATAAGCAAGCCCAAGACTCAAGGAACGCACACAGTTCTCCAAAGAAGTCAACGATTTTTTTTTTTACTATGGAATATAAAAGTCTCCCAGTTACGTGGAATAATTCAACATGTCACCCCAACAAGCTCCTCTTCCACTAACCTTTTAATACAATGAATGCCGTTTCCTCCTTTTGAGTGTTTTCTCTACCGATGCATTAAAACAAAAAATTCAGCCTCCACAGTAAAGATGGGGAAGAAATCTAGAGCAAGACTATGGCGGAGAAAGAGGTGGCGATCAAAGGGTTGACTGAATTTATTTCAAGGCAGGCGCCTCTGGGCTGTTCCGGCTTCGAAGCCTGGTTTCTCTCCACCTCGGAAGGATTTAATACATTGATAATAACGCCTGCTCGCCTTTTCCCTGTACGCTCCAGGACTTTGATATCTGGATTAGCGGCAGAGAAATTGAGTGGCCTGCAGGTAGGCTTTTCAAAGAAAGAAGCAAAAAGTGCTTACACAACAGGGAAGGAGGCCTATTCCCAGCAGCTCTCCTTGACCACAAATCCATGATTCTTCTTCATCCAGAGAGAGCAGAGTGCAGGAGAGTGGAGGTGAAGTTAGAGGGGAGCCGCGCAGCTTTGCCACTAAATGCAGCTGTTTGTGGGACTAGCAGGAAACTACAAATCCCACTATCCATTTTGACATTGGTTGGTTTTTTTCCCCCCCAGTCACTTCACTGCAGAAGGAAAAAAAGGGGGGAACCAACGGAGAAAGCATTTCAGCTGGCCGAGACCACCCAAACTCTCATCTGACAACACATTTTGCAGCTTTACAACCACTTCCTCGCATCCCCAAATGCAGCAATGATTAACTCCAAAGCAGCCTAAAAAAGGAAGCAGGAGGAGAGGGGAGAGGGAAGAGGAAGGCGCTCTCCCCTCCCCGCTCCCCTCTTGCTTCTCACCGCTGCCCCCATGAGGAGGAGGAGAGCGGTGCAGCACACAGGTCCTCTTGCAACCACAGCACACCAAGTCCACAGGAGAGTTCATAAAGCAAACATCCCGTCCTCTTCCTTTTCCTTCTTCGGGTGAGGGCCGGAGCTGGTGACGGGCGAAGGAACCCCGGATTGGGGGCTAGGAACCGTGGGCAACTGGTCGGCCACCTTTGCTCGCTCTTCCAGAAACTTGTCAAATTCTGGCAAGAAAGGATTTAAAAGCATTTCAGAGGAACCCGGCCAGCGCTGGAAGAGCCCGAGGGTCGCTACTTTGGCTGTGGTCTCCGCAAACCGGATAGGATGCATCCGGGTCAGATAATCTGGAGACATCGCGTGCCTGCTTGGGAGTTAATGACACACCTAATTCCCTCATATGGGACATTTCTGCGTGCACAGAGATGGGAGCACTGTGTCGGCTATTTCACTTAGAAATTCAAAGGTGTGTTGGGTGCCAACATGCTGCAGGTCCAGGAGGCCTCAAAGGATGCTACCTTGGCCGCACTTCTTACAAGCTGGGAGTGCAAGGGCACTAGTTGCTCCCCTCGAGCTGGGATCCGGGTGCAAACGACCTGCGTCCCCTCGCAGGTCCTAGCAGGGGTCCTCTACCTACCTTTTTGCTTCCTTTAACCTGCCTAGCTGGTGCTCCAGGGGCCTCTGCTGCCTCCCTTCAGAGTGGGCTGTGGAGTGGGGGAAGGACCCCTGAGCTCCCAGGCCCAGACCGGCAGGGGCTGCTTCAAGCTTTGCCGCTCCCGTGTCCAGTCTAGTGCTCTGCCCTGCTCTGCCGCCTCTTCACTTTTTGCCTCTTAAGGGAAGGGGTGGGTAGCAACTTACCTTCACTGGTGACCCCCTTTGGATCCTCTGCCTCGCTGCCCTGAGAAGAGAGAACCAAGGGCAACGTGGAAATCAGAACCGCTTAAATCAAAGCTCAATGGGTAGAGCTGTGATGCTCTGGCAAAGTAACACCAGTTTCTGCACTTCTTGTTTTTGTAACGACAGTGGCAAAAAAAAAAACCCCACTCTGAAACCTGCCCCTCCCCCAAAAAGAAACTGGGAAATCTGCGAAAAAACACCTAATGGGCTGGATGAGGGGGTGCAAAGGCAAGGGGATTGGACGGATTTCTGGAGGAAGGGTCCATCGTGGGCTATAGGCAATGATGGATTGTGCAACCTCCTTACAAAGGTGGTGGGCTACTGGTACCGGCTGCAAGGGAGTGGCAACAGGATGCAAGCATCTTGTTGTCTTGTGCGCTCCCTGGGGCACCTGGTGGGCCGCTGTGAGATACAGGAAGCTGGACTAGATGGGCCTTGGGCCTGATCCAGCAGGGCTCTTCTTATGTTCTTATGTTCAATGACTGTGGCTGCAGCTGCTGACACTGTACCACATATATCATGGACCAGGTACCTACATCACCCACCAGAGGCAGCAATGTGGCACCAGCGGCTGGGAGCGAGATGGAGGGTGTGAGGCAGGGGGTGGGACCAGGACTGGCTGCCCATCTTGCAGATGTTCTAAAGAGGTGCTGCTGCTGTTGTGCTTGCGAAACGTTGTTCAACAACTGATTAGCCCCTTACCATAAAAAGTGTGTCCACGTTTCATTTTTAGTTACAGTGGGGCGGGGGGGGGGGGGGGGGAGAATACCTTGCAAACAATTCCATCATCACCCCAATTTCCCTAAAACACTTATCTTTGCCGTCCTGGTACAGAGCAGTGGGCAACCCCTAGCGCTCGGCAGAAAAACACTTTTGTCTCTCCACTTTACGCAGAGAAAAAATTCAGAAGGCTTGGTTGGGGAAGTTTTCTTTTTAACTCTAACTTACTACGAAGTTTTCAGAAATGCAACTACAATGCAAATCGGTCACAGCTAATCCCGAGTCGTAAGTGCCTGTTTCGCCTGTGCCACTTACCACGTCAGCAGAGAGCCACTGCTCAATATCCTCCATGAGAGAGGCCTGGGGGACAGGAATCTGGGGAGGAAAAAAAGAAAAGGAGCACAGCAGAGAAAGTTGAAAGCACGAATGCTCCCCTGGCAGAAACACCCTCCCCTTGAACTGAGGGCCGGCTGCAGGGCTGCTTGGAGTCCGCTCCATTCCGAGGCCCTCCCTCTCAAGGGAAAGGTCAGGTGTGCTTGTCAGTTCCGCTGCTCAGTGGGCCTGGACCTGCCTCCTGAGGAAGAGACCCTGAATGACACCGACGTGCACCTCCAGCTTTTTAGAGTCGTATAAACAGGCTCTTAAGGTCGGTCTGCAGAAGCAACCCTCAAAAGGGGGTGAAATTCTTCAGCCTAGGCCTTTACGACCAACAGATCGCAAATCAGGCGGCTTCCACTAAGGTGCACTAAAATGTGCAACGTTCAAGGCGCAATCCTCAGAAGGGGCGACACGGGAACCTCTTTCTACTCTCTCTGGGAGTGACGTTGGTCTGAGAGTGCTGGCGGAGAGCCTCCTTTGTGCCAGCTGAACTCGGCTGGCACAAGGGAGGTTCTGGGAGGAGGGGGGGAACTGGGCAGGCCGGTGGGCGGGGCTGGGATGCGGCTGTTCGGCTGCATCCAAGGCCCCATCCCCAGGTCGTGCAGCACTGATTCAAGCCGTGCGGCTTCCTCGGATCTGAGGAACCCATAGGGGAGGCTACAGCCTCCCCTGGGGTAAGGGCGTGAAGGTGCCCTTGCCCCAGGGTGGCTCCAGTGGCATCCCAAGCGGGACTGGATACAGTGCAGGCCCACCGGCCTGCCTGTTCCAGCACAGCTTAGGCTTGCATCCTCAACATCATTTTTTTTAATGTATATCCTGCCTTCCATCTCCAAAGTGACACCGTGGGGGGTGGGGAGTATTTTTGTGCAGCATGACATGATAGAGACCTTCCAACAGGCTACCTCTCGCAGGCTTTCATGTTCAGAATAGTTCAGCTTCACTGGCAGAGACATGCAGCAGAACACAATATTGCCTTAAAAAACAAATCACAAGATTTTCATAACATGGCCGTTTTCTGCCTGGCTGGCCATTTTGGGGCAACCACTATTATTTTCAAGCTTTCCTCCAGAGGACGAAGAACTTCAAATTTTTTGTAAAATGAAAGCCTGCGTTCCACTTGCCCAGCAATCATTTGCACACGTTGAACCAACATTCCTGGGTAAAGGAGTGTGCCTCTATGAAGCTAACAGTCTGTGTGCTACAGTGAAGTGTCTGGAAGGACACAATCGTTCCAGAATAGAAGTGTGAGAAAGAAGCAAGTGTGATAAGCAAAGGAAAACCCAGGTTCGTCCCATGGATCTTTTTCTAAAATTAGTCCCTGTACCAAGCTGATCTAAAGGAAACGTGCTTAAGATGGATTTTTATATTTGTAGTGAGAGCTTTCTTTAAGACACGGGGGTCTTTCCCTTCCTCAGTGCAGATTTTTTTTTTTTAAGCTGACACAAATCACCATCACCCTTTTTGCTCTTAAAGGGTGATGCCCAAAATAAACTGGATAAAGCAAAAGCAAGGGCCAACTAGATACTGAGTAAGCCACTTTAAAGCTAGAAGCCAAAAGAAGCAGGTTTTGCTATCCAGGCAGGACAGTTTGCTGAGCCTTTGCTTCAAAATCCACAGGCGAGAATCCAACGACACCGAACCCAGAAAGCCCACTGCACCCAAGAAAGCAAAGATCCTTCAAGCCAGTACCCCGCCACTCTGCTTGCAGTCTCTTTCCTCTGCAGAGGCCAAGCTTTTGCCCTTGTTCCTCCCAGGCTGATGACTGAGACTGGGAGGGAGACACAACATTGCAGAACACACAAGCAGAGGCTCCTATTTCCTCAAATGAGTTTTCTGCAACAGAGGGAAGAGACTGACACAAGCCAGCTGGAACAGCATGTGGGGACACCTGGGGCAAGTCATCCTGGTGGGACGGGGGGGGGGAATCTCCCATCTTGCCCTACTTGATCTCGCTGTATGTACCAAGTGCAGAATCTCAATCAAAATTGCAGGCAGCATGATGAGGATCAAACTATTCTCCCCGAGCTTGCAGTTTTACAGGTGCAAATTCCTTTCTGGGATTTAAAAGCAGGTCACTCCTCTCCCCTCTGGTGATCTTTGCAGGTGGGAGAAGTGTCACCAGTGGAGAGGTATAAGGGACCACTGATGCTGTTCGTACAATGTTGGTATAGATCCCTGGATGGTGGTGTAAAACTGGTGCTGCTGGAAGCAGCAGGGGCAAGTGCAATCCGATTCCGAGATGACAGTTTTTATCCCACCGGGAGGACAGGCGTAAAATCATCAAGCATTCTGCTTGGATCTCATCCATCACAGAAGGGCTTCTCTGATGCACAGATCCTTCCAGAATGTGCATTTCACAACTGGAAAGGGTTTGTTTGGCTTCCAGCCCAGCTCCGTCACTTTGCCTGCTGGGTGTCCTCACAAGCTGTTCGGTCAGCACCACATCCTGAAATCTATTTTGCTCTCCCTTAGCAGCAGCAGATGCTCACCATTCCTTGCTGCAGCATCCACTTTGAGATTGGGGCTCCGTCAGCGGAAGCACCTGGCTCCGGCTAGTTGAGAGAGAGTTTGCTTTGAAAATGGCTAGAAAAGGTGCGGGGGGGGGAGGGGGAGGGGGAGGGGAGAGGAATCCTTCCAGGATGCAACAGTCATGAGATCAGCTGGGGGAGACCAGCTCCCTCTTCTACAAATAAAACTAACAGATTTGAAACGTCTTACATTTCTTGGAGAGACATATTGGGGAATGTGAGAATTCCACACTGAATTTAAGACTCTAAGGACACAATCCATGGTCAACGTTGGGTCGACACATGTGGCCTGCGTTGGCCCAGTGCTCTTGTGAAAGTGCCGTAAAGCGCTTTTGTGCCAGCACTTCTGGCGCAGGGCCGACACAGGCAGTTGCATCGGCCCTGCAATGCTGCCACAACACCTGGGTACATCGGTCCCTCGCTGGCCGAGTTCGGCCAGCCAAAGGCCGGAGGGAGGGCATTTCAGTGGGCGGGAGGGGGAAGGAGCCCGGATCCAGCATAACTGCTGGATCCAAACCCCCGTTGCGTGGCCCTGATTTGGGTTGCTGTGCAGTGGTGTCATTCAAATGATTTAGGAACAGGAACTCACTTTTGATTGGCACTTGTCGGGAACCCGGAACCAGCCACGGAGCCCGTTAGGTTCCAGAACGCCCATTCTGGTCTGTTCCCCCTGAATGACATCACTGCCTTTGCCCTCCTAGGAATCCGGAGTCGCTCCCTTTAACCCTCTGAGTGCCGGCCAACCAAGAAGAAAAGCTCTTTGCAGAGGAATTGGGAGGGGGGAGGAGGGAGAGTGAAGTGGGCGGAGTCAGCCCTAATTTTAACTAGTGGAACTGAGTTCCCCCGCGTTCCCCCTGCATGACATCACTGTTGCCGTGGTGTGCTTGGTCTGGCGCCTGCTATTTTGCAGGTGCAGATCTGAGCAGCCATATTGGGCTGCCTGTGGCTCACTGTGGGGCAAGGGGACATGCATCCCTAAGCTTCTGCTGCCTCCAACTTGGGTTTGGAAGTAGTGCAGGCTGGCTGGTCTGCCTGCTCCAGCCTAAGTTAGGATGGGGCTGTAAGGTACAGAAGATGGGGCTGTACCGCCTCTATTCCTTTCCCTGCAGAAGGGAAGATCTGGGCAGAAGAAGAATAGTCTGCTAGCCTTCCAACCCAGACTCTGAAAAGCAACACAACAGGGCTGAACATTGGAGCCTTTGTATCATAAAGTCAGTTCAACTTCAAGACATTCACCTTACAATGTTGTTGTAGAGACAAAGAAAGAAGAGACTGTAACCTGAAACATTAAAGCATCCTGTAGTAACTACTCTGCTACTGGATGTGTTTGAACCAAATCCATTGTAGCCAGTTATTGCATGAGCTACTAGCAGCCCACATTAGAACAGCTTTGAATAGATATTTGCAAACTTAGGACGTACGAGCAGATCAAAATTTCTGTGCCTCTGGCACATCACTAACAGCCCAAGTTAGGATTCGTACATCTCACCCATGGGGAGATGCGCCCACTGCAGGGACAATGCAGAAGAAATGCGAGAGCTCTACTACAAATGATATGCGGAGAAATAAAGGAAGCGACATTCACTCACACTTCCTGCATGCTTTGGGTTTCTTGCATGTTAATGCCTCCAAGCGATTTGCTGAGTGACCTTCAGCTGAGATCTTGTGACACGTGGTACTCAAAGCACACCCTTTATAGGAAGCTACTCACCGCTCCTGTATTTTGCTGCCTGGCATCCAAGGCTCCAGCGAGCCCTTTTGTGGCCAAAGGGTCTTCATACTTCACTCTGAAAGAGAGAACTGATTTAGAAGAACCCACATCAAGCACTGCACTCCACTCCAGAGAGAGTCAATAACACTTTCACTTTTTTTTTTTAAGAACAAGGCATAGTTCATCACTCTCACTCAGGTGCTTTTGCCAGCTCAGTTTGAGTTTCCTTCTTCCTTCCTTTTCCTAGAGTTCCTCCGGGTCCTCTTAAAGGGGCTGTAACATATTCTCCATCATCCACAACAAAGCTTAAGGCATACTCTAATTACACATCCCATGAGCAGGGCTGCTAAAGATCACAGGGTTTAGTAACATATCATTGCTACAAATATTCACAACTCCACAATATTCTGCTGATCTGATGTATATACGATTTTTATTGATTAAGTTAGATTACAGAGAATTTGCAAACATGGCAAACATTCATCTGTACAAGCACATGTTGACACATGCTGCTCAAAATTATGCACGGAAGGGATAGAGTTGATAAAGGGATGTTCTTTTCCCTGTCTCAAAACACCAGAACCAGGGGGCATCCGCTAAAACTGAGGGTTGGGAGAGTTAAAAGAGATAAAAGGAAGTACTTTTTTACCCAGCGGGTAGTTAATCTGTGGAACTCTTTGCCACAGGAGGTGGTGATGGCATCTGGTCTAGATGCCTTTAAGAGGGGATTGGACGGATTTCTGGAAGAAAAGTCCATCGTGGGCTATAGGCAATTATGGATTGTGCAACCTCCTTACATTAGTAGTAGGCTACTTCAGAGTACCAGGTGCAGGGGAGTGGCAACAGGATGCAAGCATCTTGTTGTCTCATGCCTCCCTGGGGCACCTGGTGGGCCGCAGTGAGATATAGGAAGCTGGACTAGATGGGCCTTTGGCCTTATCCAGCAGGGCTCTTCTTATGTTCTTATGACAAGGAAGAGGATACCTATTTAGGTTTGGAGTGTTAATATGAAGTTACCAAACAGCCCACAAAACACCCAGTAAGCCTCCTGAATCTAGCAGGAATTTAGGCATGGTTCTTAACAGTCTTGAGTCTGTGCTCAAGACTTTTTCCAATTGCATCACACTGCTTGTACATGCTGGAAGGAATGCCCATTTCAATCAAGTTCACTCCAAAACAGCGGTCATATCCAATGACCAGTCAGAGGAGTTCATTATGGATTTGGCTGAAGTAGTCCAGTCCCCGAAGCGCCAGCCTTTTTCCCAGGCTCATATCCAAGCTCAGCCATGAACTGAGTGCCCATAGGCTATTACTTTCCCTTCAACCCCAATTCTTCATCTGCAACATAAAGAGGGATTGTCCTCAGAGGATCGGTGTAACGTTAGATAAAGAGATCCATTTATCTACTCCTAGAGATCAATTTATAAACTACATGGCAACATGTGCACAGAGGAGAGACTGTCCATACGCACACATATCATTCACTGCTAAAATGCATCCTTTACCAGAGCTGCGTTTACTTTTTATTTCTAAAAATCTGCACCCAGGCATTCCAAATTTTGCACCAAAAATATAAATTCAACATTGTCTGTGCACACAGACAGCTTTATTCTGCAATGTTTTGTCTTTCGTATAATGTATTCTGGTACTGCTACTTGCGTGGAAGGGAAGGAATGACTGAAAAAAATCTTATTCAGCCATGTCTTCAGCTACTGAGATTTCTGCAAGTATTTCCTGCACACTTTCAAAACTTCAAAATTTAAAAGCCACAAGAACTAAAAAAATTTGCCTTATAAAAAGCTGAGAACCCAAGATAGCTGACATTTAGCACTGATTATCAGATTCTAATACACAGTTCTGTATTTACTAACCCAAAAGCCAAAATGAAACTGAATCATCTCAAGAATTGGATCAGACAGGCCTTTTTTTAAAATCAGCAAACTCAAGCATAACCTGTACCTAAAATCTCTGTCTTGATCTGGATGCAGCACTGAATCCCTAAACACAAAAAGTGGCAACTGGTTCAAAGTAAGTGACTCAGTAACCTGGGCTTCTGCTTGCATTACATGATGAGTATTTTACGTTCCTTTTTTCCCCCTTGGTTATATATTTGTTTGCAAAATCCTTTTAAAAATGACAGAATCAGTTAAAAATAGCAAGCACAAGGAGTTGGATAGGTATGCAACAATGAGCCCAATCCTATGCATGTCTATCAGATGTAAGTCCCATTATAGTCAATGAGGCTTATTCCCAGGTAAATGCGGATAGGATTGCAGCCAGTGTTACTCTACACAATGAACACAGTGATAACTATTTAATTTTAAAAATGTAAAATGTGCCTGAACAAAACTGGTTCAAAGCATCTGAACCAGAGAGTTAGAAAATAACTGATGAACCTGAACCAAAACAAAATCCACATCTTCAGAGGTTCAACTCCCTGATATCTACCTAAGCACATAACCAATACACATTCTAAATCCTCCCACATTTCTATTAAGACACACAACACACTGCGGGGTAGATTGCTATGGGCTGCAGTCAGCCTCAGATATACTTGATTGTTCCCGATAATCTGTGCAGGCACAACTAGAGCACACACACGCACACGCACACGCACACGCACACACACACACACACACACACACACACACCCGCAATCCAAACATCATCTTGAAGAAACCGTCACCCACAAACATGTACCCACGGGAACCAAGATCTCCTGCTTTGGGGTGGATCTGCAAATGGCAAAGCCCCCCACCCTTTGGTCTCAACCTCTAATCTATGTAGGCGCGTTCTTACATAAGATGGGCCAAGTCCCCTTGGCTGAAGATTCTGCAGCAGTGCGCTGCCCTGAGCCCGGCCTCCGTCCCTCCCAGGGTCACCGGGAGCTGTTCCCTCTTGGGGCCAGAGGGTTGGGCCACCGCTGCTCAAACTTTTCAAAGAACTGCTCATCAGTGAAGGGCCCGCTGTGCACGATGGCGTCGAGAATGAAGAAGAGTGCCACCACCATGCCGCTGATCAGGCAGAAAGGCAGGAAGGGCTTGAGCTGGTGCCAGAAATCCCGCAGGGAGGCACTCATGGGGGCCCAGGAAGACACCCAAGGGCAGGCCCTGCAGGTGCTCCCAAAAGGCGTCTCGATCAGATAGGCAAGCCACTGAGGAAGGCAGGCAGGCACGGGGATGTCCGGCTGGAGAACAGACTGTCCCAGGTTGCTGGCAGAAGAGCTAAAGCAGGAGGCGGAGAGTCCTGGTGGGAGAACGGGGAATAAATAGAAGGTGCCTCGGAGAGATCATCCCCGCCTCGGTCACAGGAGGATCAGGTTGTGCTGGAGACGATATTTTGCCCAGCTCCTCTGCAGCTATCCAGGGTGGGAGTGCCCCAAGCAAGCGCCAAGAGGTTGGGTTTCAGCACCAGATCAGCTGCTTCTGGCTCCTGCTCGGCCCTCTTTCCGTACAGATCTATGCCGTTGCACACTCTGCTCCCTGCAAACAGCCCAGTACACGTCGGCAGCATCTGCACTTTGTGGCCGGGCATCTTCCCATCAACGGGAGAACCGGCCAGGCTCTCTGGAGAGGGAACAGCCTCAGACTCCAGCATTAGAAGCCCTTCAAGCAGCCACACGAACGGTGCCAGCTGGGTTTAGAAGTTGGCTGGCACCGAGCCTGGTTTTGCTAAGAGTCGGGCGGATGCGTTTTGTGCTCAAGCGTAGCCATCCATGCCCACAACAAAACATCTGCTGCTGGCATGGGCAGAGGTCACATCAAAGGCTTGCTGCAGGCCTATGCGACCAAGCCTGGGGCTTCTCCAGAGGCACAGCTGTGTTTCGAGGAACCGCAGGGCTGGGAGGGACCAGGAGCTCAGCCACGTACAGCTGCAAGGCAAGCTCCCTCCAGCCAGCAGTCTGCTGCAAATTAGCAATGCTCAGCATGCACGCAGCGCTTTTTGAGCATGCAAAGTGCTTCACACAACCCCCTTGGGCGTATTTCAGAGACACACCCTATAAAGTAGGCCAATACTTTTAAGCCCGTATTGCAGATGGAGGGGGAAGGAGGAGAGAAGAGAATACATCTTCCTTAACGCCACTGGGTGCCCTCATGGCAGAGGTGAGAGTTGATCTGGAGATTTCCCGACTCATGCCCTAGAAATCTTTTTCCACTGACTTTTCCTATCCTAGATTTCCATGTGCCATAGAAGGGACAGCAGGAGGAAGCAAAGTGCATGGCTTAAGCAACGTTGCATGGCGCAGGAGAATGCGAAGCTCCCCCACCCGACCGGAACATTGTTTTCCAATCAAACATACAGTTTGACCCATCTGTGCATGGCCGCTTCTTCAGATACGCGAGAGAAGGGAGGCATTCCAAAAATCTAGGATGTGCACTTCCAAGTCGGAAAAGCAATGAAAGGCATGCAAGGTGCACTTATGGGAGGACGGCTTCCCTTCTCCAGGCTAATCGGGATGGCCACCAAAAGAAACAGAGCACAAAAGCAGTCGAAGACTTGGGCGGATCCGGGCCCGCCCTCTTTGATTCTCGGCAGTCGGCGGAGCACTGGCACACCGCTTTGCTCTCCCATTTGACTCATGCTATTAAAAATAAATTAGTCGTTTCGCTGCTGCTGCAATTTCCAGGCGCTATTAGAGACTAGGGCTGAACCAAGGAAGAAAGAGGAGTGAAGAAAAGAGTATGTGCCAATGAAGTCAAACGTCTGCCTTCGCTGGCTCTGCGGGGCTAAAAAACCAAACCTGATGGCCTTTGAAAAAGAGTCTCTTCTAGAAAGAACAGGTTGCTTACCTGTAACTTTTAAAAGGTGACTGTGTGCTGCCTGATTGATTGCATTTTATGCATATGATTGTTGTGTTAGATGCATGCTAGGCAAGGATGGCCAAGAGTGCAATCCTAATCTAGAGTTAGGCCAGCAAAGTTTAGCCGGCACAAAGGACACCATAAAGTGTGTTTGGACCACTATCAGAGTCAGAGAGGCCAGCACACAGATGCGCACCATCCTCCCTGACTTAGAGAGGTCTGAACGCACTTTACAGTGGCCCTTGTGCCAGCCAAGCATTGCTGGCCTAACTGTGTCGGCCTAATTCCCGGTTAGGATTGCACTACCAGAAGCCTTATGGCACTCTGAATAGGGCTGAAGGCAGAGAAGGCTCAGATTTCTCAGGGGAAAAAGGCCTAACTTTGGTTCTGACTGGCTAAAGAGATGCCTTGTCTTTCTCCTACATTAGAATTTCATGATTGGCCACACCTTGCTTTGGTCAGCGGATCTGAACTGTAAACAAGCCGCATCCCGGCTTTGGAGTAAACAAAGTCATTAATGACACACAAGAGGTGCTGTCAACCTCAGCTTCCCTCACCAACCTCACTGTATCCTTAATTAGGAAGCTGTATGGTTACTGACATCCTGGAGAGTGAAGTCAAGTGGGCTTTAGAAAGCCTCACTAACAACAAAGCTAGTGGAGGTGACAGCATTCCAGCGGAATTACTCAAAATCTTAAAAGATGATGCTGTCCAAGTGCTGCTCTCCATATGCCAGCAAATTTGGAAAACCCAACAGTGGCCACAAGACTGGAAAAGATCAGTTTACATTCCAATCCCAAAGAAGGGCAATGCCAAAGATTGCTCGAACTACCGCACCATTGCACTCATTTCACATGCTAGCAAGGTCATGCTCAAAATCCTACAAGCTCGGCTTCAGCAGTATGCGAATCGAGAACTACCAGATGTACAAGCTGGTTTCCGAAGAGGCAGAGGAACTAGAGATCAAATTGCCAACCTTCGCTGGATCATGGAGAAAGCAAGAGAGTTCCAGAAAAACATCTACCTCTGCTTCATTGATTATGCTAAAGCCTTTGATTGTGTGGATCACAACAAACTGTGGCAAGTTCTTGAAGAGATGGGAGTTCCAGACCACCTGATCTGCCTTCTGAGAAACCTTTATGCGGGTCAGGAAGCAACAGTTAGAACTGGACATGGAACAACCGACTGGTTTAAAATTGGGAAAGGAGTACGACAAGGCTGTATATTGTCACCCTGCTTATTTAACTTATACGCAGAGTACATCATGAGGAAGGCAGGGCTGGATGACTCACAAGCTGGAATCAAGATTGCTGGGAGAAACATCAACAACCTCAGATATGCAGACGATACCACTTTACTGGCAGAAAGTGAGGAAGACCTAAAGAACCTTTTGAAGAGGGTGAAAGAGGAAAGTGCCAAAATTGGTTTGAAGCTCAACATTAAAAAGACTAAGATCATGGCAACCACTCCCATCACTTCCTGGCAAATAGGAGGGGAAGAAATGGAAGCAGTGACAGACTTTATTTTCCTGGGCTCCAAGATCACCGCAGATGGTGACTGCAGCCATGAAATTAAAAGACGTTTACTTCTTGGGAAGAAAGCTATGGTGAACCTAGATAGCTTAATCAAAAGCCGAGACATCACCCTGCCAACAAAGGTTCGCATAGTCAAAGCGATGGTTTTCCCAGTAGCCATGTATGGCTGTGAGAGCTGGACCATAAGAAAGGCAGAGCGTCGAAGAATCGATGCTTTTGAATTATGGTGTTGGAGAAGACTCTTGAGAGTCCCCTGGACTGCAAAGAGATCCAATCGGTCAATTCTCCAGGAAGTCAAGCCTGATTGCTCCCTGGAAGGACAAATGCTGAAGCTGAAGCTCCAATACTTTGGCCACCTGATGAGAAGAGAGGACTCTTTAGAAAAGACCCTCATGCTGGGAAAGATTGAAGGCAAAAGGAGAAGGGGGCGACAGAGGATGAGATGGTTAGATAGTGTCACCGAAGCAATGAATATGAAATTGGGCGAACTCCGGAAGCTAGTGGAGGACAGGGAGGCCTGGCGTGCTGTGGTCCATGGGGTCGCGAAGAGTCGGACACGACTTAGCGACTGAACAACAACAACAAATGGTTACTGAGGTACAGGCCTTGTGGGCAAGCAAGAAACCCTTGGTGGCACCTTCTGCAGGATGCAAAATGATACTCCATTCTGAGCTGGAGATGAACCATCATCGGCTATCGAAACACAAAAGGAAGGTTCTTGATAGGTTCACCCCACAACAGCCTCTGTGCTCCCATATGGGGAATTTTGGGTATAGGAAGCTGGATCAGTTTGTCTGCTATCAGGTCTTTTCCTCGCACTTGCTGCTGTTCCAAGAACAAATTTGCGAATTGCTCCAAGACATGCTGATGTGGCTTCAGGCATCTCCATTCCCTCTGGTACCCAAGAACCACAATATCAGCCAGTAATTATGAAAAGTATCAGAATGCTCTACTACGCTCTTCCCCCCTCACCAGTTCTACCATAAGCTGCATCTCCAGCACCTGCTGAGCCACCCCATCACAAACCTTTCCCCAGGAAAGCAATCTAAGTTCCCTTTGCCTGCCTTCTTTCCCTGGAACCAACTTGGATTCGCTTTCAAGCCTGTTTCTGATTTTCTTCCCACCTTTGAACTGGGAGATTCCTGTGCCTCAGCCCCCTTTTCTCAATATTCGCCAATACTACACACTCGCCTCAGCAGATCAAATAACCTTGGCAATGCTGACCACAACCACAATGCTCAACAAAATTCCAGAGGCTCCCAAGGTCAACTCTGCACCAACAAGAGAACTCGACTTTGTGTGACTGTACAAAGACCATGAAGAAGAGTGTGGACTTCTATCCCCAAAGATGATTCATACAGTGAAACCAAAGAGGACCCTAAAGGCAAAGAGCTATGCAATAGACAGCCTACTTACAGCCTACTATGCAACAGACAAAGTGACAAATATATGGGCGTGAATGACATTCTTTTTCCTGTCCATACAAATAAGCGACAAGCAAACTTGGCAAACACAATTTCTAAACCAGGCTTTCCTTAAAAGCTCCTTGGGCTTGAACTCATGTCCCTTTCCGACTTTCCGAGTCACCTGCATTGGGCACAATAGCCTGCTTCTTGAGTCAACTTGGTATCTCTCACTAAACTTATCTATCCTTCATCCAACATCAACCACCCTACTGTCACCCCCCTTGATTTCGGTTTCTTGGCTTCTCTGCTTGTGGCACACTAGAGTTTAGGCTTTACTTGGCAACTTGCTTAGTCACATGGAAAAATTGATCATCAGACGACCGTTTAGATTGAACAGAGCCTGCACTGTTAATTAGTAAGTACATAAATATAGCACATTATGTCAAGATCAACCAACATTTTATACCCCCCCTCTCAATTTTGTGACTTGTATGCATTAAAGCATAATTGTGTGCATAATTTTCTCTTGTTTGGAATCATTTATCTTGTCCTAGTCACCACTACTTGATTGTGAGCTTAATTCTACACTTTTTCCCAGCCACCACTAATGCAGGGGTGCCAAAAGGGCTACTACTGCATCCTGTGGAAGGGTGTGCGTGGAGAGAGGTTGTGAAGGTCTCCTCTGGGTAAGGCAACAATTGTTCCCTTATTTGGGGATAAGCCCCTGTGGTGCAGGGGGTGCTTGGACGGTAGTAGCTAGATAGCTGGGGCAGGTCTACGTGGATCCGTATTGTAGGATTGGGTCCTGGGAGGGGGTTAGGATTTGCTGCCCACCACTGCTGCCAAACCCACCCTCTTCCTGGACCCGATCAGCTCATCCCCCGCCCTGTCGCCACCCTGTTTCACCCTCGCCCCAACCCCACATCACTCCGTCCTTCTGCACCCCGTTCTGCCCTCTCCCGCCCCTTTATGTTGGCTGGTGGGTGGCTGTGGATCTGCTGGCACTGGTGGCAAGGCTCTGGACATCCCACCAGCTTCCTGGCAGTGCACTGCCAGAGTGCCTTTTATGACTAGCACTTGACTGGGAGCCCCAGTGGAAGAGGCATGCCGCCATCACCCAGCCCAGGTAGGACTGAGGTGTGTAGGAGTTGCTGCCCACTCACTCTTTGCGCTGCTCTGCCAAAGAGCTGCCGCGGGTCAGTGCAAACATGTCGAACTCTTCTTCCAGTTTGCCGGACTGGTCCAGGGATTGGAGCCCTGCACTGACGCTGCCGGAACCCAGACCTGCAAGGAGCAAAAGACAGGAGCAGGGGTCAATACGATGCAATGAACTGTAGTCGGATACACTGAGGTATTAGTCGGGAAGTCAGTTTTTTTTTTTTGTTTTTTTTGCTGAGTCTTAGGGTAGGGCAACTATATGAAGGGTTGTAAAGACCATATCCCAGTAGCAATGTATGGATGTGAGAGTTGGACCATAAGAAAGGCAGAGCACCGAATAGATGCTTTTGAATTATGGTGTTGGATAAGACTCTTGAGAGTCCCCTGTACTGCAAGGAGATCCAATCGGTCAATTCTACAGGAAGTCAAGCCTGATTGCTCCCTGGAAGGACAAATCCTGAAGCTGAAGCTCCAATACTTTGGCCACCTCATGAGAAGAGAGGACTCTTTAGAAAAGACCCTCATGCTGGGAAAGATGGAAGGCAAAAGGAGAAGGGGGCAGCAGAGGATGAGATGGTTAGATAGTGTTACCGAAGCAATGAACATGAAATTGGGCAAACTCCGGAAGCTAGTGGAAGACAGGGAGGCCTGGCGTGCTGTGGTCCATGGGGTCGCGAAGAGTTGGACATGACTTAGCGATTGAACAACAACAAAGACCATATCCCAGCACCTGCCTCTAACAACTCCAAATTAAGCTATTAGAATTACTGAAAAGAAAACAAAATTCAGGCATTTGCTGGTTCTTCACGATTAATTCTGCTACCCCAAATCTGTAGGGATTTCTTTTCTTTTTTAAAGCAAATGCAGATGAAATAGAAGGAGAGGAAGACTGAGCCTGAGCCTCAAAACAGAGAGGCTCGGAGGCTGGTGGCCAGAAAACTGAACTAGGGGATTGGGAGAGAGCAAGAACAGCACAGTGCAGGAGATGGGGATAGTTACTCACTCATGCCTGCGAGCTGTGATGAGAGGGTGTTGGGAGCTTCAGCCTCTTTCCCCACAGGTGTAGCACGAGGCCCCACGTCGATCAAATTGCTCGCATTTTCTATGCCGCTTGGCTGCTTTGAAGACACAAAACATTTACTTGCCACCCTTGCACTATTCTTAACCATCGTAACATTGCTGCACAGGTGCAGTCGGTGGTTCTGTGTGAAAGGTAGACTTGCCAGGTGTCCCTGATTGTCCCATATTTCAGCTTTTAAAATCGTGTCCCGTATCAGTGTTAAACCAATCCCGTATTAAAATTAAGATCACTGCTGTTCTCTTGAGAGCCGTGTTTCTATTGGCTAGCCTCAAAGTCATTCACCCCCTTCTTGTCCTCCTTACCTCTATTGGCTCTGGCAATGGAGGATCTCGCCCCCAGCCTCTCTTTCGCGCTCAGTTTGCAGTGTGGCTCAGAGCAGAGTAGCAGCAGATAGGAGAGGCTGTGGCCATGGAGGCCAGTACTGCCAGCATCACCCCCCGTACAGAAGGCATCTGGAAGTCCTTCCTCCCCTCCTCCACTTGCTTCTAAGAGTGAATGGCTGGCTTCACTGGCTGGTCCGTTTGTACAAAGGTTTTCCTCCCCCCCTTCTAACAGTGATTCCCTCCAAGTAAAAATAAATGTATTTTTGCACTGGCTGCTCTGATGTTTATATGGAAGAAGGGTAATACAAAAATATGAATGAGTATTACTGGGAGGTAACTGTATGCTTGGGGTCACATTGCTGGGGTAGGATGTGTCCCTCCATCATTTTTTCATTTTTTTTTAAAGTCCAGGTGATATGTCACTTCCTGTTGTGATTTCACTTCTGGGGCAACATTTTGCCCTCTGCACTGGTTTACACCACTGTCTGTGACTACTGTGTACAGCAGTGTCCTGATACTGTCCCTTATTGTCATTTTGAAAACAAGTCTATTGAGAGCTCATGCGTTTTCCGTGGGTAGGGAAACAGAAAGTGTCACCTATTACACAAGATCCTCCAAGAATAACATGCTACCAATTTAGGGATGTCATGGAAAAGACATACACTCAGAGCGCAATCCTATACTATGCCGGCCTAGTAAGGCCGACATAGCAGGGCAATATCCTAAGGCCCATTAGGAGGCAGCAGCAGCAACGTGCAGGACAAGGGGAGGTTTTCCCCTTGCACCCGTGTAAGCCCCAGTCACCCCCATGGGCCTGCTTGGTTCTGTGCCGGCAAAACAGCAGGTGCAGAGGAACGTGGACAGGAGCAGCCCGAATCGGGGCTGCCCTGGCCATGGTTTAGGATTTGGCACTACGACTGTCCTGCGTCACAACCCCCGTCTCCGCCCACTGCGCGGCCCAGGTACACCCCTGGAACGCTCTGGAACGCCCTCGCGAAGGCCCTGCACTGACCGAGGGATGCTGGCGCTTGACTGGTGCATGGCCAGTGCTGCCGACGGTCGCGCCAGTGCCTGAGCGCTGGTGCTGCTACGTGCACCAGCCCAGCACCATAGTGCCGCCGCAGATGTGCTTTATGGCACTTTTCCGGCCGGCGCAAGAGCACAGCACCAGCACAAGGGGGGGATGGGCATTTAGCCAAGTGCCCCTTTTTTTGTGGCCTTCACGACAGGTCGAATATCCCTTGGGACTGCTTGGGGTGAGAAGACATCTTGATTTCAGATTTGTCTGGATTTTGGAATAATTGCATCAATATAATGAGAAATGCTTCCTCTTGCTCTTTTCAGTGTAACTGAGAGCAGAGAATAGAACTTTCAGCCTGTATGTAGGAAAGAGCACAAGACCTTCTAGTCTAAACACTACAGGAAATTTTAAAAAAAAATTGGACAAAAATGTCTGGATTTTGGGTATCTGGATAAGGGACATTCTACTTGTATTAACTGGAAGACCAAGAGTGCTATGGCCACAATCTAGAGAAAGCAAGCCTTGTTCCAGTTCCATTGCAATCAATGAGACTTGAACGCTTAACTGTGAACTCAAGTCCCAACGATCCAATGAAATTCAGACACAGCAATTTCACCTGGGTGGCACCTTATGACTTCAGCTTTGCTCTGCAAGAATGGTTGGACGTTTAGCACACCCACCTGCCAGACACCACTCTGTCCCTCTTCTCAAAAGGAAATTATTCTGGACACCTTTACTATGACTTGCTGAACAGCAACCCAGATTAAGGCTCAGCAACCCTTGCCTACTCAGCAGCATGAATCGTGGCTACACACCTTACACCTATTGCAATCCCTCTCAGTTTGTCTCACCAAAGGCAAACCATGCAGGGAATGATGAACCAGAAGAGACATATGAACCTCTTCAGTAGCGTGGCAGAGGGGGATCAAAAACACCCCCCAAGCCATATTTTCAGGCCCCAAGCAATGAAAGATTGTGGAGCTCCTTTGAAGTGACTGTCTTCATGCTCTGGGGATCTATATATAACACTGCAATGTCATAAAAACTGGGCCAAACTGCGAAGTAAACAACATATATAACCATGGCCTAACGTGGAGTGCATATGGATGATGGGCATAGCTTTTCTGAGTGCAACACCAAATACAGACGTGCCCTGGTATCCTCCGATTCGATATCTGCGGTGTCAGTTATCCATGGATACCATGGATACTGGGAGGCAACTAAAAAGGTTAAAAGGACATTAAACAAATCTCTGTTTTTTTTTTAATCTTGTTGCAGGAAAACAACTGATGTTCCCTTATTATATCTTTAAAAAGATGTTCCCAGTATCACCGGTTTCAGGTATCCTGGGGGGGGGGGAATGGGGACAGAACCCCAGCAGATACCAGAGCATGCTTGTACTGCAATTCCACACATGTACTCCATGGATCTAAAACATCATTATCAGCAGTTGCCCCTTCTACTACCCATCTCAGTCTCCAAACGTGGGCCTTAAAAGGAAAGGAGCACTGAATCACCTTTGCTGGCTGACCAGACTGCAGCCGTTCGAACCTACAAGAGAGAGAGAGAGAGAGACAAGCATCAACGAAAAGGCAGTGAGCTGCTCTGCTTGTGGGAAGGGAACGGGAAAGAGCCAGGGAAGAGGGACGGACTTGGGAATACCGTTCGTGGCGCAGGAAAATGTTGTTGAGGTTGTCATTGACAATGAGCAGCTCCTCGGTTAGCTGTTCATTGAGAATACGGGGGATCAGCTCCAGGACACGCTGCTGCATCGCTTTACACGTCCGGTTCAGCTCCTACCCGCGGCAAGAGAATGCAAATTGTGAGCGCTGAGCCAAGGAAATGAGACTGGCAGCTCATCACCCGCCAGAGCTAAAAATGCAGCATTCCGACCACTCAGTTTCATGGACACCGTGGGGTTCTTTACCGTGGGAGGAAGCCGAGCTCACTGCAGTGGATGGTTTGGGGAAGCAAACCAAGCTCCTGCTCACAGCAACCTTGGCAGGCTTTGGTTCTTACCTGGAGCAGTTCAAGGTCAGAGGCTTCAGCCTGTCCCGGCACCAGCTCCGTCAGCATCTCCGACATCACTTTCACGTTGCCGTTCACCACTTCCAGCTCGCTGCGCAGTTTTCCAATCTGAAATCAGAAACGTTTGCATTCAGCCCACCGCTGAGCTTTCCACGTCCGGAGAAGGCGAGAAGAAATCAGACAAGTGTAGGGATATCAAGGGGCCTTGCACAAAGTCAGACCGTTGGGCTCTCTAGCTCAGTACCACCTACGCTGTCTGGTAGAGGCTGTCAGGAATCCAAGACAAGGGCTTTCTGTATCCTACTAATGAGGATCTGTTAAGCTGGAATGTTAGAGACTGAACTGGAGGCCTTATCCAAGCCAGGCAAGCCCTCACTAAATGCCTTAGAGCGCAGTCCGAACCTGGAGTTAGGCCAGCAAAGTTTGGCTGGCACAAGAGACACCGTAAAGTATGTCTGGACCACTCTCAGAGTCAGAGAGGCCGGCACACAGACATGCTCCATCCTCCCTGACACTGAGTGTTCCAAACGCACTTTACGGTTGCCCTTGTGCTGGCCAAACTTAATTACAGTTCTCTGCCAACAAGGGATCTGTATACAGCTCTCCTTTACTATCTTATAGGCTTCTGAATCGACAATAAGCCTTGCAGGTTCTTCCTCTTCCCTCTTCTCTCCCCAAGCTTGGAGCTTCTTCTTGTGCTTATTCATTTTATGAGCAGGCATGTCCTGCAATTATGTGGCTGGCCGCACTCTGAAAACAAACTACATGCATGAACAAAACCTACCAGACATGTGTAGCCTGTATGAGTTAACATTTGTTCCCCGTGTAATGGCAAGATAACAGAACGGCAAAGTGAATCAAGCTGATGCATGTCTACTCAGAAGTTAGTTCTATTACAATCTATGGGGCTTATTCCCATACACAAGCCTAAGTGGGAAAGCCAGCAAGCCAGCAGTTCAAACCTTGCTTTGGTTATGAACCCACTAGACAGGCTTCAGCAGGTCCTTATGTCTCTACCCAAATCCTCCATGTGCATGTAGGGGCAATACTACTGACCTACCTTACAGTCTCTCTAAGATTTACTGCATTTGAAATTATTGGAACCCTTGAAATGCGCTGCAGAGGTGCTAAGCATTATGATGTGCACAGGGTGGATTGACCTACCACCCCCTTTTTTTTAATACCTGTGAAGCAATTTTCTACAACAGTCACCTCCCAACACCATCTCTGATTTGGCAAATGGATAAAATACGGAGTTGCCAGTAAACTTGCCATACAGACAGCGATGGGATCTACAAACGATTTGGGGGAATGGAGGGCGGGACTTAGGCGGGGCTACCGTTTGATTGGCAGCCCGTCCGTGCATTTCCGCTTTCGTTCCGCTCGCCCCGCGGCCGTCCCTGGCCTCGGAGGCGGCGCCTGCTCGCCTGGGGGGAAGTCGAGGAAGCCTGGGGCGAGCGGAATGAAAGCGGAAGTGCATGGACGGGCTGCCAATCAAACGGTAGTCCCGCCTAAGTCCAGCCCTCCGTTACCCCAAGTCGTTTGTAGATCCCATTGCTGCATACAGATGCAAAAAGCCACTTCACACTGGAGATGGTGGTGGGGAATAGCAATGTGAAGGTTCCACAACAAAACCTATGGAAGACTCTGCTTCCGCTGCCCACATGTATTTATTGAGAGCATTTGGGCCCTGCCCTTCAGGCAACAAGGCTCCCAGACTGGTTTAGATAAGATCAAACCATGGGATATCAGGACAATAGAAAAAGGTGTGTGTCGTGGCAGGGTGGGAGGGGGCTTTTCTGGCTTTTCAAGTCTTGCTGCCTTTCCACACGGACTTGATGGTTCTGTGGCCACCTGGAGGACGGAGAGGCACAGACCCAAAAGGCACCATTGGTTAGAGGTAAGGACAGTGATTCTTAACGGTTCTTCCTCTTATTTCGTAATGATATAGTTATAGCATCCCTGGCTTGATAACAGATATTGAATGTGAACAAGCGTGTGTATGTGCTGTTTTCCAGGAGCAGCACTAGGCTCATATTTGTTCTTACCTGTTCTGGTGCAGGTGCGATGGGGGCATCCGAGGCGGATCCTGGAACCCCTGGCAAAGACACAGGGTGCAGGATAGACTCTATGGTCTGTGGGGTGTCTGCTGCTGGGGAGTTCATTCCCACTGTAGAGTCTGAGGTATATACAGTCTAGTGGGGAATCCACAGAAAGAGAGGAAAGGTGATTCTGGTACAGGCAAGCTATGCACAAGAAATATTATTTCTATTCCAAGAATCCATTGGCAACTTATAAACATTTTTTTTCCTCTTACCCACAGTGGTTCTTACATATTGCTTTCTGTTTCCCTTGATGTTTCTGTTGGTTATGAGCTGTACATGCCTATAATCCTTCCCATGCTCTAGAAGCACATCCTGAATGTTTTCCTAAGGCTTGCAGAGAGACAGTGCTGAGGACCGTCCAGCCCAACTTGCCAGTTGCACAGCCCAGCCTTGGGCTCAGGACCCCCCCCCCCCAAGGGGTCATGAAGTCTCACTTGTGGGGTCATGGAAATGTACAAGAACCAAAAAGGTTGAAGACCACTGGACTAGAGCACCAACAGGGAAACGGGGAGGCATCTGGTGTACCCCTTTCAGTATCAGGAGATGGTGTCTCAGTCCAGCTCAGGTCCTAGTGGTAAAATAGCTTTCAGAAGCGCCAGGCCTTGTGGTAATTTTGTCTGCTCTCTCTATTATACATTGAACAGTGCTGGGAAGGTGTAACAGGGCAGGGAGCAGGCGGTGACAGGGGCAGGGAATGACCGGATAGGGTTCCAGGAGGGGGGCAGGACCAACAATGGTCTCATACTCCATTTATTGGGGATGTGGCATGAAAAAGGTTGAAAACCACTGGCACAGTCCACATCCTTGTGCGTGTAGTGAGGGAAGTGGTGCCAGAATCCCTCATCACCTTAAAAACCAAAGGGCAATTTTTTTTAGTCCTTATGCGTGTGGAGAAAAGGCTGAAACTCAAAATTTACAGAGGCTTCAAAGTGTGATTTTGCAGCTTTTTTTAAAGAAAAAAAATCCAGGCCCCTTTTGAAAAGAGGATTTGCCCATATTGGCTGACTTACTCAAGACTCTTCCCTTTCTCTTTGCAGCCTGCGTGATCCTATAAAAAGGTAAAGGTTTCCCCACGACCGAATGGTCTAGTCGTGACCGACTGTAGGGGCGGTGCTCATCTCCGTTTCTAAGCCTGTAGAGCCTGCGTTTGTCCGAGGACAAGCTTCCGTGGTCATGTGGCCAGCATGACTATACGCCGTAGCGCACGGAACGCCTTCCCACCGAAGTGGTTCCTATTTATCTACTTGCATTGTTAGGTGCTTTCGAACTGCTAGGTTGGCAGGAGCTGGGACGAGCAACGGGAGCTCACTCTGTCGCACAGTCTTGAACTCCCAACCTTTCGGTTAGAAAGCCCAGCAGCAGCGGTTTAACCCAGTGTGCCACCACGTCCCCTATGCACGTCTACTAAAAAATAAGCCCTTCTAAGTTAAACAGGATTCACTCCCATGTACGCGAGTACAGGATTGTAACCTGATACACTTTCTCCATAGGCCTTATCTCTTAAAAAGATAGAAACTATCAGTTTGGAAGGATTTTTTTTAAAAAAGGTACCAGGTAAGTCATACTATAGAATGATTCAAGATAGGTTTAAATCTTTCCAAGAATCTAAGCTATGTTTATGGCACAGAATGAGTAAGGAGCGTACATTATCTCTGAGAACATCAATGTATGCACCATCATTCAAACCATGCGTCATTTGAACACTTGATCACATAATCCAGAGTCCCTCTCTGATTCTTTTTTCAGTGCGCAAATATTATCTCTGTTGCTTTATCTTCCTCGTTATACCCTTTTAACAGATCTGGTGAAGATTCCTGTGCAAAAGAAATGTGGATCTTACCCGCTGTGGTGTATGGATGGGTGACAACATATCCAGATCAGTCATAGGGAACTCCAGGCCTTTCCTCCTCAAGTCCTCATAAACAGCCACCACCCCAGTCAGGTCTGGTGTACTGCGGAATGCATCTGCCCAAGACTGTAGTGGCAGGAAAAGGTAACACCTTAGAGTATTATAATGCACATTACTTTATTTTCTAATGCACGTGAAAGAAATTCTTAGGTCATGTGAATGACACAATCTGTAAGAATGCTGAATACATTGACAGGTACAATACAGTTGGTCATCTTTATACGTGAACTCGCTATCTGTGAATTCGCTTATCCGTGCAGAATCGCAACTTACCTTGTTATCTGCATCTCTTTCCTCATTAGCCACTATGCAGAGACCTTCAGAATGGAACCTGTGACCAGCGCTTACCCCTTTAAAATGGCTGGCAGAAGCATCCGCCAGTTATGTTTAAGGGGTCCATGCTGATCGCAGGTGCCATTCTAAAGATCCCTGCAACCTTTAAAGGTCTCTGCAGTGTTCTAAGATCTTTTGTCACTTCCTGCTTCCTGAGGGTCTCTGCTGGATCCTTCTGATAGCAGATAAGGTACCCATTGCACCAAACACCACTGAACCCATAGGATCAGTGGTTTGTTATCTGCAAGTTCAGTATCCACAAGAGCCCCCAAGAACCTAACCCCAGCGGATAACGAGGACTGACTGTATGTGGCTTCCCAAAAATCTCAGCTTTTTTTTTAAAGTAATTTTCAGTCCTCATGGGAATGCTCCAAAATAAGGAAGCAATGCTAGCTAAAATCTCAAGGGTGAGAAGGATGGATGGAAACGACTGTTAGTAGATTTATCCAGTATCTTTCACAGTTTCTTGCCCCTGTCTCTGATAGGCAACACCAGCACAAACTATGCCAAACAAGACAAAAACATGATGCTGCACAGTGAGGAAATGTACACAATACACACAACTGGCAGAATTCAGTTTTTCTTCGCAAAGGTTTTGGACTGTGCAGAATTTTCATTTTTCTTATAGCACTGGAGTCTCCAAACCATGTCCCGGGGGCCATATCTGGCCTGCCACAAGATTTTATCTAGCCTGCACCCACGTTTTTTTTGTTAGAGCATTTGCTAACGTTTGACATTTTTACTCATTATATATCGTTTCTCAGTTTAGGCACGGCATTGTTTCCTGGTAATTCGCACATTTCCCCCTTGTTCTCAATCATACGTTGATTACAAAAATAAAAAATAAAAAAATCCAAGTAATTCATTCATTTAAATTTCATTCATTCATTTACAAAACTGTTTTTTTTTTGGCCCATGAAATTGGGTAATCTACACAATCTGGCCCTTGTACCGAAACGTTTGGAACCCCCTGGTATACTGTATACGCAGCCCTGAAAAAAAACCTGGTGGTGAGCCAAAGCCCAGGTTCAGGGCAATTACCTGAGGGGTCGGTTTCCTCCTCTGTTTCCTCCTGGCGCACAGTATAGGAGAGGACATTCTCGGGGACAGACACAAAATGGCATGCTTGGGATATGGGCATTTAGCAGCCCAGTCCTCTCCTGGACCAGCCCAGAGCATGCAGCTGCACTGGCACAGCCTCCGTGAATTGCTATGGCCCAGCCGGGGATCAAGCAATGACAGAGAGAAAAGTTACCGACTCTGGCCCTGCCTTGTCCCCAGTGGGCCTACATGGGTCTGTGCTAGCTCTCTGGCTTGTATAAATCTGAGGGGATCCGTGTTGAACCCAGACTGGGGGTAGAAGATGTCATGCTGCCCCCACCACCAATATCCACCCCAGCCTGCCATTGACATGCCCCTGGCTCGTCCCGATCCCCACCTCCATCCTTCCCAGGAATGCCCCTCCTGCTGACTCACCTGCTCTGTTGCTGCTGCGTCAACAGCCTGGGCCTTGCGCTGACAGAGCAGGAGTCCCATTAGCGGAAGGCCTGGATTGTGACTTGGGCCATAAATGAACTTTCCTTCCTATATCTGCTGTTTAGGGGCTTTGTTGTTGTTTTTGCCAAGGAAGGAACACAGATTCTTGGATCAAGGCTTGCTCATGCAGCTCTTTTCTTGCGCACTCACCTGGATGAGCGTCAGCACCTTGTCATGCACAATGGTGGGGGGATTGTTTTTGGGGAGAATGGTTCGCACCAGCACACCTTCTACGAAGTCCTGGCTAGCTACCAGCACATGGAAGCGGTGTCCACAGTTTTTGACGCACGTTTCCAGGACCTGGAGAGCCAAATAAGAAGTCACTGGGGGCTCCTTCCCTGATCTTAGCAAAATTAGCAATTTAAACATGCACAAATTTGGCAGATTAAGAGGCATTTTGCTGTCAATTGCATTTCTACTTATTTTACTCTCAACTAAACATTCATGACACATCCAATGTATTGCTTCTTTCCTACTGCTCAAGACTTAACTTTCACGTGCTCAGGTTTATTAATTTTAAAATTTATAGGCCATGTTCCCACTTACAAAGCAGCACACCCACACCCACACACCCACATATATATATATATATATATAGAGAGAGAGAGAGAGAGAGAGAGAGAGAGAAGAAGGACATATGGACAGTAGAAGACAATATACCAGCTGGATAACACCTGACCAGAATAAGGTGTTAACTGTCTGCCAGAAAATTGCAGAATTCCAGTGGGATGGAGTTCCACAGCCTTGGTGCAGCCATCAAGAAGACCCTTTATGTGCCATCATCATCTGCACATCTGACACATCTGGCAGGATAGGGAGCAAGGCCACAGCTGATAATCTTAAGGCATAGGCAGGCTCAAAGGTTGGTCCACAGAGCCATAGGCCCTGATCCAGATCAGGACCACAGTAAGAGTAGGGGGTTAAACGCCTCCCACACCATTTCCCCATACCTTGGTCTCCATCTGCAGGGCCCCCCCAATCCAGCTGCCATTTACTGAACAAAAAACACTATCCCCAATCATGCACCTACAGTAAAGTGCCTCAAAGCAAAGCTTGACCCTTCCTTTGAGATAATACAGAAGGCAGCTTTGCTTCATCAGTGCCTCCAAAGAAGTCCACTCAAAATGTACTGGGCCTTCAAAAAGCCACATTCCAGGGCACTATTGGGCTTTCTTTTTTCATGAGAAAGGGGCCCCACATTATATCATAATACTCACTGTCAAGGCCAGCATCACCTCCCGGAAGTTCTTGTTTCCAACAATCTTTTTCTTTATGGCTCGGAAGGCATCTTTGGGCCTGGTGGTAGATGGAGCAAGATTACAAAAGCGGTCACAGGGACACAGAGGCCAAATATGCAGCTGCCACTTGGAACTGCACAACCAACCAACCAAGCTATGCTTGTCCCTGCCTTCAGTGGTGGCAATTTCTTTTGAAGTCACAAACTTCAAACTTCTCACAAACTTTTTGGGAGGTCACAAGAAGGAGAAAGGGACTTTTTTTTTTAAACACACTTGTAAAATGTGAACATGGGAGAAAAACAATTGTGTGCAGGAATACAGCATAATGCAGAGGTTCTCAAACTCTTTCTGGTGCTTTCCAGTGCTTGTGGAGGTGGGGGAATCAGTGACATGATTGCTACAATTGTGTCGCTTTTGGCCATTTATTGGAGCCTGGGAGACTTACCAGGGCCTTCCCCAGCATCTGGGAGAGTTGGGGAGCCCTGCAGACCCCCTGTGCGTGAGAAAAGTAAAAAGAAAAAAACAAAAAAACATCATGACCCACTTCCTGGCTGTGATCACAAAACTGGAAGTGGATCCCAATCTTTTTTTTTTTTTACTTTTCTAATGCACGGGGAGCCCTGTACACGAAAAATGTACATGAAAATTTACTGAGCTGCTCAAAAAACCATAAAGGGGGGGGTTCAAACAGAGTCCATCTGAACTAGCTCACATATACCTTACCTAGACAGAGGGAATTTTACAGCATACGCAATAGAGCCCTGGGGGAAGTGGTTAGAAGTGAGTTTCCAATAAGCAGAGCAGCGAGGCAGGATAACAGGTGAGAAAACGAAGAAGTAGTCAAAAAGGAAGAGCATTGAGGCTCTCAAGCAGAATGTCCCCCCCCTTCACTCTGCCTCTTCTCCTTCTACAGAATTTATCTTCACAAAATTATCATAATTTATCTTCACATCAAATTTTGGTTGGAAGACAGGGAGTTGCCTCGGAGAGACCACCAAGTCCACAGTTCAGAGGAGAACCAACATCTCTGATGTTCAAGGAAAACATTCTAGCGGAACTGAATCGATGAGCAAAGGCAGAATTGTTTGTGGCCGAGAACTGAATAATGAGCGTGTGCATGTGTGTAGCTTTGGAAGGGGGGGGGAAAGAGCTGCAGCTACATAACTGCATAAGCTGCTGCTTTCCATTCCATGGGACACCACTCCTATTACATGCTGTTCTTACCCATACTGAGGTCACCAGCAAACCCACTGCAAGTTATTTATAGGATTTAGCATGGCTGTGTTTGGCATTCCACAAATTTCTGGATGTCTCGTATGAGAGGAGGAAGATCCTGGGATAAGCAGAGGTGGTGGGTGGAATGTCACATCTCTTCATTGCAACACTCTGATTTTACATCAAAATACCCGAAAGCAAAACCCCCGGCTGGAACTGGATAAAATCTGAATGAGCCGGCTGAGATGTTCCAGTCTCATCAGTTGCCACGCTGGAGAGTACAGGCTGAGTATCCATTATCCAGACTGCTTGGGACGGGATGGCGTCTGGATTTCAGATTTGTCTGGCTTTTGGAATAATGGCATAAATATAACGCTCCCTCTTGCTCCTTTCACTGTGACTCATTTGCCTGTCTGCTGGCCTCTGACATTTTTCAACCGTGGCACACACCACAGAGCAGAGAACTAGCACCCTGGATGTGGGAATGAGCACAAGACTTCCTAGTGTTCACAACAACAGAAAGTGTTTTTTTTTTAAGTGCCTTGGACAAACACAACTGGATTTTGGAACAGTCTGGATTTCAGAAGTCCAGATAAGAAATCATTTACTTGTATTAAACTCCAAGGGAAAAAAGCGACAGGGAGGAAAAGGACGTGGCTATAAAGAAGGAATATGCCACAGGACGTTGAAAAAGGAGCAAGAATGAAGAAAAAAAAAATGGCAGGGAAGGTGGGGCAGTCCTATTTTACCCCCATGCTAGGAACTGTGGGCAAAGGTGCCTGTGACAAGGGGTGGTACAAAGGTAGGCTTCCAGCAGCATGATGCTCTAGCACTATTCACTTCTGTGTTACGGGACACAGGCTGGGGCTTTTGAGTTCCTTTCCCTGTGCAGGATGTGCCTGTATTTCAGAAGGGTAAGCTAGTGCCCATGCATTGGTAAGCCTGCCCAAGCACACCAATAACGTCAACTTCGAGAGGCACCGGCTCGCTTACCCTTCTTCTGTCTCGTTAATGATGTCGCAGATCTCCATGTTCAGGGCCCAGTTTTCACTCTGCAGGGAGCCATCAGTGGCTTTCTCTGGGGAGGAAAGAAGGAGAAAAATAAATGCACAAAGCGGACAGCATCCCAAGATCAAAGCGTGAAAAGACTGCTGCAGTGGAACCCTCCCGTCACTGGGACGCAAGGCTGGTAGAAAAGAAAAGGCAGATTTCCAAACAGCCTCCACTCCTGCCTAAGAAGCTTCAGCCTGGTTTGCACAGTAGGCATACTAAAGAGCCCTATGTAGTCAGACGCAATAGCTCATGAGACATGACATCACTGGAATAGTGTGCTGCTAACCACTTAGAGGCCATGTGCCTGCAGCCAACCCCTCTGCCTCTGCCTCACAACACCCTCCCCAATAAAGGCACCACTTCCCCCAGGCAGCAGCAAGGACACCAGTCACTTCCAGCAAGCCACAACTGGTCAGAAGCCTCTGGCTAGCTGTAGCAGCATTAGGTTGCCACCGGGACTACCATCAGCCAGAGAGCCTCATTCCTGATTTCTCTACATTCCACTGCCTATCCTCTGTAACACAAGTTTTCCTCTTGTAGCACCAGGGACAGAAGGAGAACTCAGTGGCTTTTTTTCCTTTCCAGATGCGTATTTGCATCATGCAAACAGGTTGCCAGATTTTGTACAGGACAGATACAACTCTGTGTATAGGCATTGTACTACAACCAGAGGCTAAGAGCAACACCCCACCCCACCCCCATTCCAAATCACACCTCAGCCACAAACTCACTAGGCAGTCTTAGGCAAGCTGATATATCTCACTCTCAGACTGCAAGCCTATCCATACGTACCAGAGAGTAAGCTCCATTTACTATAATGGGATTTACTTCTAAGTAGACATGCATAGGATTGGGCTCTCAGTCCCCGCCCCACCATCTAATTTATATTGGTCTAGTTTACAGGGTTGTTATAAGGATTGCTGAGTCAACACAGGTAAAACGCATTGAATTCAAGTGCTCCAAGTGCTGTATAAATGCCAATTATCTTATCAAGCACTTAGTCTTCTGCTCTTTTTTTATTCCTGCACTGTAACTGTCAATGCTTTCATAGTGATGTGCTTTTGCTTTTATTGTAATTTCTCCTGCCTCCTTAGAAAGGTGCATCCTATGTAAGGTGCACTCCTATGCAGGAACTATTGATCAGATACCAGATTCTACAGGAATGTGGGGTTGCTGTGAGTGAACATTTTAAAAGAGCATGTTTTAAACGTACATCTAGACTTAAATGCTTCAAAGGGCTAGGACTTTAACTTCTCCCAGCCTGCAAATAATGCTCTTAGTCCATGGAACGGATTTTGATTTAGTGATGTTTAGCATGTACAGTACTCATTGTTTCATTTTTTTTTTTTAAACAACAACATTCTGGACTTTACTCCTTTGATGAAGTTTTCCAAAACACAAAGGCTATTCATTGGTCACATGAAAGATCTGGATGTTGGGCTCTGCTTCGGGAGCTGTAATTAGAACCATTCATGCACCTCCTGTACAGAAGGGCAGCTCAGATGGCAAGCACAAATCCCACTTAAAAAACAAACATCCCAAATTGCAGGGTTATCAAGCAGCCTACCGCACACCAGAGTCTAAATCTGTTTGGCAACTTGAACATTCTCAGCTGACAACTTGTGTGGAATGTCTCTGGCAAACTTCAAAGTTGTCTGGGAAGGGCATTCAAGTGTCTCCAGGGTGTGGCGACGATACTGGCAACTTGTCACATAACTCTGAAGTGTTGTGTTTTACAGGCCTGTCAGGTTATTACATATTTCAGGGATACTGTATGCTCTGAAATCCAAATGTTTGCCTGTTGTTTTTCAAAGGGAAGTGACAGGACCCAGGTTGCACTGAAGATTTTCAGCACCACAAACATCTTAAGCATCTAGAGCAGTGACGGCGAACCTTTTGGGCTCGGTGGGTCAAAACTTAGGAAAATGCTCAACTTGACCCTCCTCCCAAACAAAAGAGAAACAATTCTTTATATTCATTTATATAAACAAAAAATACAGTCCAATCATGTATAATGTTATGTATTATATAAGAAACATCAAATAATTAAAAAAATGAAAAATGATTTTGTCAAGTATTGGTGATTGCTGGTGTGTCACCCCAAATGCTGCAGTGTGTCATCTTTGACACGCATGTCATAGGTTCGCCATCATTGATCTAGCGATTGGGAAAGAGCATCAGGGACCAGAATATTCTATACCTATTGCTAATGGTTCAAATTTTGTATTTTTAAAATATGGATTTTAAAACACTCTTTAATTAGAATATAACTCTAATGAGAGCCAAGATGATGTAGTGATTCTGGTGTTTGACCTGGAAGATCCATGTTCAAATCCCCACTTAGCCACAAAGCTTCTTGGGTGACCTTGGACCAGTCTCAGTCTAAACTCCTATACAGGGTTGTTGTGAGTACAAAGGAAGGGAAATAACCATGTATACCATAGAGCTCCTTGGAGAAAGAATGGTATAAAAAGAGACAGATTACAATAGGATGGATGGATGGACCCTGTGAAAAAGCATCTAATGCAGAGGACATTGATTTAAGTAATTTGTATGCCTTCCTTGAATTAGCAATGCTGTCAAGTTGATTTTCCAAACCACAGGGATGTTTATTTCAAAAATATTACAGTGTTTCAATACAGGTGTTTTGAAACATTTAATTTGCTTCATTTTTATTCAACTTATGAATCATCAAAAATGATCTGCTGATGGTCTTAAGTGGTCAGGCTGCCTTGAGAAGTCATCTTTAAGAGGAAGAAAGGTCCTTGTAAATCATCTACTAAATTTTCACCTGCATGAACTTACTGATTGCTCAAGCAGCAGTCTCAGAGAAGCAAATTCAGGTGAGTGAAATAATGAAGGCAGCTACAGACAGAAGTCACAAAGTATACTAGCTCTTCTCTTGCACTAATTTCAGATTCTGAATCATCCTTCATTAATCAGTCATTATCTAAGGCTGTTTGCCAATGAAAAGAAATACATCCTCACTGAACAGAAAATGCATCCCTTCAGGAAAACTTGGTTAAAAGACATCAACAGATGTCTTTTAACCAAGTGATCCGATCCTGACTCACCGGCAGACCAACAGAGCCTGCGTGTGGATGGAAAAATCTTCCACCAATGTGCTGGAAGGAACAACTTGCGATTGTTGATTTTCCAGATTGTTCAATTACCAGATGAAGTAAATGGACAGAGACTAGAAAATCCTCTATTGTCCGTATTTTAGACATCCAAAACTACCTAACTTGCAGAAAACATACTAGGTTATGTGGATCATGGCTCTCAAGATGGTTTTTATGTTTCTATTTGCCCAGAATGTCCAGTAAAAGCCCTGGATTTACATGAATTTTGTGTTACAAAGCTAGGAGGGGCAGGGCTTCTGTGAAGTAGGTCAGGGCATGATGAAATATAGAAGGATCTGCTGAAGGAGCAGGTGAATCATCCAAGCACATGCTTTTATCTCTAATACCATAAAGAAAGGCAGGTTTGTCAGACACAAAAGGCAGCATTCTCCCTGGAAGCAAAGAATGGTTGGAAAGCAACTGTGTAATCTCACTACCTCCTGTGCAACTCTTGGCACTGAAGAGCATCCGGCTCAGTGAACTATAATCCTTCTCATGCCCTTGCCTTAAAAAGCACATGGAGTTCACCCTCCGTGGATATCCCTGAATTGCCTCTGGGATCACTTCCTCCCTGTCCAGTACACGGAAAGGTTTGGCGATGCCCCTCCAAACAATACTGTTCATAGGAGTGGGAAGGAGTTTCGCCCTGCCAGGAACTGCCATTTTTCACGGATTCTAAGGACCTTCTTCTTCAGGCCCTGTTCAGCAGATCCACCCTGAGAAGGAAGCTGGAGACAGGGAGCTGCTGTCACCGCCACCTCCTTCCTCTCCTGCAACACTGGCTGCTGCTGATGCTGCTGCAGCTTCCACCACTACGTCTCTACTGGCATCCAGGCTGGCAGCGGAGGGGAACAGCGGGGCTCCTACAAGGCCTCCAAGCTGCCGCCAGCTATTTTAAGGTCCTTTCCGAGGCTCTCGGAGGGCGACGACCAGCCACGGAGACTAAGCAGCGCGTGCCGCCAGGCGTCCAAGGGGGCGTGACGCTCGCCGAAGAGGGTGCGGTCCCTTTAAATAAGCAAACTTTCTTCTCGGCTCGAGACCCCTCCCGTCCCCTCGCCACATTGGGATTGGCTAGAAGGGTGGCTTCAAGGGCCTGCCTATTTTGCCAGCCCCCATTGGCTGCGGCGCCACGCCGATCAAAGCAACTCCGCATTCTAATTGGCCCAAACGGCCCGAAGCCCACCTTCGTAAAGCACAAGAGCCGCCCACCAGAGTAGACCCTGCCCGGGCTAGAAACCAAATTTAAGAAACCGTAAAGCCGAATTCGGGGCGGTTGTAGGCGAGGCGAAGGAGGGCAGCCCGCGCGGCTTCTCGCGCCTTACCTATGCGCTGTCCCACCGGAGAGCTGAAGGGGCTGCCCAGGAGAAAGTCCATCGCCGCCACCACTGCAACTGCTCGGCAGCGATCAGCTGACAGGGCCGCGGGAGCGCGTCACGTGACAGCGACGGGGCGTGTCACAGGCTCTTAGCCATGACGTAGGCCTCGGCACGAGCTCAGGAGCTCAGCCGACGGCTCCGAGAGGGCGGGGGCAGGACCCGATCCCTGGGAGTACTACTCGGGAGCACGTTCGGTGGGAGGGGTCTTCTCTTTGGCTTGCGGCCCCTTTAAGGGCCTCCTTAAGTGTGATGGGGCTTACTCTCAGGAAAGTATGGCTAGGATTGCAGCCTTAAGCATCAACAAAAGAGTCTGCAGCGCGCACTGGGAATATTAGTTCATCCAATATATGGCCCTTGCTTCTAACAAGGCACAGGTGGACTCTACCTTCAGTTGCTATGACTTTGTTTTTACATGCTTATTCTAAGCACGAAGTTTGAGTGCTGGCAAATACTTCAGCCAGAGATCTTGGCTCTGGTTCTAAGCACAGCAAAAGGAGCCACAGAATTCCTTGGCTATAAAGGAGATACAGCAATACGTTTGCTCTTGCAGCTGTTTTCAGTTATAATCACATTTTGTCCTTGTTTTCCTTTTTTGTCTGATTTCATGCAGTCTTCCATCAACATTCTTTGTTTAAATTTTGCATGCATTTGCATGTGCTGTATAGTAATTTATGTATGTTTTTCGCCAGTCAAAATACATTTGCATGCTAACTAAGCCTGTGCTTTGATATTCATCCATGTTCTGGTCCCTAACCAGACGAATGGGCAATGTGTTGCTTCAGTTTTTTGTTTTTTTTTGCGTAACAGACAACTGAAAAGTCAAGCAGGAAGTTCACCTGAAGGAATGAATGGTTTCGTATTTAATAGATACAAAAGCATACCACATCAGACTGTTGCTACTCTTTATTCAACGAAATATTTTACGCCAAGGGCATGGCAGTATTTTTTAAAATATTTTATTGCCTCTAGAATTTAAAACAGTCTATCAAAATTAAACTTTTGCGAGAGCTATTTCACCCAACATACTATACAAACAGCCTATTTGCCTGGTAGGCTAAAATTTCCAGGAACAGAACTGTAAAACACCCCCGCAGACTTGTCAGAATACTATTAGCAGGTGTCTAGCTAAGGCAGTTGAAGGTTTGTGTTTTGCAGCATCATGCTCTCTTGAGAAATTGCACCTGTTTTGTGGAATTTATACTGAATACAAATGCTTGGGAAGCATGGTGTGGCTGCTTCTGAGCTACTGTTGGGCTCCTTTTGCTAGGAGTGGCCACTGAGTAATCTCCAAGTCAATGAGATTTATGCTGTAATTCCACACAAAGCCAATTACAATTTAATAGGTTTACATAGTGACCATTCTTGGTGAATCACACCCTACTCTTACAATCTAATCTGTGATGAGATCAGTGAAAACCAAAGGGTGGTCATGATAGAATGAAAACAGATTTTCTACTGATATGAGGCATATGAAAAGTACTAAACACAACTCTGTTGTAAGGGAAAGTGGTAATGCAAAAGGAGAAGTAATTTGCTAATACTGAACTATGTGCAAACAGTTCTGGACATAGTGAACTATTGAACTACACTGAACTAATAATAATACTGAAATACGGAACTAATGCAAAATATAATGTGAAATAAGTCACAACACAAGTTCTAGTTCTTTAAAAAAATGTTTTTATATACATTTGCAAAACATTTATACAATGCAATTTGAACTAAGAAGCAGGAAATAACAAATGTAAAAAAGCTGCTAGGGCCCAAGTCCAAAGCTTTCCAGTACCAAACACCATTGAGATTATACAAATGTATACAAATTTTAAATAAGTTTGTGAACAGATTTGTGGGCGTGTTTTAAAAACTTCAAGTTTGCCATAGTGTAGATGGCAAAACTGAAGTGGATCCCCTTCTACCGTTTAATTGAATTAAAATCCGAAATTGAAGTTTGTTTCTCCTCGAGAAACAAAGAGTCTGACCATTGTTCAAGTTCAAAGAGATGCACCAGGAATCTCCCCACCCCCAAATGCCCCTTGAAACACTGTTCAGACAAATGTAACTGAATAGGTGCTATAAAAACGAAGATATTAATCCCTAGCACATGGGTTTATTTTACAGAGTAGCTAGGACTGTCCTCCTTGAATGTGTTGGGGGAAAAGAGTAGGGCTCAATCCTATTCAACTTTCCAGCACAAGTGCAGCCACAAAATAAAGGAGCAAATGTCCCCTTGCCTTCAGGAGGCCTCCCTGACTGCTTCCCCACTGCAGGATGCAGTGCATGCTCCATCGGTACAGCTATATCAGTGCTGGAAAGCGGGATAGGATTGGGCCCTTATTCTCTGATGCGGCTAAAAATAATAATGGAAAAATTGGTGGAAACAGTTTAGAATGTTGCTTTCAGCCCAGTCAATCTAAAACTGTCAAGAAGGAACAGCTGAAACTTTATGTGCCTGGAGAAAGACAGCAGAATTATCCTGCATTCTATCATTTCAAGGTACCAGTGATATAATAAGTGATAAGGGGATTAGAAACAGATTTTGACCAAAACTGTTACTGTAATTTCCTCTCATTTGGAACCCATGTTGGACACTACAGAGTGCATTCAATTCTGGCAGGCTATCCCAATGATAATAGTAACTCACATTTTCCACACACTGTTGACAAAAGGATTTTTTTTAAAAAAAAAGTATGCTTATGTACAGAAATATACAATATAAATTAATCCACTACAGATATAATAAATGAAAATGTAAATAACACATTATAAAGATGCCACACTCAAGCCTAAGTGAGAATGAAGTGCTTCCCCAAAGAGGATTAGGAACTCAAAACCCCTGGGTCTGGGATACAAGATCTGTCCAAGCAGTGCTTCCATCTCAGCAATAAGCCCTTTTGTTACCGTAATCCCTGCCTCTGCAACAGCACCACAAGAAGAGGACCGTGTCCATTTACTGCTGGTGATAAGTGATTTAAGTACTGCAGTCCCCAGAATAATTACAAACTGGAGAGAAGCAATGCATATTTCTACCAGGTTTTACCACTTTGCATCACAATGCCCTTGTTTCTCCTAAGAATTTGGGAAGAAGTTCATTTCCCACTTATAATCATGAATTCAGCCCCCTCGCCTAGGGTTGGAAGTTTTATAACAATAAGGATTCCTGGTGCTAGGACAAGCTCTCAGGAAAGAAATCCACCCAAAGTTCTTTTTAGTGTGCAGGTCACCTAATTGACTTCTTGGAAAATAAAATGTTGTACCTAAAACATTGTTCGAAAGAGAGTAGTAGTGTGTCCAGGTCACTTGTTTTGTCCAAACAGGTTGACTTTTCCAAGTGAAATCAATTCCACATTAAGGCTGATGTATCAAAAGAGTTCCCAACTCTGGTTGTACAGAAGAATCCAGATCGCAGAAAACATGGATTATCTCAAGCTTCCCAACTTTTCAGAAAATCATGTAAAGTAGTTGCAATTCTATAGTACAATTACAGACAGAAAACTTCCGAACTCTAGCTGTTGACCTCCTTGAAGAATGCCGTATTGCACGTATGTACACACATCAGTTACACGGTAGGAGGTCACGTTCCAGGATCCCTTTGCCTATCAGAGTCCCGGCATTATGTAGGCAATGTTGTCTAGTGTGTTTGACTAGGAGATAAAAAAAAGTTATGCACTGATTTAATATAACAAATATGCTTTTGGTGGTATAACACTATTGAACAATGAAGGAAAATCAACAGCTCTATGCTATACTGTGCTGGAACAAGGAGGCTGGCAGCACAGTAAAGGAAGCAACTGGAGGTCGCCTTGGGGTAAGGCGGTATTTTCCCCTTACCATGGCAACCCCAGCAACCCCAACAGGGCTACTCATATCTGCACCAGCAAAATTGCTGGTGCAAATCTGAGCAGCTCATGCAATGCTAACTGGGCCAGGGGTTAGGATCTGGTATAAGTGCCGGATCCTTACTCCACCACCCCGTCCCCAGGCTTCCGCCCTCCCCATGCCCTGTTCCACCTCTCTCCCACCCTCCCCAACTCGACCGGTGTGTCCCCACCCACCCACGGCAGCACTGAGGCAGGATCCAGCTTCCGTGGGCCAGTACAACTGCCCGTGCTGGCCCAACTGCCTCTCGGAGTGGCGCAGACATGCCTTGCAGCATGTTTGCAACACTCCCAGGCCGGCGCAACTGTACCAAGAGGAACAAAGGGGAAGAGGGAAGGCCAAGAAGCAGAGTCTCAAAGGGATGCAGCTTATTTCTGGGTAACCTGGCCACCTGCTGTTAGCAAATATGAACTGCATCATGAATGGGGTCAAAATCTATTCAACTTGAAAAAAAAATTCACAGGAACAAGAATCTTGGGATTAGCAAATGACGTTTCCACACTGTGGAACTGTCCCTCTGTTTTTTGCATACTTCCTTTGAGCCCCTTTTCAATTACAAAACCCCTGTCCGTATACTGCATATACTAGTCTAGAGGGTAGAGTTGTTGTGGGGAGAGATCTGTGAAGATGTTTATAACCCCTCTGTTTAAAAAAATCTCTTTAGATGTTCATCTCCAGTAGAGGGGACCACAGTGCCTCTCCGGAGTTCAAAAGAAGCAGATCACAAACTGGTAGGGATATGCTGCAGGGGGTTGGCTGCACTGCTGTTTGTCACAGCAGAATAAACATGGTGAACAAAGTTACCTCGCACTGGACTTGTGAAATTGTGGTTTCTATGTGTTAGGGATCTCTATGTGGCACTATGTTTAAAAACAAACAAAAAGGTTTGCAAAATACAATGGACACTGCCCATTTTTAATTATATCACACATAATACCTAACACCGTGGCACATTCTATACTGCCAGCACAATAGCAATGAATGCAATATTACAGGGGAGAGAATACTGTATTGTCTTTTCTCACAGACAACACAAAGCTCTTTGAATATTGGGGAAATAGGCTTGTCCCTTCCACAGGATAGAAAGGTGGGCAGAGAACAGTAAGGGCACAAGCCTGTGCACGTATACTCAGCAGTAAGTCCTATTGTGTTCAATGGGGCTTACTCCCCGGAAAGTGTGGATAAGATTGCAGCCTAAATGTGAAATAAATGGAAGTATCAAGTCAACAAATTGCAGAGGGTGCAGTATCCGCATTCATCTTCATCGGTTAGCCCTGCAAAAGCTCTTTCTCCCCTAGCAAAAATCAATCCAAATTTCATTTCCAGGGCTGCATCCTGTAAATGGAATTGTGTAGCATCAATGGTGTGGAAAGACAGCAAAGAAGTGCAGATTCGTGCTACAATAATGACAAAATCATGCTTTCAACTTGGAAAATGCACACAAAGAAGCTGTAGCAACTGGAGTGACAGAACTAGACACTGAAAGAGAATAACCGAACTCACCAACACACTTTTGGGGCAGCCGTTTAGTTCAGGTAGCTGGGCAGTCAGACATGCTAAAGGGCCCAGGGCACAAATAATCGAATCCAGGAGCACTGACAAGCTTCCTGATACAGCCACCATTCCCTGGGGAACAAGCAAGGTTATTTTAAGCTAACAGTTAAAACACAATTCTCATCAAATGTTCTCAAACAGGGCAGATGCCAAGCAAGAGTGGGTGTTGCAGGTGGTTTAAAAGAAGCTCATTCCATTTTATAGTATATGGACATCTTGGTTCAATCTATCAGAAATCTTAACACAGAATTTAAAAAATATCACCAGATTTTTCTCTCCTTTTCTTGGCTTCCTTGTTTTTTGTGCATTTACATTTTTCAACAAAGAGGGTAATGCTGCAACCATAAAGGCTAAAAACCAATTTAAACAACACACCTTTACAGGTGAACAAGAGACTCTGGGGAAGAGAGAGTGCAGCAGAGTGCTGGATGTTGCCCATTGTTTCAGTAACGAATCAAGTATGCAGAACAATAGCCCACATTCTATTTCAGCTCATTCCACTTTGTCACGTGAACATTATGTACACAGCGGCAGCTATTCTGTTGATAAATGAAATGGCTGCCATACAACACTGTCCTATACATGTCGACAGAACTTCAACTCAGTAGGGCTTACTCCCATGTAACTGTGTATTGAACTACAGTCAGTGTACCTACCTCTGTCTCCTGTAGCCTGTGGCCAATGAGACTTAGGGATTCCCCCAGCAACTGCAGATGTGCGGCAACATCAATGGGATCCGTATCAGGAACTTTGACTGGTGAGGAAGACAATACGACAGTACTAGATGGAGACTTCTTATGGGGTGACACCACACCTGTTAGAGAAGCTGAAAAACAGAAGCAAAGACTTTCTGATCACAGGCAGTATACTGACTGTTGAGACTTAAGAACCAGTTGGGTACGGATGCTACCTTTCAGCTTAGGAGCACCCTCTGATGAGGTTGCTTTTCTTTTCACAGTTGTAGCCTCTGCTTTATTCTGCTTGTGTTGCAAATACTGAGCCTTCTGCTTCCAAACCTGCAAACCATAAAGCCAAAAGAAGAGGGGAAAACAAAATAAGTGATAGAATGCTATGAGCAGCAGCTGTCCAAAAACTCAAGTGATGGGGCAGCTGCAGGGAAAAGCACCTGGTCAAGTAATTCATAGTTACGGGTGTTTGAAAATGGTGTTATTTACTTTACTCAGCCCATTGTGCACAGTAAGACTTGGGCTGCAATCCTGTTTTACTCACTGGAAGCAAACACCTCTATATCTTTATTATTATTTTTTGCCTTAAACCGTTTGGTGAACTTTTTGTTGAAAAGCAGCATATAAATACTGTTTGACTGACTGATAATACAGAGGAAGGGCGAAGAGTGTTTCATAATCTCAATCAGGTAGGGTATTATATGGATGCAAGAACCATAGTGGCAACACACTAGGGCAAAAACCCCTCATTACTTTCCTGCTATTTTTCATAAATGTGTCTTCTCAGATATTTACCAGTTTATCCTTCTCTGGAAGCTGTTTCCAAACTTCTGCCAGCTTTTTACTCAGATCACCAAAATCTAAGATAAGAAATCAGAAAAAGTAAGTGGTCAAGAGTGAAGAGAACTGATTTCCAACTATCATAAGGAATGTTTATCCATTTTTAATTAATTAATTACTGGTTAAAAAAAAAGGTAAAGGTTTCCCCACGACGTAATGGTCTAGTCGTGACCGACTGTAGGGGGCGGTGCTCAACTCCGTTTCAAAGCCTGTAGAGCCGGCGTTTTGTCCGAGGACAAGCTTCCGTGGTCATGTGGCCAGCATGACTCTACGCCATAGCACACGGAATGCTGTTACCTTCCCACCAAAGTGGTCCCTATTTATCTACTCGCATTTTTACAGGCTTTTGAACTGCTAGGCTGGCAGGAGCTGGGACAAGCGATGGAAGCTCACTCGGTTGCATAGTCTTGAACTGCCAACCTTCTGGTCAGCAAGCTTGCAACTCAGCAGTTTAACCGGACCCGATACTAAAAGCATGGGATCAGGGAAATCTCATATGTGCATGACTTCTCCCATCTGCAGTTTGTATTCTTGGCACTAGAAATCTCGCTACCCCATCTGATGCAGCTTCCTATGAAGGACAAGGGCATGTTCACAACGCATCTGTGCAATGGCTTGCTCTCTGCTGGCTGGTGTTGTGAGGTAGACTTCGTGCCCTAAGTTCTGAGTGAGGTGGGGAGGAGAGAGGCAAACATAGCCTGTTCTTAAATCTTTTCTAGCAATCTGGTGTATTGCGATAACATGCAATGGCTTTCCTGGGGGGGGGGCGAAATGCTAAGTTGACCATGAGCTCCTATGTAACACCCTTGCTTTCAGAGCCACTTGTGACTCAGAGAGCTGGCTCGAAGGCTTTGCTCTTGGAGCCCCGAATGGCTCTGGAGGCAAGGGGGAGGGGTTACGTTACACAGGAGCTCAGGCTCCTGCAAAACTTAGCATTTTGTAGTAACACCACTGGTTACATATACAGTATATTAAAATTCAGCTTTCTGGTTGTTGTAAAACTACCTTAAGAATTTCAACCCTGTCAGGAACCAACTCTTGAAAAACTGCAGAAAGCCAGCCAGCAAGAGGTCATCTGCCACTCACCCAACTGGCAGACCCTCTTCATAAACCCTTCATAGCGTTTGCAGTTAGACAGTTTCTTGACTGCTGTCTCTGCCCATTTTTTTGTCCATGCCGTGGCATATAGCTCCTTACAAGGTTATGTGAGAAGGACTGCCACAAACATCAAGCTTCACTGTGATAGTTTTGCACCTGCTTCTTGGAAAGGTTTTGCACTCATGCAGATAGTCAGGCATTTGGGTGCTGTCTTTATTGTGAGTTATGAAAAGGCACACTCCCCCTTGCCTCCAGAGCCATTTGGGGCTCTGAGAGCACAGCCTCTGAGCCTACTGTTTGATATTGGTAATGCAATGAATGCAATGAACTAAGGTTGTGGTGATAAAGTTCTACTAGCAATGCTCATGAATACAGGAGGTTAAAGAGATCAACAGCAAATACTGTCAGGCAAATGGAAAAGTATCATCTATTATTGTCCAAATGTAGAGAAGATTAAGCCACCCTAAAATCTTTCTTCAGCAAGTACTGAAAAAAAGCATGTGCTCAAAGAATCCATGATTTTGCTACTTTTAGTTGGGTTTTCGCTAACAATAAATGATATTTGTTCTATAACAGCACTGTCAAAGTTCTGCAACTGTGCTTTACTATAGTGACTGGCTAGATAGGTTGGCAACACAAAAAGCCTCTTAAAGTTTTCAGGACCAGATTAGCAAGGGGAATCCAGAACTGACACTGGGACAAACAGGACTGTCTCAGCCGTAAAGCAGTTCTTCGTAACTTGTGTTTTCATGTCGGGGTGTCCCAAGTGCTACTGGTTTTGGGGATGGCAGTTAGAGAGAAATGGTCCTTGCCAGCCAGTTACGTTGTTGAAAGGTCAGGGAATGGGTGCTTTACAGCCACAAAAATGGGCCAGGACAGTTTAAATGCAGTTTAAAAAGAAAGGAAAAAAGAATACCACATCCAAGGATGTTCACTTATTACCTATTCCTGGATGCTCAGCCACAATGTTAACCCGATATTCCTTACAGAATACTTGGTAGGCAGACATATTCTTCTTCTTTGGCTAATCGAGAGCGAGAGAGAGAGAAATGCTGGTATAAATGCTGCTACAAGAAGGGGCAGGGAGATTGCAAAATGGAGGACAGAATTCAACACACACCATTGCTGCTGCATCTGCTGCCTCCCAGTCTCCCCACTCCCATTCCTTCCCCATCAGTTTCGCTCCCTCCCTGCCCACACCACTGTCCTTCCTGCTCAGGCAGATGTGGTAGGAACCAGCAACAGCTGGGGAGTACCACCAATTCTTGCAGAAGTACTCCCAAAATGGCCACCAACAGAACACTCTGTGAGCTGTCAGTGGCCATTTTGTGAGAGCGGAAGCATGTTCCTGAACGGGACTGGGCTGTTGCTTATGCATCCACTGACTTACGAACATTCCTATTGCCCATTTGTTCTGCAAGTACTGTTTACCTTTTCTTTTTCTGATTTCTCCATTTTCTCTTTTTCTTCTTTCTTTTTCTTCTTTTCCTTCTCACTCTGTGCATCTGTGTGGAAAACTGGAGGTGGTGGTGGTGGGGGAGGAGGAAGGGCAGGAAGAGGAGGGGCAGGGACAGTAAACTGTGCGCTGGTTGGAGAGACTGGCAGCGGTGTGGTGACTTCTGCTGCCCCCAGGGAAGCAGAAAGCCCAGAACTCTTCTTCGACTTGGAGTGCTTCTTCTCCTTGTGCTTCTCTTTGTCCTTCTTCTTTTTGCTCTTCTTGGATTTCTTCTTCTTCTTTATTTCCCGGTATGAGTCGTCAATCACGAGCTCTCCGGCTTCCAATTCGCCACCAGAGGATGAACCAGACTCCAGTGGTGGCTCTAGGCCTGAAAGCTCAAACTCGCTGCTTTGGCCTTCTGGGAAAAGGGACGTGTCTGGGCTAAAGCTCTCGGCCACTGGAGGGGTATGTGGCTCTGGATGCAGTTTGTGCTTCTTTCGGGACGATTTTAAGAAGCTGTGCGTGTCGTGAGCTGGGAGGAAGGATCCTTGTTCGTCATGAGACGACTTTTTCGAGGACTTTTTTGTTGCTGGTGGCACTGAATGCGGAAAGGGCTCTTCTAGTGTGCTTCCCCCTTTCTCCTTGGGTGAGAGAATCAGCTTCATCTTTAACCCATCAGGCTCCCGCAAGGTCAGTGTTTCAGTGTTCCCATAGGGGGGCTTCATTTTTTTGGACTTGTGGAAAGTGCCATCATCCAATGACAGGTCACTGCTGCTGCTCCCACTCAGCTTCTTCTTGTGGTGCTCCTTCTTGCCCTCTGAATAGCCGGAGGTAGTGAACGAGACATGAGATTTCTCAGATGTCCTTTTAGAAGGCTTGGAGCCTGTGGCCAAAGGGGAGGTGATGGCCTTAAGGAGATCCATGGCAGTGTCAACGGAGGATGGATTTGACACTATTTTCTTTCTCTTCTTCGAAGAGGACTCCAAAGGCAGGGGTAGTTCAAGAGGAGAGAGATCTGGGAGCATCAAGAGGAAAAGGATGGAACATGCATACTCAGGATCAAACACATTCACTTACAACTTTAGGGTCTCACGGTGGTGTCTATGTGCCATTCACATGGCATCCAACTAAGACTGGGCAGAAGCCTACTTTAATTAAGAAAAGTAGGAAGGGGGTGTTTGCTGTTCAAGTTTCATGTTTTTCTTCATTCTTTGGACTTGAGAGTTGCTCCTGCCAGAGTCTGCTTAGGTAGGTTAGCATTTTAACACTGAGCATTTTAAATTATGCCAATTGCTGAGCTAACCTACAATCAGGCCTCTGATGCCTGCAAAGATGAATGGCTCTGCTATTTCCACATAATGAAGACGTTTTAGCAATTATGCCAATATCTCTTTGGGTCTTTTACTTTAAGGGTAACTATATAGTTGGTTTTTCTTGATTTAGCCCTTTTCCTTGCCTACCTTAGATTTCAGACCCAGTCTCTTACTTCTGTGAAATATCACACATACTGACAGAGCTAAGACCTGCAAAGCACCAGTGAGGATGCAATCCTAATCTGAGTTAGGCTGGCACAAAGGCCACCATAAAGCGTGTTTGGACCACTCTCAGAGTCAGGGAGGATGGTGCATGTCTGCGTGCTCGCCTCTCTGACTCCAAGAGTGGTCCAAACATACTTTACGGTGGCCCTGGTGCCAGCCAAACTTTGCTGGCCTAACTCCAGGTTAGGATTGCGCTTTCAACCTTTCTCCTTCTATACTTACCTCTGTAATAGTATGCATTGGAAGAGTGCTTCCTCTTTTTATGAGTTTCTGTCCCCAGCAAGAAGAGGTCAGTTTCCTAGAACAAAAACACATTTTTTTTTAATTTTTAAAGAACAAGGTAATTGAAGTATGGCTATACTGGCTTATATGGATGAGTCTGGAAGCCATATCTGCATGTAAATGTTTTGCTTCAGCACATATTTCTATGCTTTGAAAATGTGTGTGGTCTGCAGAGCCAGCTGAATTTTGGAAAACTATCCCATCAAGAGTAAATAGAATCTCACCCCAGAAAATAAATTTCCCATCAGAGGAAAAAAATAATATTTTTTGGCTTGATAGGAGAAATTTTAGATCAGAGGTGAATGTTTTGATGAACCGTTGTCTGTTTTAGCATTCACAAAAATTATGCAAATCATACCTCTGAGGCACAAAATAAAAATGCAAAAATCCACATGGAAATGGGCATTTGCCAGAGAATAAATGCACATTTGGATGCAAATCCCACATGGGTTTCGTTATCCCTAATTATTTTGATAACCAAGTATCCTTTTTACTTTTTATTCTGTAAATTCTGAATCTTCTATATGGGTTTTGAATGTATGATAGGAAAACACACACATACACATTTGTGTGTGTGTGTGTGTGTGTGTGTGTGTGTGTTTTAACATCACTGAGTTTCAAGTCCCAGGAGAAGGTGAGACTGTGCCCTAGCCGGGCTCCCTCCAGACTGGCCCATATTTCACCCTCTCCTTGTTTCCAGCTATAAAAGGCAACTGTTTCCTCCACTTGTGGCAAATAGGAATGAAAGGTGCAAAAGTGTTGTGGGTGTGAACAGTGGCTAATCCTTTGTATGTTGTGATCAGCGCACAATGGAAGAAAGCAGTATTCTGACTTTTCTAGCAATTTTTGTCAGCAGCCTTCTTGCTGTCCAAGAAATCCCTCATGGGGCAAAGAGGAGTTTTATGTATGTATTATTAATATATTTATATCCCACCTTTCTCAACAGATCCATAAGCAGACTGCACATAAATCCATTTTTCAATGAGATCGTTACAAGTTTTACTCTATGAGACAATCTCATTGAACTTCAGGTGTTTCCCGTCATAGAGCAGTTCTCATCCCAGTTGCCAGCTCTTGCACTTTCCCAGCCCTCACAGGCAGCTATAACTAAGCTTCGGATCAGCTTCTCAAGGATATTATTCTTTTGGGGTGGGGCAACTGACTCCTTTACACAGATAACAGCCTCTTGGTCTCCCATCCAAGCAACCAATCCTGCTTAGCTTGTCCAGGCAAGGCCTCATCCTTAAGAGCTTTTGATGGGAAGAAACTGTTCAAGCAACTCCCACCATCAATGTCTCAAATGTGAAGAAGTTCAGCTGCATGTTGGAGAAGCTCAGGAATACAGGAGGGGCCTTGATGCACACAGGAGCAAATCAGAGAATCTACATATTGGAGAGGGGTAGCGGCTAATGTTGGATCCTTAATGTGGACAGTAAAATGAATGCTTTGGAAAGGGAGGGAAAGATCTTGGTCTGTGAAAAAATGTAGGAAAGACATTGCCTCCAATCTACGGACCAGACAAGTACTACACTGGTTAAAACCAGGTTCCCAGAAATCAAGCACTGGAGATGATACAGCATCCGAGAAAAAAAGTGCAAGCAGCATCGTCTAGATTTGTCCCAAGAGCTGCTGCAGGCGAACCAGGAACTGAGCAACAAGCTCATAGAAGATCCTCAGCTGCTTCCAGGATGAAGACTTTGCAGTATGGGACATGAGCTTGGAGAGGGCAGAGGGCAGCCAGGATGTAGCCTTGGACAATATAACCATCAGCCTCATGGTATCAGTGGAGCAAAAGCCCCAGAACATTAGGATGCTGGTTGGCACTGTTAGAGAAAATGCCTTCATGGAGAGGCAGACTGGAGTGATGGAGTCTTATCTACCTCCAAGCATAAACCTACACAATTTATGCCGAGGCATAAACTTCCACAGTTGGTAGAGGCACCTTTTGGGGGGCGGGGAGGAGGGAGGATTTGGAGGCTGCATCATTGAGGAGCTGTGAAACTCCCCCTTTTTGTCAACTTATTGGCCAGCTCTTGTACTTTGTGCATTTGCAAATAGCGGTGGTTGGAATTACATGGTGTCATACAAGGATGTGGTATTTCCTTTGGGAGCCTTTGTAAAGAGCTGTTCTTGCACTGGAACGCAGTAAACAGACAATTTAAAATTTCAGAATGTTTATTAATAGGTAGCACAGCAGGAAACGTTTTTTGAAAAATAAGAACTTGCTTGTTCCAAGAAATTCACCTCATCTCTTTGAGCCATAGATGAATCCAGCCCCTCACTGCTACAGTGATCCTGATCTTTTTGGCAGAAATTGTGCAAATCAAGCAATGTCACCTACCCTGCCTGTCAACCTACCAGTTTCTCTTCCTATTTCCAGTCAGAATGACCCATGATCAATGCGCTTGGGAAGAATTGAAAGAAGAGAAAGTGGGAAAAGAACTTCCCTATTAAAGTTGGACCAGCCAATTGCATACTCTACCTGTGGCTGGAGAATCTGCTACTGGATGGCTTCTCCAAACTAAAGCCAGGCAATGGTAATAATTTTCCACTCAGAGCACAGTCCTAATCTGGAGTTAGGCCAGCACAGTTAGGCCAGCAAAGTTTGGCTGGCACAAGGGCTGGCACAAAGTTTGGCTGGCACAACACTAAAGTGTGTTTGAACCACTCTCGGAGTCAGGGAGGATGGGGAACATCTGTGTGTGTGGGCCTCTCTGACTCAGTGGCCCTTGTGCTAGCCAAACTTTGCTGACCTAACTCCAGGTTAGGACAGCGCTCTCAATGACATACCAGTCATTGAACGTTATGTATCTAGTGGCCCAATCCCCAGGGCCATTTACACTGATGGAACAAGTGTTCTGGTGGCTTAGACAAGTTTATGGGTTTGCAAATGCAACAGTGAGCATGGCCTGGCAATTGCTGCAAGTGGCCAATTCCACGCAAAGATGGGGAGCAGATATCCACTGCACAGGGACTGGAAGACAAAGAGGGGGTGGAACAGGTGGGCAGAATGGGGAGGCAGGTAAAGGTTTCCCCGCGACCCAATGGTCTAGTCGTGACCGACTGTAGGGGGCGGTGCTCATCTCCGTTTCTAAGCCAAAGAGCCGGCGTTTGTCCGAGGACAGTTTCCATTGTCATGTGGCCAGCATGACTATACGCCGAGGCACACAGAACGCCATTACCTTCCCACCGAAGTGGTACCTATTTTATCTACTTGCATTTTTACGTGCTTTCGAACTGCTCTGTTGAAGGAGCTGGAACAAGCGATGGGAGCTCACTCCATTGCATGGTCTCGAACTGCCAACCTTCCGGTCAACAAGTTCAGCTCAGTGGTTTAACCCGCAGCAGCACCTCGTCCTTATAACAGGGGCAGGGAGAAGGGTAAATTGGGCCTGGGAAGGGGGTGGGTCTGGCAGCAGCATCACACATCAAATCCTAACTCTGCTCCAGGGCCTGAGCCACCTTCACTGGTAAATGCAGACTTGTGCCAGCTACAGAGTTGGCACAGGTCCGAGTAGATCAATGGCATCTGCAGGGGCTTACCCTGGGGCAAGGGAACATATGTTCACTTACCCCAATAAATGCACACATCCCTGGAGGTCAACACTCATCAGCATGCATTAGATCTAGTATACATAACCACTTCACAATTATTTACCAGGTATAAAGTGCATGAAACAATACAACCGTGTGTGTAATATTTGTTCATGTCTTGCAGCTCTCCAACATCTGAAGTTCATTGCATGTGGCTCTTACATTAAGAAAGTTTGGTCATCCCAGTATGCAATATTAAACAATAAAACAGGTTTTCTAAATGTTACCTAATGCATTTAATTCCTGTTTCAGCTATCACCATTCCTACAAAGTAAGAGTGGCCAGATTTCCCCACTCTGATCTCAGAAGCTCTCACCTTCAGTGTCTTCTTGGAATTCTGCCTGACCTGAGCAGCTATCTCCTCCTCTTCCCGAAGGAAATCTTTGTAAGAACGTTTCTTCTCTCGCTGAGTTCTGCCGGCTACTAGCCCAACACCATCAATTCGGTCACTCTCTAGACAATCTGAGGAGGAAACACATTTATGTCAATGAGAAGGTTTGTGGCCCACCAGCACAACAGTCATTGTGGCTAAAAGTAAAGGATGAGGCACAACAGGAAGCAAGCACGTATGTATACAGACAACCGAACAATGGGATCTAAACAGTACAGCCCAGTATAACACTATTTGAAGACAGTCTAGTGGAAAACACTGCTTCATGCTGCCACGTGGAGGACTAAAGCTTTATTTCTGCTCATACAGTGCAATCCTATACATGACTCCTCAGAAGTAAATCCCATTGAATTCAAGGATTGCAGCTTTAGTATTTTTTCAGTGAGGGCAAGAACAGAACATGGTGCTCATGAGTCTAGGGATCAACACTGTTCTGTGTAGAAGGTCTGGATCCGGTCTCCAATCCAGATTTCCTATTCCATGCGGCCAAAGGGGTGAGGAAGCACTGCTTATGGCCAAGCCCAATCACAAATTTAATCAGCACTTTGAATGACCATTGTGAGACTCGTGTTCCAATCCTGGTTTTTCTCTGAGGAGAAGGGAGGGATCTGGAATGCTGCAGAAACCCAATCCATGCAGGACACTGGCTTTCTTTCCTAGTCTCTCACTCCAAGGGCTGGGGATTTGCAACACCTCTCAGATGATGAAACAATCCTACCTTCTTTTTTCCTGGAGACATCATAAGCCATGGCGGTCCTGCAGGGGCCTGAGAATGCGTTGCCACGCCTGGGCTGCTTCCCCCGTTCCCGTCTACAGGACAAGGTCTAAGAAACAGAGAATGAGAATAACCCTCCCATAAAGTGGAGTCATAATGCAGAAAGGGACTGGATGAAGATGCTATGGATGAAAGGGAGAGGAAGAGAATGAGGAAGTGGGTCTCTTGACAATGTATCTTTTTGCCCTTGAAAGGTACCGGGGCTTTGTGAAAGAGACAAAATTCTCATTGGTTGTTTTTTTTTTGGCTGATTTTCATGTGAAAAGTTAGCAGAGGAATGTTTTTCAAGATGGCACCAAGGCCCTATTTATCAGTAATGTCATGCACTTTCAATAAGGCACAGGGCCAGTGATCAAATGGCTTGTTTTGGTTTTTGTGTTGTTCTGAGAACATTCCCAAAGTGAGCTGCTGTTAATGCTCCTAGGTCTGGTGCGTGCATCCTAGTAGAGAGCAAGACAAATTCTACATCTCTCATTCTCCAATTAAAAAGGGCTGACTGGACAAAAGAGTCCAAGTTGGGTATCAACCCTGTCCAATGTAAAATGACACATTTTTAGGGAGTGATGAGGATGGTGCCCTATATTTGCCCCAGATGTTGTTCTAGGTACCAACCTGGGGAAGGGAGGTAGCGGAGGAGGAAAGGAAGGAAAAGTGGGAGGAGGAAGAAGAGAGAAGACGGAAAGAAGCAGTCCGTTTCCCAGGGCCTCTGCAGCATTTCCAGCCTCTGTCACCTCAGATGCTCAGGATTTCCTTCACCTGACCCACTTTGGTCATGGAATTTTGCTGATACAGGTAGGAGGGGGCAAGTTGTTATTTCTGTGATTGCAGAATTCACTGTAATTGCAGAATTCTGATTGCAGAATTCATCTCTTAAAATAGCAGACATTGGGTTGAGTCTCACAATATTTTATAGATTCAGCTCCTGGAAAGCCAGTAAGGTTATCTAATGTTTATCTCAAGAAGAAACTAAACATTCGTCTTGATATGTCTGTAAGCAGCAGCTGTAACATACGCAATTAGAGCTTTGCTGTTGGGGCAGGTAAGTTTTCTTGTGCTCACCTTTACAGTGGTGCATTATTAGCAAATAATGTACTTAAATGTAAACTTATCTCAACAGTCACTGATCATCTTTTAGTTTACTCTTTCTAATGAATAAAGTTTGGAATGCAATTCATGAAGAACTGAGAACCACCCTGTGAATGTGTTGAAGAAATTAGCTGCCCATATACTGTACAAGAATTTCTATAATGGAATGTCCAGCGGCACATTGTTTATTTCATGCTACTGACATTCATGACAAATTTCCTGGCAAAACTAAGGTAGTTCAGAAACTGATTTTGCGTACAAGCAGAAAGACAAGTCCCTGCTCCCAGATGTGCTTACAGCCAAAAAGTTAAAAGAGGAGAAGGCACCCAATTCAGGAACAAAGGGGGAGAAAACTTCCAAAGCACACTGTCCTTCCTCAAGAGCGGCCAACTCGCTCCTTATCAGAGAAACCAAAACTGGTTCCAAAACTGAAACTAAAACCAAGTCTTCCATACTATTTCATTGTAATATGTGGAGATGGTGTACAAGAAAGATTGTTTTGGTTTCTCTTATAAAAGTTGAATCAGAGCTGTCCCTAGTGAAAAGATTTAAATTGAACCATGTTGGTGAATGCATCGTCTTCATGGTACCCACCCCCACTTTTATTCCTACAACCAAACAATGAGGCTTCACAATCAGCAATCCAGCAGAACTGATCCCAGTGCACACCTAGACCTTCTGGGCACTCAAAGGGTGGGGAGATTGTTACATAGAGGAACTGCCTGTTTCACAGTCCTACAATTACAAAGGACATAGTCCAGCTTTTCCCATCATACTCGTCAGCTGCAGGACTCTCATTTTGCCCCACAATAAGAGAAGGTGGGCGATAGGACTGGGAATGAAGCAGGGTAAAAGAAGCCGTGGTTGCATCCGCCTTAGTGGCTATGGCCCCGTAAAAGGCACAGGATGGTGACCTGACAACCCTATGAAGCAGAAAGGAAGCAGGCCCAGGAAGCCACAGTTCCCGTTATCTCACTGCTAGAGTTGCCTACTAACACTTTCCACATAATCTTTAATCATGCACAGTAATTTTGATGAAAATTCAGGGCATCACATTCCACTGAACTGAAAAGAAGGAGGGGGATGTTAGCCAGCAAATTAGTCAGCTAAAATGTTTGTTGAGTTACAACACAATCCTATGCATGACTATTCAGAAATAAGTCTGAGTTGAATGGGCCCCACTTCTAGGAAAGTGTGTATCGGATTGCAGCTTTAGTTGGTGGTGATCCATCTTAATCAATGAGGGCAAGTTTTAGTTGGTGGGATTGCAAATGAAGTGCACGCTATATTTTTGAGGCTATATTTTGGTCTGCAATAAAAGAAAAAATACTAAAGATTAACTTTCATTCTGACAACAAGTATGAAGATTTCATTACTGGGCCAAAAAGGTACCTATACTGAGATTTTGGTCATATGCAAATCTATCTATAACTTAATCAACTAGTTAAAAGGCAAAGTTTTCCTTGAACTGAATGACTGCACTAAAGAAAGATACATTTCAATCTTTTAACCTCAGCCAACACTCTGTTGGGCATACCAAGTTGGGCATACCAATCCAGCCAAAGATTACAAACGTTATAGTTAGGATATTTCTGCTATCATTCCAACAGAACCATACTCACAATATGTTATAGCTAGAGGTATTTTTTTCTTCTTCCAGTAAGTTATGACTACAGTCTAATTCTTATCGAACACAATGGGTTTACTTCTGAGTAAAATAAATAACAGTTGTCAAACACCTCTCGTTTATAGCACCTTTATCATCAAGTCCTGTGATCTCCATTATCAGTGCCTCAGATAATCACCAATGGTCCTCTGGTTGTCACCTCTTAGGGAGGGGAACTACTTACCTTCATTGTTAGGCGTTAAGTGGAGTTACAACTCTAGTGATTTTTTTCCTCTCCCATTTTTCACAGGAATGCCACTGAGGCCATGAACGTGGCAGATGATCACATACTAAACTACAGTAGTTGTTAGCAGCAATCATAACTGCTGTGTTTGGTATCTGGGAGAGCAAACCAGGGAAAAGTATAATTCACTTATGAAGTCCATTGTTATTTACTGTTATTTATTCCTGTGTCTAAGGTGCAAGTATTTAGTGATTTTACATAAGATTTATAATCTGTTCTTCTCTTAGACTCAATCTGATTTACAATAAATAATGCAGATCAGGAATTTCTGATGAGAAACCAATACTTTGAAACTCTGTTGGCACCCCATTTAGTGCTTCTTTTTAGACTACCTGTGATTTTATTCCTCTGGGAAAGAAACATGGTCAGCGAAGGGAACTGTCTGCCGCAGTCTTCCTGTACATTGGTTCATACACGTGGGACAAGTACAGTATATAAATGGCTGCTGGTCAGCAGCAGTTTAAGAAGAGCCCCACTGGATCAGGCCAAAGGCCCGTCTAGTCCAGCTCACAGAGGCCCACCAGATGCCGCAGGGAGCGCGAGACAAGAAGATTAAAAAAACTTGCATCTCGTTGCCACTTCCCTGCATCCAGCACTGGAGGTAGCCATCTTCAAAAACTAGAAGGTTGCATAATCCATCATGGCCTGCGATGGATTTTTCCTCCAGAAATCTGTCCAATCCCTTTTAAAGGCACCTAGGCCAGACACCATCACCACCTCTTGTGGTGAAATCCGAGTTCCACAGATTAATTACCTGCTGGGTCAAAAAGTATTTTCTTTTATCTGTTTTCACTCTCTCAACACTCAATTGTAGTGGATGTCCCCTGCTTCTGGTGTTGTGAGAGGGAAAAGAACAGCCCACTATCCATACCATGCATAATTTTGTATGTCTCAGTTGTGCATTTGTCACATTATATCCTTGCAGGGGATTGAGTGCCTTGGAGGAAAAGCAGGATAAAGCGATAGCTACAATACAAATGCACACCTCAAGCCCATACAGAGGGCTACAGTCCTATAAAACGTTACTGGGCAGACAGCACAGCAACTCTTTGCTCTTGGAACTTCATCTGTGCTCTTTGGTGCTGTCGCAGGCATGCATTTACTCTGTGGCCAACTCAGGGCTGCCAGGTGTCCCAAGGATCCTCCAGGTCACAAACCTTAAGTCACAACTCTCCAAGCCCAAGTGGTGCCCACTCCTCTTGGCAAGCATAATGGCTTCATGGATGGAAATCACAGCCAGAGTTCCAGGGCACTCGTTTTTTGGAAACGTTGATCTGGCGCCTCAACACCAGCCTGTTGCAACTAAAGGGGTGCTTGGATCGCTCTCTGCAAAGCATGGCACTCCTATCGTTATTGTCCCGATGGACAAGCCAGAACAGCAACGAGAGCTTCAGGAGCATGGCAGAAAGCGGCACCTAAAGCATCCTAAGCATCCTCACCTGTAGCTAGCGCCCGGGTTCGACCACATTTGTCTTACACCTGGTCCAGCGGCGCACAAACGCCCCCTGCCGACAGATCCTGCTCACCCTGGGCGGCCCGGCCGTCACGCCCACTGCGCATGCGTACCCGCCCCTCGATGGGTGGGTGTCAGGACCCCGTGGGCCCCCGTTCCCGCCGCCTCAGTTTAAATTGGCCCCGGCTGTTGGCCGCCCTCTTCCCTCACGCTCACCCTGGCGGGCTTCAGCTCGCGGCTCCGCCCCTGAAACGGGACTGGGAAGTCTGTTGAGGAGCAGGGAGGGCGTAACCTCCCCCGCAAGCGAAGTCTCAGCCCCGCAGCGGAGGGGGCTGGGTGAGCGGTATCGTCAGTTCTCCTCGCTGCTACCAGCGGCCGCCATCTTAGTGCGAGAAAGAGCCGCCCGGTCAGACCACAACGGCTAAGGCGGATCAGTCGAGCGCCGAGCGTCTCTGTCAGATTCAGCGAGAGGCTAACCTGGCGGCGAGCGCCGAGCGACTCGATTGCCAGGTGTTGGCTTGGCTTGTACGAACGATGTGCAAATCCTGAGTTAGGCTGTGTGTTAAAAGGAATTGTTTGTACGAACAGTAGGAACTATTTAATGGAAAACAAATTTGACGTTAAGAATCGGGGGATAAACCGCTAAAGGGGAAAGCAATACAGATGGCCGTTCCCTTCAAGTGCACCTCAACCATTTGTTAATAACAATCAGCAATATGCTCAATAAAAGGGATTTAGTGATGGGACCCTGCCTGCCCACTCCCCGCCTCCATAATACCCACCCTGCACTGTTCACTGTAACCAAATATTAGAGAGAGCAGGAAACGTTACCACGAAGCCTGGCACTAGTGAAAGCTATTTTAGCAGAATTGCTAAGACCCTGAGCAGGACTGGGACACAATTGCCTGGTACTTGGAAGAGGTGCATCAAATGCCTTCTTCTTTTCCTGGTGGTGCTCTGCAACCTTTTTCATTCCCATATGTTGCTGCGACCCACAACTGAGATTCTGCAACCCCCATTGGCGTCCCAACCCCAAGGTTGAAGAATACTGTGATAGACGATACCAGAGCACGTTTCAGAAGTGTTGGTTGTACTGAATCAGCAGTGCATGTTGGGATGCAATCTTCCCAAGGCTGAGCCCCATCTCATTAATAGAAATGTTTATTTCTGGTGAGTATGATAGGATTGCAGCCTAATTGACCACAATGGACTGAGTAAAATAAATAATACCTTTTCCCAGAACTTCATTCATTATCTCGTATGACTGAGTGCAAATCTGTTCATCTACTCAGGTGTAAATCACATTGAGGTTAATGAGACTTGTTCCTGTACACAGAGGATCTTAATTCAGCATTAGCTTTCATGACTACAGTCCACTTCATCAGATGTTTGATATAAAATGATGAAATTGGTTAGTCTTTAAGTGCTAAAAACAATGTACTGTTTCTGTTGCAACAACCCAACAGCACAATCTTATGTGCTTACTCAACAGCAAGTCTCATTTTGTTCAATGGAGCTTGCTCTTAGGTAAGAGTATTTAGAATTATAGCCTAAGGCTGCAATCCTATGCATATTTACCAGGAAATAAAAGCTGAACTGGGTAAGACTTAGTTCTGAGTTCACAGGCATTAGATTGCAATGTAATGTGGCTGTCCTAAAAGTTGGAAGTGCAAAAGGCAGTTCTAGCATTTGAGACTGAAAGAAGTTTGTTTCATACTGTTTGAGGTTAACCTCAATGTGAGGGAATCTTGAAAACTCAGAACCAAGATTGTGTAGGGTTTTTGGTTTTCGATTCCTGGAACAAGACATAAAGGCACTTCTCTTGAAGTTTAGTTATTTTAGCAAATGTATTAGAGGTGGCATTAGATTGCAATCCAGATTGTATATGTGGATGGGAAAGCATATGTTTTCCTTTTATCTTGAATTGGAGAAATGCCTAGTTTCTTGGAAAGAAATGCATTTTAGTCATTAACATTCAAATCACTTCGCATTTCTACATAAAGCTTCTGAAATGCTGTATTTAGCATACAAATCTCAGGTTCTGAACTCACTTCATTCTCTGCTCCTTGGACAGGAGTGTGTGTGTGTGTTCTCCAAACCAGATATGAAATGAGTAGCACAGGTCTATCACATTGTAAGAGAAGCAGCAAAGAGTTCCATCCTATACTTCTGAGGGCACAATCCAGGCTGGAATAGGCAGGCAGACATGCCCGCCCCATATCCAGCCCAGGGCTCAGAGGTGCTGCTGTGCTACATGGGAAAATTCCCCTGGGTAATGTGCAGTGGTCTGAATGGCGCTACTCAAAGCTGCGCTGCTGAATCGGGGCCACTCAAGCCACGCACAGGGCTTAGGATCTGACCCAAAGGCCGGATCCTGATTCCACCTCTTCCCTGAGCTGGTCCACCTGTGGGCCCACCAGTTCCCATTTCCCACAGCACCGTTACACCCTTTTCCTGCTCTGTTACGCCTCCTGCTGCCCTCTTGGATTCCCTGTGCCGGCCTAAGAAGGCCAGCCTTACCTCTGGCTTAACTCCTTCCAAATTGGCACAAACACGCTTTATGGTGCATTTGCAACATTCCTTTTGTACAGATGCCAGGTAGAATCATTGATAGGCTGCTGTACCTTTAACATTACTGTAGTTAGTTTCTTTTGCAAAGCGGTTGGGTTGTTCCTATATCTGCTGCTGCTTCAATGTTGTGGTCAGTCTCTGATTACTTTTAAATGTCTGAATTTGTCTTTATGCTTTTATATGTTTATTAGCCACCTTGAAATGATCCAATGAAAGGCGGGATAGAAAGGAATGCGTGAATGTCCTCTCACTGTGCTGCTGTGGCAGTCAAGCATTCAAGCCGAGCAAAGCATTCCCTTGCATGCAGTGCAGGAAATTGCAGGAACCTTCTATGGAGCTGGCCTGATGTTCAGTGTGAAGTTCATAACACAGTGGAGTCTATAGATCATACGCTGCATGACAATGAAAAATGCAGAACTGTCAGAAGGGGGATACAGGAATCTTCAAGTGCTGCAAATCACATAATTTCCCCTGAAAGAGATGCCACAGATTAAGGGCTATTGGCAATATGTCAAAAATGCCACACTGGGCTTTTGCAGAATCCAGAGAAGCAATGTTTCAGATGAACAGTAGGTGGCTGCAGCAGAATCCATGTATTGGCTGTTTTCTCATTAAGAAGGAAAATCTCTGTTGAATTTCTGTTCCTAAAGCAGCTCTTAAAAGCACATAAGTGCACTCCCCAAAGATGGCAGTTCTGCCATGTAGGCTTTTATCTTGGCATCTCACTTTTTTTTTTTAAACAAAGGTTAACCCCTGAGAACTGAGAATCAAACAATAGGCATTTTTTTCTGTCATCCAAATTGGCCATGGGTGGCAGTTGTTTTTATTTGTTTTGCCTACCCCAGACTGTGGAGAGAGGGATGGGTGTTCGGTAGCTTTCATGATTTACCCTTGTGTTTAATCAAGTTAATCCCAATCTCAGTCTGGTGTCTTCCTTGGGGGTGGTGCAAGGATAATAGGCTACCTTAGAATGCCGGATGCAGGGGAGTGGCAGCGAGATACAAGTATCTTGTCTCATGTGCTCCCTGAGGCACCTGGTGGGCCACCGTGAGATACAGGAAGCTGGACTAGATGAACCCTTGGCCTGATCCAGCAGGGCTGTTTTTAGGTTCTTAAGTCCCAGTGAGGAACTGAAGTGGAAGATCCTTGGGCAGAGAAGGAGCAAAGGTAGCCCTGGGCCTCTTGTTGCACAGGCTGCGCTGGGGAAGCCCTGCAAAAGAGGGGCCTGGTATGCTGCTGCGCCTGTAAGGCCTACTTGGGGGGTGGCCCAACCATGAGGCCACCTGAAACGTTTGCATGGAGCGGCACCTTTGGAAGGGCAGTGGATAGATGATCCCTCTGCCCTGACATCTGCTGCCGTGGCACCAAGCAAGGAGTTTTGGAGGCCACCAACCCCTTCTCTGCTCTTACAAAGATCGCTGCTTGCAGCCTCCCTGCTGGGACGCTCTGAGCAACACCTGTGCATTTCAAACGGAAGAGGCTCCATGGCCTGCACTTTGTAAGCAAAGGGAAGGGGGAGGAATAGAAGTGCACCTGCTCATTCGCTCGCCCACCCTCCTTGGGAGGGTGTGTTTAGGTGCAGGTGAACAGACGTGGATTGCAGATTCAGGTAGTGCAGAGGCACATGCTGCCCCTGGGAGTCCTGTTGGACTGGCAACCACAGAAGCCAGGTTGAAGACTCCATTTACCACCCTTTTTGGGTGCTGTTCTTGGGTCCCACCCCAGAAGAGTGCAAGGTCCCCAGGCTGAGCTACCTGATTAAACCACCTGTAGTTATTAGCCTGATATTATTTCTGTTATTTCTGGAACCCACCAGTGGTGGCCTGGAGGCTGCTAACACCAAAATGCTTTCAATTCTAATTATACTATAGGGTTACCAGATACAAACCGGGACAGAGTGCCTATACCTTTAACCATTGCACAGAAGAGCAAATTTGGGCAGGTGCAGCTCACCATGGAAGGGTTTCAAAAGCTGCACCTGCCTAGATTCCTTCTTCTATATAATGGTTAAAGATATAGACACTCTGTCCCAGTTTGCATCTGGTAACCTCAATCCTACCAGTGCACTGAGGTCATCTGGGGGGGGGGGGGCCCTTTTGACGGGAGAGGTGAGAGGGATGGTGGCCACGAATAGGGCCTTCTTGGTGGTGGCCCCCCAACTTTGGAATACCCTCCCCTTAGAACTAAGAACTGTACCCTCTTTGGCAATATTCTGGCGGAGGCTGAAGACCTTTTTATTCCAAAAAGCTTTTAATTGTTGACAGGCCAGCTGGTTTTCATATTCTTTTTGGACGCAATATTCTTTTATATTCTTTTTTAGGATTCACAGGGCTGGTTGTTTAAATTTTAATTATTTTAATTACTGTTTTTAACTACTGTTTTTAACTGTTAAATAGTGTTTTTATTGTATTTTTAAATGTTGTAAACCACCTTGGGTGCCTTTGGGCAGAAAGGCGGGGTATAAATAAATAAATAAATAAATAAATAAATTTAATTAAATACAGGACACTACTGATTTGTGTTTACATTGCACTTCCACTAGCCTGCATCTCTCCCTCACTGATAAAAATCAAATCCCAGCTATAGAAAAAGGATTAGCCTTATATGCCGTGGCAGCCTTTGGATTCCTATGCCCTAAATGCAGACCACTGAGGTCTAATCAGAGTAATATGTTTGCAGATCTCTTAGTGGTTGTCTTTTCTACTGCATGATTCATGTTGATTTTAGCTACTGCAGGTACGTTTGATGGTCTTTAATGCAGCCCAATGGTTCAGATTTCTTAGTTCCCATCTACACTGCCAACACACTTAAGTCTTAGAATAAGCTGGTTTTATTATTATTGTTCCTCTGTGCCAGGAATATACTAGTTTGTGTTGACAGGATGCCACCATATTGCTGGCTTAATTTTTTTTGGAATTTATACAATTGGCCACTGGGTGGCACTATTAACTAAGGTTTCCACCCTGCCTGCCCCTCTGCAATTCCTATTTAAATCACTAAATGGCAGCAGGCACTTTCTTCCTTGCCATCGTTGTCTAATGTGTAATCACAGCAGGATATGATCAGGCTTTCAGAAATCTGAAATCTGCATTAAAGATGAACCATCATATTGAGGGATGCCCCCTCCCCCCCACACACTTCAAATACTGGGAAATAGAAGCAATCGGTCTGAGAAACACAAGACTGCTTTGCCAAGAACATAATATTTAGCTAGGCAATAATTTTATCATAATGGGTAGTGCTGGATCTAACTTGGTTTTACCAAATCCTGAGAAAAGCCTCATCTTCTGTCAAAATTTAGAATGTAAACCTTTATGGTTGAGGTTCAAGAACATTTATGACCATCACTTAGAGATAGCCGTGTGAGTCTGTTGCTGCAAAAGTAACACAAAGTCTTGTAGTTCTGTAAAGATCCGTTGTGGGGATGGACACTTCTACATTCCAGTTTTGCAATTTTACCTAGGATGCTGGGAGTCTCCTTTGTGAAGGCTGCAGAAGACAGGTGAAATGGCACCAAGCTATTTTCTTTCTTTCTTCTTCTGCTAGAAAGTGGATTTGAAAGAAGGAACAAATTCAGAGTGTGATTTTAAAAGGAAAAAAAAAGATGGGAGAGAAGGGGGGGGGTTGGTGCTCTGCTTCAGGCCGAAAAAAAATTATATGGGCTAGCACTGACTGTTTGTCTAAGAGGCCACCCAGCAAAGGTGAGATTTGTATGGGGGATTTGTGGCTCACTGCTCATTCTCGTAAATGTCACTGCTCTGCCAGCTGGGGGCGAGGCCTCTCCCAGGATTTTTGGGCGAAACAAAATGAGGTTGGCAATGCACTTTGTTTTCAAGTGTTACGACGACAATGAGTAATTATTGATTAAAAACAAACCACAAATCTCTTGCCTTTTATAGCAGGTGAGTTGGTGGCAGTGCAAGAGACTTATAGGCACTGGGAGCATTTCATTCATTACTTAGTGCCTTTTAAATAAATAAATAAATAAATAAATAAACAAACAAACAAACACTTTACAGGATGTTTCACTGCCCTGGTCCACTGTGTAACCTGAGCAGCCATTTCCTTAACAGGAAAATAACACCACCACCAAGACCTGGAAATTGAAACTCAGTGCCCTTGGGGAAAGAAAACAGCCGCCACCTCTATTGCCCTCAGTGCACGAGGTCCAATCCCCCCAGGCCCCCTTAATATCTGGCCAAAACAGGCATTGACAAGACAACAGGTGGACAACAGCCATGAGTCGCACTGCTGGGAACATCGAACATTTAACAGCCATCTCCCACCAGTTCTGAAACTCTTGAGTAGAGTTCAAACTAGTGAGCACCCAAAAATCCCAGGCCAAACACCACTGTGACACCACTGATGATGATGGTGATGTGTACTACAGCTAGAATGTTCTGAACAGCATACAGCAGAGCCAGTTGTGGACCAAGCCAATGGGCCGCTCAGCGACAGAGGAGGAGGTTCGCTTCCTCCGCTGTTTCCCCACCCCGGTGCGCCGCTCTGCTCTGTCACTACGCCATGCCAGGCTCCGTTTTGGAGCCGTCGGATAGCAGGGGCGGGCGGGTGGACCAAGACCACTTGCCTCTCCAGCAGGCGAGCTGCCTTGTTGCCGCCCTCCTCCCGCTCCAGGAGCGCTGCGCCTGGGGCCTTGCCCCCACCACATAACGGGAGCTCTGCGACTGCCTCCCCCATCTACCAGCAACGGAGGAAAAAAGCTAAAGGAAACAGCGCTGAGTTTGTAAATGTGAAATCTCTGTAATCCAGGAGCTCAGTGCCGTACTCCTTTCTGGTTCCCCTGTTGTGTCCCACAGGAAACGGCAGGGAGAAAAGAGGGGAAACCGGTTGCCAAGGTCCCCACCCCGGCAGATTCTTAGATTCAGGTTCTCATCCGGTCACTTCAAATACCTTGTAAGTTGGAGTCCCATCCTTTTTATCAGGTCACTGTTGGTGAGACTCCTAAGATCTTGCAAGCCTTTTTGTACAATGCTACGCTTGGACGAGGATTCGCGAGTCCTTGGCTAAAGGGGTTTGTGTGTGCGCGCACACACACACACACACACACACACACACACACGGGTAACAGTGAAAAGAGTAAGAGGAAGCATTTCTCCTTATATGTAATTATTCCAAAATCCGGACGCCTTCCTGTCCCAAGCAGTCCAGATAAGGGATGCTCAACCTGTTTTGTCAACTGTTTTGGCCAGGCTTTATTCTTGGAAGCAGCATTGGAAGGGCAGCAAAGCCCCCAGCACCTCACGCCTTCTCCAGTGGGGAGGGAAGCATACAATCCATGGGGGTTGCACGTAAGAAGAGTCCCACTGGATCAGGCCAAAGGCCCATCTAGTTCAACTTCCTGTATCTCACAGTAGCCCACGATGCATCAGGCAGCACACAAGACAACAAAATGTCTGCATCCTGTTTGCCACTCCCCTGCATCCGACATTCACACTCAGAGGTGGCATTTTATAGGGGATTCAGGCAGTGAAGGGCACACGCTGCTCCTAACACATGAATGGGCGTGCGTGCATGTGTGCGTGCGTGCGTGCATGCTCTCTCTCTCTCTCTTTATTCTACATTATTCTCTACCAGACTTGAAATTGGCAACATTTGTACAGTTTTCCAATAACTGATGTTGGGCTTTCTTATCATGGCACGTTACTAGAAATTAGATTACCATGCTCTTATTGGTCTAAATGCACTGATTACCATCAGAATTTGTTTTCCTTTAACTACGTAAAGCTGTATTATTAAAATAAATAAGGCTGCCTAATATGCCACATGGTCTAGCCTTCAGGGCTGCATCCAACTTCATCAAGAGGAAGGAAAAAAAAAACACATTCACTGTCCCCGAGGCACTGGAATATAAAAAAAGGAACTAAAAGGAGAGATGAACATTAATGGAGACTCGTCAGCATCAGAATAAACTCAGAAATAGACATGACATCTTGCATTTGCATAACGCTGTCAGCTGCTACTATAGAGACAGGGATCTATTACCTCTGTTTATGCTGCTGCTAACTTAATTTATAGCAATTTATTCTATAAAAGTAGATAGTAACTCTTTTGGCTGGGAGGGAAAAAATCACCTTGGTTCTGAAAATAAAAATGGTAATGTGTGTAATAGATTTCTGATAAAGTCATTTGAATAGCTCGCTAATATCCAGGCCGGGCTAAACGCATTTTAGGGAACCTCATCACAACCCAGCAACTCATCCAGATGCACGTCGAGACGGATAGATAATCCGGTTGCCTGACTCTGTACCACTCTGGTTGAGAGGGCGGGACAGGAATCTGCCCACAGCATCCCACTGGAATGCGGCAAGGATGCACGCACAAGACTAAGTTCCAGGGTGGAATCAGAAATAGTTGAGCTAGCACATGCACCACTCCTATGTACCAAAGAAAAGCCAGCTTTTAAACAGTGCTTGGAAGAGTCATTTGAGAACCTTATAGTTCTGCATCTGACCTAGGGCCCTGCTCACCCGGGTTGCCCATCATGGCAGAAATCCTGGCCAGCAGGCTTTCCCACAGGTTATTTTCCATATAACCTTAGGCTAGCTGGTGATGAGGGCAGTCTGGAGGAAGCATCTGCTGCCATTCCTGTCTTCTCCCAGGCACGATCCTCCCCTCATTCCGCTCTTGCCCCACCAGTGCCACCCCTCCTTCCCTTTCCCTTGCCATCCCACTGGCTGGCAGGGATATTTACTACAGGTTTCTGTCCTGCTGGTGCTGAGGCCCAGCAGCACCCACTGGCACTGTGTCTCCCACTGGCGGCGACACTGGCGGTGACACCCAGCATCGGTGGTGGGGCTGGAGTGCTGGCACTGTGCCCAATAGGATCAGACTCTAAGGGCACAATCCTAAACTGGAGTTAGGCCGGCACAGTTAAGCCAGCAAAGTTTGGCTGGCACAAGGGACACTGTGAAGTATGTTTGGACCATTCTCAGGGTGAGAGAGGCCAGCACACAGACACCTGTCATCCTTCCTGACTCAGAGATTGGTCCAAATACACTTTATGGTGTCCCTTGTGCCAGCCAAACTTTGCTGGCTTAACTGTGCCGGCCTAACTCCAGGTTAGGATTGTGCCCTAATTCAGTTCTTGTTTCTGAGCTGAAGAGACCGTGGTTTTATCATCTCAGGGCAGGATCCTGTCTCCATGGGGGGAAAAGCTACATTACATACCAACGGTTCCAGCAAGAGGAGGCTTTTGAGGAGGGCTTTGATGAGATGATGAGAGAGAGGGTCGCGTTCCCGTGAAGGAGGTTCTGCCGGGCCATGAATTCCATCACCCCCAAGGCAATCAGTTTATGACCTGCCATTTCCTTTCCCTCATTATTCTTATTGCCTTCGTCGTCAAAAATGTTATTAGCAAACGCGGGAAATTAGCCGGCCACTTTAAAATCCAACTGCAGCATTTGCTGGGGTGACCTCTTGGGGCACTGCCTTCCATAGGTTAATGCCGCGCTGCACAAAGAAGGATTTCTTGTTTTATTGGTTCGCAACCTGCTGCCCTTTCAATTCAGCAAGTGGCTGCTGGATCCTGTAATGTTGCGGGGCAAGGTAGGAAGGAAGAATCCATCTGTTTGCCGGCGCCCCTTTGATCATCCCAGATGTCTCTGACAAGCCACCTTCCGACCACTCGCCCTTGCAGGCAAAGCAGCTCTCATCAGCACAGTCCTTCATCTTATGCAAATCCAGGCACGCCACTCCATTGACCTTCACCAGACCTCCACAAAGACTTCTACTTATCTTTCTGCAGTGGACTAAGGGGAAAGCAAGCAGTTCTGACCCACTGCTCTCTGCGCTATCACAGGGTCACTTCCCGTGTCTCCACTGATTCGGGGCATTCAATGTGATGTGCACGAGGGGATTTGTTCACATTTGTATGCAGCACCTCCTAATCTTCCTGGATTTGGAGAAGCGTCTTTTTCAAATTTAGCAAACACGGATTGACTTTGTTTTTTTAAAGGCTTTTGATGCCCTGTTGAACTCCTCCGGTTGACCCAAGGATAAGTGGCCTAGGTGCCTTTAAAAGGGGATTGGACAGATTTCTGGAGGAAAAAGTCCATTGTGGGCTATAAGCCATGATTTGTTGTGCAACTGCCGTTAGTAGTAGACTATTTCAGAATGCCAAATACAAGGGAGTGGCAACAGGATGCAGGCATCTTGTTGTCTTGTGTGCACCCTGAGGCATCTGGTGGGCCACTGAGAGATACAGGAAGCTGGACTCGATGGGCCCTTGGCCTGATCCAGCAGGGCTCTTCTTATATTTTTACGTGTCGTGAAGACAAAATGAATGTTGATGCAAGGTCTGTTTGCATACATTATTGAAAGCAATAAGCCAAGACATTTTGGGGCCTGAGGCAGAAAATCCAAGTGGCACCCATCTGCATGGTAGTTAAAGAAGAGAATGTTCAAGAAGAATAATCCATGTTTTATTGCCTTTGATGGTACCCCAAATCTGCCACTTGATGTGGGCTGCTGTACTATCCCTAACATTAGGACTAATCCTGGATGGTATGTAGGTCAGTAGGGAGTTTGTGTGTGCGTGTGTGTGCGTGTGTGTGTGCGTTAGGACAGTGAAGTTTGGCTGCCACAAAGGACACCATAAAGTATGTTTGGACCACTCTTGGAGTCAGATAAGCCAGCACACAGACATGCGCTATCCTCCCCGACTCCGGGAGTGGTCCAAACGTGCTTTATGGTGTCCCTTGTGCCAGCCAAACTTGGCTGGCCTAACTCCAGGTTAGGACTGCGCTCTGTGTGTGTGTGTGTACAAATTTCTAGCTCTGCGAATGGAGGCATGCAGAGCAGAGCATTTCAGCCCAGGGCAGTGACATCATGATGGCACATGACATCAAGCTGTCACTTCTCGTTTCTCCCAAAGGGCGGGGTGCTGTTTGCTTTGCACACCCCATTCTGGCTTGTGGAGCCTGAGGGTCCAATACTATCCAACTTTCCAGCACTGATGCATCTGTGCCAACAGGGCATGCACTGCATCCTGAAGTAGTGGGGCAGTCCCAGAGACCTCCTCAAGGTAAGGGTATGTTTATTCCCTTATCTTGGGGCTGCATTGTGGCTGCATTGGTGTTGGAAAATTGGATAGGATTGGGTCCTGAGGGCCACAGAACAGGACACGCGGAGGCTGCAGCACCACGCCAGCTGGGAGAACCGGGAGGTGACTAGGCAGAGCCTGGGGGCAGTCTGGCAAAGTGTCATGGGCAGATGCCCCTCAAACTGCGCCCAAGTTATACCTCTGATGTAGAGTTCTGAGAGCTGTTTTGCCTGCAGTATTATACTTGAAAGAGTCAGATGCACTATAAACAGTAGCAGTGCTGCCCCCCTCCACCCCTCAACTGAAGGAGTGTCGCATTTCCCAAGGTCTAATGGCCATTTCATTCATAAAATCATAGAATCATAGAGTTGGAAGGGACCTGCAAGGTCATCTAGTCCACCCCCCTGCCTGTAGCAGGAAATCCCCCTAGGTCATCTCCAGCAGGTACCTGTCAAGCCTCAGTTTGAAGGTCTCCAGTGAGGGAGAATCCACCACCTTCCTCGGCAATTTGTTCCACTATGGAACCGCCCTTATCATCAAGAAATTCTTCCTGATGTCCAGCTGGAATCTCCTGTCTTGCAGTTTGTACCCATTGGACCTAGTTCTACTGTCAAAGGCAGATGAGAACAAAATTGTCCCTTCTTCCTTATGACAGCCCTTCAGATACTTGAAGAGTGCTATCATATCTCATCCTTCTCTTCTCCAAGCTAAATGTACCAGGTTCCCTCAACCTTTCCTCACAGGACTTGTTTTCCAGACCCCTGATCACCTTTGTTCATTAAGCTCATTAAGACATTATTTCCCATCTCTTTGGAGACCATCTCATAAGCATTTGCTCTTGTTGGATGACCATTCTGGGATATTTATTTATTTATTTGAAGAATTTATACCCCACCTTTCCCTTGCTGAAACAAATGCCCAAGGCGGCTTACATGAGCAGGCTAGTCTAAACCACCATTTTTTCAATGGGACTTTTACAAATATACAGCATTCTTGTGATCCGCCAGTCCTCAGTCCCAGATGTCACCTTCCCAGTGTCGTTCTCTCCTTTGGCTGCCTGCCATCAAGCCTCAGCAGGCAATTGCAAGCCAAGCCTGGACAGGTCCTCAAGGTGGTATTCCGTTCTTTTGCCAGCTGGCCTTCTCACACACTCCCCCGCAACTCTCACTTGTGGTGAGTCATCACCTCCACAGCGACCCCGTTCTGCCACCACAGGTCCTGCAGCTTCACAGCCTGGCATCCATCTCCCATCCCAAAACAAACCACAGATTCTCCTGCTTAGCTTCAAGCAGGATATCCTAAGAAAGGAATAGTCATCCAGCAGCCACAACAACACTGTAGTGATTTCCTTTGTTCTTAAATGCCAATAAATGCATGGAACATTTTTTTTTAACAGTGGGGGGTTGGTAGTCAAGAGACAGGATGACTCCCTCCAAACTGAAGGGTGCTGCTCCACCAGATCATTTCACTCCCTCTTTTACTCCCCCCTGCAAGGAACTGCCGAGGCTAAGGCCTCGTGAAATGCAGTCTTTCCGTCTGTTATACTGCCAATGTAAAAAGGAAGGAGTCAATAAAAGCCACTGCATAAAACTGGGGAAGAAAATAAATTTGCTCAGGTGTGCCATGTCTCCATTTACTATTATTAACGGGAGCTCCGTCTCAAAGCATGACTTAGACTGAACAATAGAAGAACTCATCCCTTATGGTCCTTTAAATGCATCACTGCATCTCTTTGCATTAGTGGGGTCGGGGGTCAGAGTGGAGAATCAGGTTAGGCTTGTGTGGAAAAGTCCTGCTGGATCAGACCAAAAGTCTATCTCGTCCAGCATCCTGTTTCCTTCAGGAGCCAAACTGATGCTCCAGAGAAGCCCACAACCAGGATATGAAGGCAGGACCCTTTACCTACTGTTGCACCCCTGCAACCAGCATTCAGTGGCATACAACAAACCTCGAGGTTCCATGAGCAATTGCCATTGATAGACCTGTTCTTCAGGCACGAGTCCAGTTCCCTTTCAAAACTACCCGGTCATTGTGTTGCAGCAATTTATAATTGTGCATTTATGGTGGTGGTGGGAATAGATTATTGTGTCTGTTTGAATGAGCCATGGGTCAAGAGCCGTAGCACAGTGCTGGTGCACCTATATTGCATGCCAAAGGTCTCAGCTCCAGTCCCTGATCTCTCCATGGTCATTTGTCCATGCTGATCTGCCTGCTGCCAGTCAATGTCATGAGACGATCCCACTACAGGGCAGCTTACTCCAAGGTCATGTTAGTCAACTCTTAGAGCACAATCCTAACCTGGAGTTAGGCCGGCACAGTTAGGCCAGCAAAGTTTGGCTGGGACAAGGGCCACCGAAAAGCACATTTAGACCACACTCTGAGTCAGAGGGGATGGCGCATGTGTTGTGTGTGGGCCCCTCTGACTCCAAGAGTGGTCCAAACATACTTTACGGTGGCCCTTGTGCTAGCCTAACTTGCCAGCCTAACTCCAGGTTAGGATTGCGCTCTTAGTCAGTAGTGACTGAGGGCACAATCCTAACCAACTTTCCAGCACTGGGGTAAGGGCAATTCAGCTCTAAGGCGAGGGAACAAAAGTTCCCTTACCTTGAGGTCACTGCCCTCCAACTGCAGGATGCAGCACAGGCCCCATTGGCACAGCCATGCCTGTGCTGGAAAGTTGGTTAGGATTGTACCCTGAATGACCCAATCACAGCAGGGCAGAGATGGGCAGAATTAGATGCTGAGAGTGGAGGAGTCTGATTGGATGGCTGCAAGGCCAAAGCAGGAAACCATGAAGAGGCACAGCGAGCATTCTCCTGTGAATGGGTGCTTTGGGTTGGCGGCCACCTATATTTTCAGTAGTTCTGGTGTTTCTCCAGGAATGCTGGCAGCTGCTTGCAACACACTGGTTTAGCCCAGCACCCACTTCAGGAATGACACTGCTCTTAAGTGCCACCTCTCTTCCTGAACTGCTGAACTGCTGACATTGGAAATGAAAGGAGTGGAAAGCATTGCGATGGCGCCAGTGTAACATGAACACTTATGTTGATGCTTGACTGCTGTCTTGTTTATTGCTTATGTCTGTCAAAAAAAAGCTGTAGGAAGAAATTAATTACAGCGCCGTCTCCTTGTCCAACGCTTCTTTTCATAGCACACGCTCTGAAAAAGTGCAGCTCCAGTTGCGGCTATCAGCAGTCGCGGGAGACAAGAACACCCGCTTGATCCTCTAATCCAATTCACGCATCAGTCTATGCTTTTCCTTCCTCTCGCTTGCCACCAAGTGCTATTTGCATAAAAGTTTTGCAGCTCCCCCTCCCCGCACACAGAAAAACAATTTCCTCCCATTTAAAACCTAATTGCAGTGGAGCAGCTGAAAGAAAAGATTGGCATAACATTTTTTTTTTCCAGCCTTGAGAGAGAGGCATTTTCTTTCTTCTGTACTCATTCATGAATGTACGATGAGCAATTGGTAAGCTGTTCAATGGCACAAAATCTCCATTAAGTGCAGATGTAAGGTTCAGAGGACAATGCACACTGAGAAAGCAAGAAAATGCAAATCTGTTCCCCAACCCCACCAAAGTGCACAAAAAATCCAGGCTTCTAGCCATGAGGGCCTCGGTTCTCAAACTCCTTGGGAGGTAAGTGTGTGTGTGTGTGTGTGTGTGTGTGTGTGTGGTAGGGGTGAAGGCAGCAATGCAATCCAAAAGTTTGTGCTGCTGCCGGGGATGGGTTTTTCTCCCCACTAGGAGGGGGGTCCAAGGGGTCTGGAAAGCCCTCTGGAGGGCTCCCCAAGACCCTAAGCCAGTGTTATTCAAATTGTGGGTTGGGACCTGATGTCAGGTGGGCTGTGGAAAGCTGGGAGCAGCCATCTTGGAAGCTGCAGACCTGACTTTTGTTATATTCCTTTCGTGAGTATTCACAGTTTGGATTATCATGTGAGGTTGTTGTTTTTTTTAAAATTGTTTTTAGTTCACATACTATTTTGTTTACATAATATTTTGTCCTCATCTTGCTTTCTATAAGGCAGTGGTTCTCAACCTGGGGGTCGGGACCCCTTTGGGGGTCGAACAAGCATTTTGCAGGGGTCGCCGGAGCCTCCCTCCACAACATACATGGGGGGGGGGAAATGGGTCTGCAGGGGGGGGGACGAAGCTCGGCCCAAGACAAAGGAAGACACTAAAAGGGAGCTGCGGAATTTCTCACCTTGGAAGCCTCACAGTGCGCCATGGGACTACTCGGGAGGAGGCGCGCCATGGGACTACTCGGGAGGAGGCGCGCAGGGGCATTGCCCGGGGAGGCCTCCCGCCCACGCGCGCTTTCCCGGGAGGGATGCTCATTGGGCAGCGCTGGGCCGACTCACGAGTCAACGCATGTCCGAGGCTGCCATCCCACGCGCACTCACGGGCCAGAGCGGGACTCCCTGGGAGCAGCGTGCAGGACGGGCGGCGGCTCTCCAGCCCTGAGAGAGTCTGCAGGGCGCTGCACGGGTGAGCCATCCCTCCCCGACGTCAGGCTTGTGGGTGCTTCACCTCCCCCCATCACAACAACCCTGCAAGGTAAGCGAGGCTGAGAGAGGGGGACCGGGTCAAGGGCACCCAGGAAAGCTGCCTGGCTTGAGCAGGGATTTGCGTGCTGGATCCGGTCTGTGCGCCACGCTCTCATCCCTCTCGAGATGACTTTCGGGGGGGCACGCCTCATGTGGCGTTAAAGGCGCAAGTTCTCGCTGGGCAGGTGCAGCCACACTGAGGGAGGTCTGGCTGGAGAAAGAGGGCCTTTCGCGCAGATGGGAGGCTGCGCGAGCTAATGGAGGCCTTTGGGGAGAGTCAGAGGGCTGCTTGTGTCTGCGCACGCTAACGTGGATCTGAGTCCCAGGCTGCAATCTTATACTCACTTTCATGGGAGTAAGCTGCATTGAACACAATGAGACTTACTTCTGAGTAGACATGCATAGAATTGCGCTGTCAGTGAGTTCGATGCAACTTGCTCCCAATTATGGTTGGGGGTCCCAACAGGCTGTCATAGGAAAAAGTGGGTCCCGGTGGAAAAAAGGTTGAGAACCACTGCTATAAGGGATATCTCATAGTTGTACAATTGCTGCAGTCCAAGAATGCCAGTTTGCATTTCACGAGTGTCATTTTATGATGTTACAATGGCAGCACTTCCTGCTTAATGATGTCACTTCCTGCCACAACATCACTTCCGGGTTAATGACGTCACTTCCGGTGGGTCCCGACACGAGTGCCATTCTAAGAAGTGGGTCCCGGTCTAAAAGTTTGCATACCACGGCCCTAAACATCTAAAAATAACAAAAAAAGGTCAATTCTGGTTTCGGGGGGTTGGGGGATTGGTTTTGCCTCCACAGGGCTCCCCAGGCCCCCCAACCCCCTGCCTGCAATGCTGGTTGCAGGTAAGTGAAAAAACCCCTCCCATACCCAGCAGCAGTGTGATCCTGTGTTGCTGCCTTCCTCCCTCCCCAGCCCCTTAAAGTCACGGGTACAGGGCTTCTCTGACGGGCCATTGCAACACCCTAGTTCGAGAAGCCCTGCACTATGGGCCTAGCCATTCACACCTGCATTGCAAAAGAGGGTAAGAGGCTGAAATTGCCTACTCTTGGGAGCTGCGGGGGTCAATGCAAAATGTTTTTGCAGGGCCTCACCCCCCCCATGAGGGAAGCGGTGTTGCCCTGGGTCCTGTGGTGCCCTCATGTGAAGCACAGCACCTGGAAGTAGGTACCAGTGATGTGATGATGTCGGCCCCAACTACTTCTGCATGCCTGATTTGGGGCCAGTCGGACCTGGGGCAGGCAGGAGGGCCACTCAGACCACACTCTCCTCGCAATGCCTTGGCAAGGAAGATTCCACAGAGTGAGGTGGCAGCTGCTGGTACTCCACCCGCCATCCCAGCACAGCACCCCCAAGAACAGGGTCCGATTCAGTCCAAACGGCCAAATCACCCTAAGGCTGGCTCTGCTGAGCACTGACACCAGCGTTCCTCAGCATTTGTACCTCTCCACGGGCCCCACCTATTGGAAGTACCGCTAGAAGTAACAGGCCATGGTGTCCTCAGCAAGCCCCTTCTTTGTGTTGCTTGGCAAAGTTTTTTCTTACAAAAGCAGTGGTTCCCAACCTGGGGGTCGCAACCTCCTGGCGGGTGGGTGGGGTATCATAAGCTGATTTTCAGTGGGTCACGGCGACCCCGTTTACTACCACAGATGTGTTTGTGCAACATGAAAAAAAGTTGTATTTTTGCAACGTTTTCTGGAAACCTCCAAACAGAAATACGTTTTTCAAAAAAAATTTCAAGGTGTTTCCACATACCTGAAAACAACGGGTGCATTTAGTAACCCATGGTAGTCTACATACGTGGTTTTTACAGGCACACTGATGTCCCTTCCTGCTTAATGACATCACTTTCAGTCTTGGAGGGGGGGGCTATACATGTTGTTGCATCTATAAAGTTGGTCTCTGTGCTAAAAAGGTTGGAAACCAGTGTTAGCCTGAGTTAACATATTTACTCAGAAGTAACTTTCACCAAGTACAATCAAATGTCCTCTCCAGTAAGCACACTACACTTGCTGTATCGACATTAGAGAGCTCCATGAAGCTCAAATCTGAATATGCAACCATGGATGAAGTCCTAACTGTTCATATAGCAAAACCCTGGAGGGATGAAATTATGTTTTTGCAATATGTGGGATTTACATAATGGTATACAGTGTTCTCTTGACTTTCCCTGTGGCGGATGTGGGACACATCTTTCCTTGCCATTCTAAACGAGACCAAACAGTCTGCGAGGAAAAAAATGGCTATTCTCCAGAAGTTCACAATTTACCACCAGTGTACCCGGTATAGAAATAATAGCATAAAAATTTTAATTTGAGAAATGCTCAGCATTTCATATTAAAAACTCCCTTGGAGAAACTCCCTTGAAGAACTCATAAACTAGCAATGCTGTAGTTATGAAACGTTAAACTACAGATTAATTCATCCTGATCAGGCTTCTATTTAGCATATGACCCCCCCATCCAGAGAGGGTGCAGCTTGTTATACTTTTACTGTGGGTTTTGTTGCAGCCCTCTCTAACGAGATCACCAGGTGATGGTATTTCTACATCAGAACAGAAAACCTTTGTGGCAGCAGCACTATGCCCTAATCTTGTCCCTCCTCCCCAACCTATCCACGCCGAGTTTCATATTTGGAAATTGCTTTTTGTTGGGATCCTCTGCTCCGTACAATCTCCCCCCCAGGTGTTGCAAAATATTATATTTCGTTTTCAAAGACTCTAAAAGTCTTTGTTTTTCAAAGACTCACAATCTAAACCAGTGGTGGGATTCAAATGAATTAACAACCGGTTCTATGTCGCCAGAGCCGGAGCCAAAAAAAACCAAAGCCAGCTGAGGTAAGCGAGTGGGCGGGGCCTGGCCATTTAACAACCGGTTCTATAGAACCTGGGCGAACCCCCTGAATCCCATCACTGATCTAAACCCCAGGCTGGAATAGGCAGGCCAAGACGCCTGCCCCACATCCGGCCTGGGGCTTGGGTGTGCTGCCACGCTGCCCAGAGAAAGGGGAAAATATTCCCCTGGGTAGCATGTAGGGGCCTGGATGGGGTACTCGGAACTGTCCTGCCAAAATCAGCGGTGCAACTCCAAGCGGCTGAATTGGGGCTGCCTGGGCCAGGGCCAGAGGTCAGGATCTGGCTCAAAAGCCTGATCCTGTCACCACCCCTCTTCCCAGGCCAGGCAGGCCGCCCATGGGCCCGCCCATTCCTTGCCTCCCCCCGCGCCATTCTGCCTGTCCCCTGCCCTGTTCCGGCTCCCACCACCCCAAAGTCCCTGTGCTGGCCAAGCAAGGCCGGCTTTACCTTCAGGCCTCCAGGCCTGGGAGTTGGGTCTTCTCAAAATGATGCAAGCACACTTTACAGAGCATTTGCAACAGCCAGAGGCCAGCTCAAGGGACTTGTGCTGGCCTTTCGGCTGGTTTGGATCACGCAGCAATTGTCACAATCTTTAATATATATGCTAATGCCCCAAATCACATGCATGTTGTAAAATGCTTAATGAAAACATGGGAATCTTCCCCCTACTTCAATTCATGTGCGTTATCACAATTCACAAGTTGTGTGTTTCCCTGATTAAACATCACTGTAGTGTTGTGATCACGATGTAATCAGTGATAGACTGTGGGCAAGAAAAATTCATGTGTAATATGTCGGCAGCCCCTACTTTTTCTGTGCTTTCTTGTGGGGGGCGGAATAGTGCATGGTGGGATGAAGCTGCCTATGGTGAAATTCTGACGGGAATTGTCAGAATTAATGATTTATTTAATTTCATTTTTAAAAACATTTTGCTTTGAGAGTGAGCTCGCATCTGTCTTGAGAGTGAGAGTGCCTCTGCTTTGAGAGTGAGTGTGTACATCCTTTGAGAGTGAGAGTGCCTCTGCTTTGAGAGTGAGTGTGTACATCCTTTGAGAGTGAGGGTGCATCTGCTTTGAGAGTGGGAGTGCACCTGTCTTGAGAGTGAGAGTGCCTCTGCTTTGAAAGTGAGAGTGCACCTGCTTTGAGAGTGAGTGTGCCTTTGCTTTGAGAGTGAGTGTGCCTCTGCTTTGAAAGTGAGAGTGCACCTGCCTTGAGAGTGAGAGTGCATCTGTTTGTATATAGAAGGTCTCAGGTTCAAGTTCTTGGCATTTCTGGGGAGGACAGCAAAAGGTCTCTGGAGAGCTGCTGCTAACTGACGTCGGCCTTTCAGAGCTAGGCCTGCCAAAGGCAGCTTCACATGTTCCTAAAGACCATCAGTTCTCTTCCTCAGCCCTGTGCAAGCGTGTGTGACTAGGGACCAGTTCCAGCAATACCTTTTGTGGCATTCCCTTCATCCCCGAGGGAGCCTCTGGCTGAAACAACTAATCAAATGTGAACATAGCCGAGGCAAAGAAACGCAGCGACACCCTCCATAAACAGGATTGAGCTCACACATGCCACAGCAATTATTTGGGCGAATGTGACAAGGGGAAAATGAATGTAAAGTCTGCTAAACAACCAATAAATCAGGCATATTCCTCCTCAGTCAAGAGGGAATGAAGCTATATATAAATCTCTGTGTATATGGGTAGACGCTACACTTGCTTTTAGTGGCGGCAGTTTTCACACTCCTTTGATGGGTTGGTGACACCCCCGTCTCCAATCGCTCTCTTAGGGAATTATTAATGCCAGGACGAGAGTTTCTAGAACAAATCACAAATACTCAGGGTTACCTTTTTTTTCCTGATGCCTTTACATGTGGTGTGGTAGGCAGGTTTTCAACAGATGCAGTTTTTTTTTCACAGCCTAGAGATACAATGACAGGAGAGCTATACCTATTAAATTCCTGTCTGTAACCCAGCTGTTGAAGGCAAAAGAACCCTGTCTTAAGTAAGATGGTAACCCTACATGTATCAAGATAGCAGTGGAAAAGCTTCAGAAGCCCTGATCTCTGTTTTTCAGGCAGCAGTTATGGAATTTGCCTGCTGCAGCTCGACGACACGCAGGCAGAGACCCAGACTGTGAAGGCTACACCTGGGATTGATTCTGTTAATAACAGACTACTGTATATTTGTAAAAACCTTGTTGAAAAATGGTGGTTTAGACTAGGCTGCCCATGGACTTTTGGACTTTTGCTTTGGCATGGGAAAAGCGGGATAGAAATTCTTCAAATAAATAAAATTGTATTTTAATTTAGAGCTTGGGGAGGGAGCTGAACTGTGAAGAACAATAACTCCAGTAGACCATTCTCATATTCCATTAATATATCCCTCCAAAGATAAGACGTAACCATCTCAGGACAGAGGATGATTGGGATGACAGGCATAGGTTGGACCATGTCAGCCTTTCTAAGGCTATTGAGTCAAAAGCCGTCATTTGTTCAAACGTTGCCTGGCCTGAGCTTGCTCTGAGTTTACAGAGAAAGAGAAAATCATCTGGTACCTTCCAGGAGCACAAAGATGTAAACACCGTTACTAGGATTCGAAAAAATCTCCTGGAACAGCATTTTTAAAAAATGGGCTCTTAGATGATGCTCTTTATTGAGTTAGTGGCGTATCAGCCTGATGGTCATTGCATTTAAATTTCCGCTACATCCATTCTGTGCCACTAAGGCGGTTGTGTTTGCTGATTAATGCTGCAAACTGACAGATTTGCTCTCCTTTTTTGTTTTGCTTCTTTTTCGAAATTGAATTTCATACTGGCAAGCAGCAGCATAATAATGGATTTAAAGCTGGAGATAATTTTCTTTACCCCCCACCACATCATACCACTGTGTTTACCACCCATCTGTATTTCTTCACCTTACTGCTTCTCTCCTATACTCCTGGTACCCCCAACTCCCTTCGCACATCATGAATCCCACAGGGTTGCGTGTAAGTTAACTCACTTATTTAGCTGCTCATTGAATTACATGGCTGGAATGAACCTGAAGTCATCTAGCCTGAGACAGGATCAGATAACAGTGCAAGACTGGCAAAAGTGGTGTTATTGACGGCACAGTTACAAATCTCCAATCATATCATTTTGTTTAGTCCAAGCCTGTTTTTGTTTAGTCCAAGCCTGTTTCTGCTTCCAGCCTGATTTGGTATAAACGGAGGAACATCTGTGGTTTGTAAGTGCCTAACAGCCCAATCCTAAGCCGCTTGGCCTCAATTGGAGCAGTAGGAGCACAATGGAGGATCAGCAACAGCCACTGTGGCCTCCTCGGGGGAAGAGGACATTTGTCCTCCCCCGGTAAAACCTTGGCCCCTGCAATGGGACTCCTCGAGTCTCCACCAACTATTCTGCCAGAGGAGAATTGATCAATTATGTGTCGGGCTGTCCGGCCTGATGTAGTGCATTGAATCCAGTGGTGGAAGCCACCGCCAGGTCCCAACCCACACAAGGGCCTGATCCCTCCTCCCACCTAATGCTGTCCCCTCGCTGCCTCTCCCTCTGACCTGAATATGCCTTCTAGTCGCCAGCACTACTGGAGCACCAGCAGCCCGTCTGTTCGATGCTGTGGCCAGGTGTTCTCTAGCGCTGGCCCAGTGCCAGCGCTCCCTTCTCTTCAGGTACCGCAAATGTGCTTTACAGCACTGCGACACTTTTAGCCAGCGCATACACACGTACCGCTGGTGTTATGGGCCACCGGGTCGGGCCCTGAATCACGGCTTTCAATCCCGCTTGTGTCTGTTTTCAACGTTTGTGGTTTGTTTTTCTAAGAGAAAGGTTGAAGGTGCATATGGGTAAATGTGCATGTGTCACAAAACAAAAACCAAGGGAAAGTGTGTGTGTGTGTGTGTGTGTGTGTGTGAGGGGATGTTCGTAGTTGCTGTCAGCAGATTGAGACTGACAGCACAATCCTAAAAGGTGTGCAGCGGCGATGCAACTGCAGGCAGTGCTGGTCCCGTTGTACCTGCGCTGCACCTCCCTTGCGTTGGCCGAAGCCAGTTGGTGTGAGGGAAGCGCCATTGTTGTGTTGCCAACTTACCAGGTTGCCGGCTTACCAAAGCACAGCCATATTGCATAGTAACTTGTCTATGGCAGCGGAAATATGTAACTGTTTTCCATCTTTGCTCTCATTGTTCTCACATAGGCCCCCGCTTGTAATGTTCTCAATTCAATGTTGCTAATGTTCAGAATTCAGGGCTGTTGGCCCTGCACAATGGATAAGGTGCTGGTTCAAGCTACCAGAACCTCCTCCCTTATCGAAATTGTCACGGCATTCTCATGGCCCAGTTAGCTCAGAGCATCACATGCCCCAGCCCCTATGATGTAATTTCCAACCAAGCAGGAACCTGGGGGAAAAGGAGGGGTGGAGTATAAAAGTGCTTGCATTGTATATATTTTTTGCCTTTCTCCCTGAGATTGGTCCGCCTGCGCAGGTGTAAATAAACATGAACCTAATACTCTCTCGTTTGGTTGTCTGCCTTTATAAATGCAATCCCCACCACAGAAACCATACTTTGCCTACTTTCGGCAACAGTTGGACAGGGGAGGGAGTGGGCGGGGGGAGGGTGATTCTGGGAGGGATGTGGGCGGGCTGGCAGGTATGCCGGCCCAGGAAGGAGGCGGGCCTTGGATTTGGCCATAAGGCTGAATCCCTCATCCCGAGGCCGTATGGCCCCGATTTGGGCCGCGCAGTCTCCTCGGCTCTGCACCTGCTGTTTAGCAGAGCAGAGAAGCACATAGGGGAGGCTGGAGCCTCCCCTACGGTAAGGGCGAGAACGTGCCCAGTGTCATCACGACCCAGTGTCAGATATGGTGCTGGCCGGCCAGCCTCACCATTCCAGCGCTGGGTAGGATTGCACCTTGGGGGGGGCAGGAAGGAAGCTGCACAAAGGGCGACACCTCTTATAGGTATCATGGAGGGCAGGTAAGAGGGTCTCAGGTGGCTGGATGGTACACCACCCCCCAGAGTCCTGCTGATAGCACTGCACCCAAATTCCGAGACTAAAAGCAGCTTGGGTGCGTCTGTTCGAGTGGTTTCTGTTGGGACCAGCAGCGAGAAGGAGATAAAGAACCTCCCCCTCACCATGTGCTGCTATTGTGATCGTGATTCTCCCCCTCCTGTGGCTGCAATTTCACTGTCACCCCCCCGCCCCCGGCACACTAATGACATCCTTAGCATCACATCAGTTTTGACCCTCTGTCAGCTGTTCTAGCCCTTCCTTCTGTAAACAGCAAAGGCCTCTGACTGGGAGAAGCATATGGAGCTGAGAGTTTATCATCATAGCCATAGTAAAGGACTGAAATATTATTAAAAGAACACAGGGCAGTGGTTACAGGACAAAATTCAAGAGGTTTAGCACCCCCCCCCCACACACACACATTAGTGACATTTTCCGATTGCAAGTATTTTTTTTTTTCAAATGTTTTGGAGCAGAACCAACCGCTGCCTTCCCCACAAATGTGCGGCATAAAATGTGCCCTGCACAAGTGAGAATCCATTTATTGCCTCCAACTTGCAGGAAACTGAAATTACTGCTTAAATAGCCTTTCAGTTCAAGTGAGGGTAAATCGATGCTGACTGCCAAGAACAAACAGTCTGGATTTTCCCAAAGTTGAGCCCCATCATAATTAATCTAGTTTTATCACATGAACATGAAAGCGTTATCTGCCCTTTCCTTGCCTGGCAAGCAGGGCCTGCATCATTCCTGTATTTTAAAGGTGCGCACAATGCTTATTATGAGTGCAATGGCATATTAACTGCCCAATCCCCCACCCACCCATTGGTGCGGTTGCAGCAGCACTGACAGAGCCACACTGCATCCAAAAGTGTGTGTGTGTGTGTGTGTGTGTGTGTGTGTGTGTGTGCAGGAGGATCAGGAGGACTACAGTAAAATACTTGTACTTACCTCTGTACAGCTGTTCTGGTACCCTATTATATGGTTTTCCTCAGATTTGTACCAGCTACAGTCAATTTTCATTATCCGCTAGGATTAGGTTCCTGGAAATCGTCGCTGAGAGCAAATTTGCAGATAATGAATCATTGATCCTATGGGATCAATGGGGCTAGGTGCAAGGGATACCTTACCTGCCATCATAAGAATCCAGCAGAGACCCTCAGGAAGCCACTAGAGTGCAGCAGGAAGTGCCAGTAGATCTCTGAATGCTGCAGAGACCTTCCAGAGGCTGCAGGGAGCTTCAGAATGGCACCTGTGACCAGCATGGACCTCCTAAACATGGCCTGTGGATGCTTCTGCCACCCGTTTTAAAGGGGTCCCCGCTGGCCGCAGGTGCCATTCTGAAGGTTCCTGCAGCCTCTGGAAGGTTTCTGCATGGTGGATAATGAGGACAGAGATGCAGATAATGAGGTAAGTAGCAATTCTACACCTTGCAGATAAGCGAATTTGCAGATAGTGTGCTTGCATATAAAGAGAACTGACTGGATATAATGGGTGCAATTCCCAGGAGAGAAAGGGGAGGGGCAGGACCAGATTAACACAGAAGCAAAAGTAGCATATGCTAAGGGACGCACATTTTTGAAGGCCCCGTGCTACATGCCTGCAAGCTGTCTCTGGTGAAATCGTCATTATTCTGGCAATCCCGTTGTTTACATGTAGGGGGAGCTGCATGCTGCAAGCTATGCAGTCATGATGGATGTCATTAATAACATGACATGAATAATTTCATTCAAATCCAACTTCACTGCAGGCACAAGCCTATTGTGCCTTCCAGCTTCCTATTGAAACCTTCCAGCTTTGCCGCTTCTGGCTGTCAGACATGTGCTGCAAAGCGTGCTGTGAATGCAGAAGTGTTAGAGGTGCCGGCAAGAAGGTTTGCACTGGCCTGCTGGTGCCCACGGAAAACGAGTGCATGCTGGAGCCATGAAGCTTCACGTGGGCCAGTGGAGTGGCAGGGGGAGGGCAGGGTTGGGAGGGGTGTGGCAGGATGAGGAGGGGGTTTAATGGGGGGCTCCTTTATAAACATATGCTACAGATCCCGCACTAGCTTAATCTGGCCCTGCAGCGGAGAGGGCCAAAAAAATGGGAGACAGGATCTGGCATGTGCATTTTCTGCTGAGATCGTGCTTGCTCCCTGCTTCCTGCCTCCCCCTTCCCTGCCCCAGAACACCCTGAACGTCCTCCTTCCCACCTCCACTCACTGCCAACCTTGGCACTGTGGAACATGCAACATGGAGCAAGTGCCAGCAGCATGCAACAGCAGCCTACCTTTCAGACACCGCAAAGGGCCTTGCTCAGTTGGAACGGTAGTGCAAGGCCACAATAGGATTGAGACCTAATACTGGGGACAGAAGGGACCTGCACGATGCCTTGACCGAAGGGCTCCTAGAAATTCTGACAGCAAATCACGATCACCTTGATGAACATCGTTACCCCAGTCTGTTAAACCTCCCAAACAATTGATAACTGAGAATTGTGGCTGCAATCCAATGCACACTTTCCTGGGAGTAAGGCCCACTGAACTCAGTGGGTCTTTCTTCTGAATAGGCATGCATAGGATTGCACTGTAAGTCACATGCTAGCACTCTTTCCCATTCATCACTGCAATGTTTCCAATAGGCAAGCTCTGGCATAATTGCATTAATGTGTGTAATGTAGCAATAGCTGCTCTCTCTCCCTTTACTGCATTGCCTAATGACAGTCTAGACAAGTAGCAATGCCCTGTGGGTATTAACGAAACACACATACATCACCCACTTCTCTTTCTCTCTTTCTTGATGGTGGGTGTGCTGTTATATCCCCCAAACCTGGGTATTTTTATACCCCTCTGGCACAATTAATTATCCTATCAGGATAAAGGTCTGTTTCTCCTGATTGCATTACTAGCTGATTGGAACCTTCTTGATTAGATTTGCATTCCTGACCCCAGCTATGACCTCACACCTTTTGCAAACACAAAGGAGATAGGCATGTAGTTTCAGCTCTTTCCCACACTCTGGAGCCATGTTGGCCTAACCAAAGGTTAATAGATTGCATCTCCAGCGAAGGTGGATACATACCCAGTTAATACCTGCCCTGTGTTGGAAAGCTCAATGGCCACCCTGCAACACACACACACTTTTTTTATCAACATATGAAATGGCAATGCCCTTCTTTCTCCGGTTTGCCAAGACTGACTGGCAGCAGCTCTCGAGAGTTTAAACAAGGCTGTCTTCTGAATTTACCTGTGAACGTCCCAGATTGAACCAGGGACTTTCCACGTGCAAAGCCCTGCACAACGACCGAGCGACAATCCCATCTGTTTTCTTTTTTGTGGAACCTCCTCACATTTTGTACCTGGCCTCACATTTTGAATAAAGAAAACAAAATCTGTCTTCAGGCTGGTGGATGATCAGAATTAAATGAATGCAATAATTTATTCAAATGAAATGAGACGTGCCGAATCTCTCCAGGGATGCTATCAAAATGATCGTGCCTTCTGTTAGAAATGTGTCAATGCTTCCCATGCGCTCAGGCCATTTTGTCTGCACAAGGCAGCTCCTGTTTACCTAAGATCTTCAAGGCTTGAAGCTGTGAGCCTAGAATTGCATCACTTGGGGGGGGGAATCATATCATTAGGGGTGCTTTTGGCATTGGCATGTGATACAGCTCCATAAACATTTTGCTTGACATCCTATTTTCTGTCCCCTGTGTGTATTAAATATCTACCTTCCCCATTCCCAACTTTTGAGATTCTGTTTGCAGCCAGGAAGTCAGTGATGCCGAGAGGATTATTTTTCCATGACATGCTGAGTGATTCTTGCATAAAATTGCCAAGCACTTGACAAAGTCATAATCGCTAGCTAATGATCCATTATGCAATTGCCATAATTAGCCGTCTTATTGATATTACCTTACTGGAATAATTGGACTAGTATAACCTTTACTTGCATAAAGGGAAAATATCGATGCTGTCAAAGACTAGCACCATTTTGGACATTGGCTCCTTTGAATGGATAGTGCAAAAAGTTTGGATAGCATGATGGCAGCCTGAAATTTATTGCTCAGGCCATGTACCCAAAGAGATTAGACAATGCAAACATGATAAGCTTTCACAGAACTTTCTTAAGTGTTTGGCCGGCACAAGGGCTGCTGTGAAGTATGTTTGGATCATTTTCGGAGTCAGAGAGGCCGGCACATAGATGTGTGCCATCCTCCCTCCCTGACTCCGAGAGTGGTCCAAACACACTCTACTCCAGGTTAGGATTGCGCCCTGAACCTGAACAAGAATCTTACAGGCAGTGGTATCTAAAATGCAAGCCCCAAATGGTGCACATTCCTTTTGCCTTCATCGCAGGGCTACATTTTCTCTTGAAGAGTAAATCAATAGGCTGACAGCGAGCACTTCTTGCCAGCCAATCCCCTGCTTGGCCATATGATGTATGCTCCCATGGCTCTCCCTACATTAGGCTAATGAGCCAGCCGTGACAGTTCTGTCTCTGCTGTCAGGCCAGCAGAAGGCCTAGATTGGGCTTCTTCCAATGCTACCAGGCAATTAACCTTGACATAAGTCTTTTCCTTTCAGAAGCTTGTTGGTACTCTTTGAAATTCACTTTCCTCTTAACAAAGGGGGGAAGGGGTGGGTTGACCAAGGAAGGACATTCTAACCACGCAATGCTTAACGCTTCTACTCAGAAGTCAATCCCACAGAGTTCAATGGCCCTGGGCCCTTCTCCCTACTATACTTGCCTTAAATACTATACTATTGGAGCCTTAAATATGGCAGGCCACACTTGTCCTCTCCAGTGGTGAGTGAGTGAATCGGCTAAGTGAGTGGGTGAATCAGTGGTGAGCGGCCGAGTGGGTGAATCGTCTCTGCATGAGACAAAAAATGACCAGCCTAATATGGAACCTATAATGAGATCCACAAAGGGAAGGCAGTGTTATATCCTATACGTTATATACCCCACATCGCCATGCATTGAGAAGTCCAAGGATCGCCACACTATCTGGGTTCTGGTTTCCTTTGGATGAGAGAGCATGGGAGGTTTTATGATGTCTTTGTAGTATTTGATTTATTTGCAATTATAGGGGCTTGAGCATTTGGATGGCATTAGGTGGCATGTGAACAGAGGTGAACCTAGAGTGGGATCACAGCACTCAGGACGCAATCCTAACGTACTCTGGAACAGCAAGGCCGACGTGCCTGCGCTGTATCCAGTGCAAGTTAGGAGCTGGCTGGAACCTTCCTTTGTGGAACCCTGGGGTAGGTACCAGCCACACCTATGGGTTCCTTGGATCTACGCCTGCTATTTAGCAGGTGCAGAACCAAGGATGCTGCGCGGCTCAAATCAGGGCCACACGGCCTGGGGACCTGACCCACAGTTTGAATCACACTGAATGAGTTGATAACGCTCTGATTCTTTCAGTGGGAAGCTTCGTTTCAGAGCTATCCTGCCTTTCACTCCTGCATGGAGCCAGGATGGGTCTCCCGCAGAGAGTGCTATGATGATGACCAAGGCAAGTGGGGGAATACCTGCCTTGGGCTGCAATCCTAGATGGACTTACCTGTGAGCTCATCCCATTGAGCTCCGTGGGGCTTATTTCCGAGTAGACATGTGTAGGACTGTGCTGCAAGTGACATCCAGATTGGACTATTTGCAATGTGCTAGATGGGAAGCTGCCTTTGAAAAGTTACCATTGGAAACTTGTCCCAAAATGCAACAGCAGGAGAATCTGTTGCATGGGGCGTGATTATTCCAGTGCTTCACCAGCTTCATTGGCTTCCGGTTTGTTTCTGGGCTGAATCTGTAATGTTTGTTCCCCGCTTTAAAGCTGTCAACAGCCTTGGCTTGGAGTACTTAAAAGACGGTGTCTTCCAATCGCAACTAGCCTGAGCACATAAACGCCCTGGTCCATGTTCCTCTATGAGGTGGGGCTACCTGGGGCCCTGAAAAATCATAGAATCATAGAGTTGGAAGGGACCTACAAGGTCATCTAGTCCAACCCCCTGGAGGAGGGGGGAAATCCTCCCAGAGCATCTCCAGCAGGTGCCTGTCAAGCCTCTGCTTGAAGGTCTCCAGTGAGGGAGAATCCACAACCTCCCCTGGCAATCTACCACCTTTACTGGTCCCCACATCTGCTAAAGCTGGCCCTGCTTGGAGTTCTGCAGCAGCCAGAAGTTCCAAAGCCTCTGAACTAGAGCTTCAACACAGAGTGAGTAGCAAGGAAACCTCAATTCTATGATTTGTGTTTGCTGTCATCAGTACAGGCCACTGTAATCGGGATTGCAAACTCTCCTATTGAGATGACTTCATCGGCGCTCTTACTGGGTTGCACAAAACCAGCTGATAGTCCGGCGTGATATAATAATACCACGGCCGCCCCATTGAAATGCCTCAGCTGTGCCGGAGCCAATAAATCACGGCAATCTTTTAAAAGGAGAGTTAAATGAGCATTGCATTATAAGCCACAAAGCACATTAATCACCCTGCTACCAACCGTAAATATGACAAGTACATCCATCAGCCTCGAACCTTTCTTTCAGGTCGACGTCCACGCACGTTAGCAAGTTAATGGCTTTAGAAAGCCCACCTTTCTTTAATAGACACCCTTGGTTTACAGAGTCTTTTATTAATCATGGTTATGGGAATTAAGGTCTTGGCTCAGCCTTTAACAAGTTCTACTCGTGCGTTACAGCTGCCTGCTTGTGCCTTTGCTGAATCAAGGCCCTTTTGTGAGACCACTGAAGTGGGTGGCTGAATGGTCTTCACTGTTGTTCCCTTGGCAATCACCTTGACTCCATTCAACCATCTGGTGTTAGAGAAGCTGCCCGGAATGACAGATACAACCCTTGACTAAAGACAGGTCACCCAACAATTAACAAAAAGCCAGTCCACTGTCTGGGGTCTGTGTGATCTTGATACTTTAAAATTTGATAACTAGTTCTAAGGCATCGTTCTTTGATGTACCAGGGGGGAAAAGTGAGGTGTGTGTGCCCCTCCATGCAATGTCTTCGGGAGTGAAGACTGATGCAAATAATTTATTCGACTTCCTTGCAATTTCTGTGTTCAGTTCTCGTCTAATAATCCCCCTGTTTCTGCGTTGGATTTTCTGCTCCTGAAAATTGTATTTATGTTGTTTGCTTACTTGTGTTATTTAAGTTATTTTTTACCTTGCTTTTCCATAGCTAAAGTGGTTTCAGCAAATGTTAAAACCATTAAATAAAGCCATCAGACAGAAGAATAAAACCACAGAAACAAGAGCCATCAGTTCAAATTACAATCCAGTTTTAAAAGGTGCATCTTTAAAAGGCGGCAGAAGCACTGCAGGAAGGGAGCTGTACTAACCTCCCGGGACAGGGAGTTCCACATGCTGTCACTGAGAAGCCCACTCTAATTTATAAAAATGCACGCTTTCTGAACTTTTTCTCCTTGGAAGAGTAACACTGTGTAACACTACTTTCTGCACTTTTCCTCCTTGGGAAAATAAACAAAATCTGTGGGAAAAATGAAAATGTTTAAGAACAACTCTACCTATTGTCCTACCCACCAGCAACCACCAGATCCAAGGTACACTATGTCCTCTGTGTGAGGCCAGTTGTTAATTGGGATAACACCATGGTTGTCATAGAGGCTTAGCCACAACCAGTGGTGAAATTCAGCCAGTTCTCACCAGTTCTGCAGAACCGGTTGCTAATGTATTGATATACAAAAAGTAGTGCTGTAGTAAGAAGCAGTACAAAGAAAGGAGGACATAGAACCGGTTGTTAATTTATTTGAATCCCACCACTGGCCACAACAGCAGGTTCAGCTTCAGTATGGCTGTTGAAGTGTGGTGGGAAATGTAGTTCCTGGCTTCAGCAATGTCATTATAGCTGGATAGCCTATTATACACTTAACTGAGGAATCTTTTGGCCCCTGCTCTTTTGGCAGCAAGATACACATATCTTGTTGTCTTTTGTGCTCCCTCAGGCATCTGGTGGGCCACTTTGAGATACAGGAAGCTGGATTAGGTGGGCCTTTGGCCTGATCCAGTGGGGCTGTTCCTATGAGTACATGTCTGAAGAGGAGCATCTGGTTCTGGTGTCTGTCAAAGAGAAATGCTGTGGAGAATCTTGACTAGCCACCAGTGTGTTTACCTCAGAATTTACCTCAGAATGCCAGGTGCAAGGGAGTGGCAACAGGATGTAGGCATCTTTTTGCCTTGTGTGCTCCCTGAGGCATCTGGTAGCCATTGTGAGATACAGGAAGCTGGACTAGATGGACCCTTGGCCTGATCTATCAAGGCTTTCCTTATGTTCTTATGTATGTGTTCCTATAAAAAATTATTCCAAGCTAAGCTCAGGTGCAAATTTCAAAAATGTATCCTGGAGAAAAAACACTTCTTTATCTTGGCTTTGTCGCTCGAACATTGCAAGAACACCTACTGAAAATGGGGAATAATTCGATAAAACGCCATGTTGATAATTACAGAATCCAGCAGCTCACCTTCTGCTATAACCAAGGCTAAAAACCAGTTCCTGAAAAGTGAACCAATTCTTGCCTATCTTAATTGGCCTTCACGGATCCGGGAAACAAATAGTTGTGTGTGGGCGGTTGTTATCCTTAAATTACCTGACCCGAAATAGTTGTTTCTGAGTGCCTGACCTGTCAGCACTAAACGTGCTCCAGCATGCTATATGCTAAACTACAACGGACACAGCCGAACACAATCTGACAAAACGTAATAACCCGTAAGCAGTGTTTTAGTGATGTTGCTGGGGAAGCAAATGGGCCTTCTGAGATGAGGCAACCTGACTAATGAATTGCAATGTTTGGCGGCAGATGGGAGCCAAGCAGGTCTGGGCCACGTTAGCCCACCTCAGATCTGTCTTCCAGTTTCCCCATCTCAGGGCAGGAAACGGCGCGTCGTCAAATAACACCGTTTAATGCCGCATACTGGCAACTCAAGCAATACGGAGTTTGACATTTACCTGCTGAAAGCTATGTCTTTATAGCAAAGCTAGTTTCTGGGTTTTTGCCAAACTCTGGTGTTGTACACAAGTGTGACTAAGAGCGCAATCCTAACCTGGAGTTAGGCCGGCACAGTTAGGCCAGCAAAGCTTGGCCAGCACAAGGGCCAATGTAAAGTGCTTTTGGACCACTCAGAGTTAGGGAGGATGGCACACGTCTCTCTGACACTCTGCTGGCCTCTCTGACTCCAAGAGTGATCCAAACATGCTTTATAGTGTCCCTTGTGCCAGCCAAACTTTGCTGGCCTAACTTTGCCAGCCTAACTCCAGGTTAGGATTGTGCTATGAGAGGAGGCAACTCTGCCCCTCAAATTAGGTGAGAAAGCACCTGTGTTTACTCAATCTGAAAGTCAGTTCTCTGAGTTTATTGCTGTTATATACTCCTATTTTCATCCCATCATTCCTCCAAAGTGGCACATGTGATTTCTTCTTATAACAGTCCTGCAAAGTAGGCTAGGGTTAGGAAAATGTCCCAAAGTCAACCAAGGAGTTTCATGGCAGTACAGGGATTTGAACCAGGGTCTCCCCAGTCTAAGTACAACCCCATCTATCGATACTGTTCTTCAGGTCACCAGAGCAGACATTAGCTACGCTTGTCCCTCTTTAGGGAGCCCAAAGCTGCACAGAGCCATGAAGAGTAAGCAGGGGGCCTACTCTACCACCACTCCTTCCACTTCCTGGACCCTGCTGCCGATACACTTAGGCCGTGATCTCCTATTGGCACTGCAGATGGGCCGAGTGCCACAGCTTCATTTGTTGTGTGCTGAATATCAGCAGTGGTGAGTAAGCACTGCTCCAATGAAACTGTACCCTAAAATCCAGTCACTTGGGGCAGCTTTCTAGGGCAGGGGATCTGCTTTCTGTGGGGCAGGGCTTTGATTTCAGTTCCTCAAGCATGAGCAGCGAGAAGGAAGATTCTCAGTTCCTGAGGCCTCATAATGAGGAGCCTTGTCAAAAGGGAACAGAGAAAATTGCATCTGGCCTTTGTCGAGAGAGACAGCAGAAAGGGCACCGCGCTCTGTAACAACCTGCCAAGAGCTCTGGAATAGATGCAGTTGACAAATAGGCTCTGGAGATCAAACCCCAAACTGAGCACACGTGACCCCATCCTGGATAGGTTTTGCACACCCTTGACAGAGACCCGAGGGGATGTCCTTTTCCCAGACTTTTTGCTTGTCAGGGCAACAGAACGATGATTGAATTAAATTAAACGGAATTGCTTCTGTCAGTCTTCGGCGGTGATGCTTCCCGCCACTCAGTCAAGGGCTCTCCTCAGGTTCCCAGAAGCTTCTCTGGATCAAGTCAGCTTCATGACAAGGTTCGCAAGTCGGGATGCCCATCTCAGGGGGTGACATCAACACTGTGGGTTGTCAGAGATGGCCTTTTACGGAGTGTGAACCCACAGCCAGGCCTGCAGTTTTGACAGGCATCTGTGGCTTGTCATGCCTTCTGGTACTCGTAGTTCTGTTTATGGCTCTGCTAAGTGGTCCTATGCATGAAACTGAAGGGGGAGAGGCCTGTCGGCTTTCCCTCAGGCCTCAAACCTTCAAACCCTTTCCTGGCCCATTCTAGCCTCACCACACCTGGTCTTCCATGTTCACATGATACCCAGGCAAACCAAGGATGTCCCACGTTAAAATAGTTGTGTAAAATAACAGTGATTTGACTCAGGAACAGCAACCGCTTCAGCAGCATCCTCAGGCCCAAACAGCACTGTACCAGGAGTGCATGGGCACCGTTGCTATGCTACAGAGGGTGGAAGAGGAGGAACTGCAAATTTTGCTGCTGCGGCCTTTAGCTTGCCCTTGCTTCTACTTGCACAGAAGGGACCAGGGATGGGCCGGCCCATCCATGAGACCACACCAAGTGACACCATCAGGGGGAGGTGATAACATGAAGGACAAGAACAATGGGCATGCAGAGGGCTTATCATTCCCCAAATCCCACAGGCTCATCACAGAGGAATGACACTTCCTCACCTCGAAAGGTGCCTACACACAGTGGGGGCAGAGCCAGGGCTGAAATAGGTCCTTGGGGGGTGACACCTTGAGTTATATGGTTGGTAACCATGAGTTACCAACACTAGTGATGCCACTGTCCTTAGCATCTCCTTTTAAACAACCAGATTGTAGGTGACAGGGAAAATCTTTCCTTGAGATCCTAGAAAAGTACTGCTCATCAGAAGTGGGCTAGACAGAGGCAGCAGGATGCAGCCTCATATAATTTCCACCATAGACTTGCTGTGGCACAGAAATCAGCACAATCAGACTCCTCTGATAACCAGTCCTGGCTACAGCGTTTGCAATACTCAATTAACCCTAAAACCAACCACCCTGTCCTGTCCGTCTACCGTACAGGTAATGGGAAGGGTCACAGCTTCTTTTATTTAGGCTTGGCAAGCCTACCACCAGTTTGCAAACATTTCCCCTCTTTTTGCTTGAGCCCCAACAGTAGCTGATCTTAATGCAACGGTAAGGAGGCAAGAGGGTCAAGTTTATAAATGACTATGGGAAGTTGGTTTCCATGGCTGCCAGCAATTACTGTGCAGATTCAGATGAGTGGAGATTACAGCCCAGGGCTGCTATTTTGCGCATCAGCAAGGCACAATGACAAATTTAATCCACTGCTTCAGCAAGGTGCATGCAGCGCACTCCCTAGACTGAAGTCTTCCATATCAGAAACCTTAGGTTAGGTGTTACTGATCCGATTCTCCTATCATCTCCTCAGTTGACCCTGGTTTGGGTATATTTTTGAGCTGTTATCAGTAGCTTGGTTCACATAACCAATGTGTGGACAATCAACTTATGGGAAGCTCACCTAGCTCTTCCCACCACCTCTGACCATTGCTTGTGTTTTGTGAACAGAGCTATGCTCCAGTGGAATCTGTACTCTGCACAGACAGAAACTGAAGGCACACAGCATGCATGCCCTACTTTGACTTTATTCACCTGGGATGGGTGATGTTGCTCTCCAAATCTAGTCCATGAGACCATAAGAAGAACTCTTGCTATCATTGATCTCGACCCAACGTGATGTAGCAGTTAAAGAGTCATAGATTTACCATGAGGCAACCACGCTTGGACGCACTGCTCAGTTCTGAAGTCCTTTGGCCAGTCGTCATCTCTCATCCTAACCTGCTGTACCTTTTATTCCTGTTGTGAGGATAAAGTGGGCTAACTCCTATTAATGCCACCCAGAGCTCTTGGGAGGAATTCAATGCAATGATACTACTAATAATTTAGTTTACCATATCCCAGGATGAAAGAGAAGTGAACAAAGAAAACTTAATCTTGCCTGGGATTATTGATCCTTAGCCCTCAAGTATTTATTTCAAAGAACTGTGGATGTATTTGAATGTCTGCTTTGCTCTCTTGAAGAAGGAATTAATGAGAGGAGAAACTCAGAGAACAGATTCCTGTTCATATTAACGTTCCCAGAGTGGGGATCTCTCTATACCTCTGCTCCCCATAGCAGTGCAATAGAAAGGGCATGTTCTCACATGACTTCATGAAAGGAGAACTTCCTTTTAGGCAAAAAGCATCATACCTACCAACATTTCACCATTGAAAACAGGGAAACACTTCTAATGTCCCCATTCATCAAGGACCCACCAAGGACCACAGCTTGTCAACCCCTTACATTTTCTATATTGGCCTTTTCATCCCCTTTCAAACTTGCTTTATGGCAACTTGCTCACTTAAAAGTACAACTCAAGTGCCAGCCGATCCTGTGCAAGTTGGTAAAGTACTATTGAGACTTTATTGGTCTACTGCAATTTTAGTTAGAAGCTTCCTCCATGGACTTTCTGCCCTGGCAATTACTTCCCATTCAGCACAACAGTGGCATTACTGATAAACTGACCCCTTAACTGTCTTACAGTCACTTCAGCCCCTGTGTGTTGGGGGTGTTAAATACTGTTTTCATCTCATTTTTTAAAAAAATAGTTAAGTAGTTAAGTTGTGTTTAAATTTAAAAAGAAAGGAGTAGTTTTTTCACAAGCAAATGTGGAATTTAATTAGGAAAAGCTCCCCGAATGTAGGGGGCAAAAATTGACTAAACAATGAGTAATTAAAGGATCTGTTCATCAGCAGCGCTGCTGCATTAAATAGGAAGCAATTAGCAGCTGAAGCCACAAGGAAAAAAAGATGCTAATTCAGTTGCAAAGGACCTTGGCTGAATGGAACTTAAAACTAAGTCCATGGAACACTAAAACTATTATGGAAGAATTCGGCAATGGTGATGGGCATCAATGGATAAAATAGCACTATAATCACTGCCATGTGAAACTACCATTTGAATTCCTCTTGCAGCTGATCACAGTAAAGCAACCCCTCAAAAGCATAAAGGATCCTTATGAAAATAGCCTGAGAGTCTAAACCAACCAGCAGCAGCCCACATAGGTTCACCTGTTGTTGGGTTGTACTATTTACAACTGAAGGTGGGAAATGGAATCTTCTCCTTAATAATATACTCTCTAAGAATACAAGAGCACTTTGCTGTGCATATGTCAGAGTCTTTACTATCCTTCCCCAGCATGCTTGTTTATCTAGTGTTCCCCTGCCCAAAAGGGGCAAATAAACATCCAGTCCCCTACCTGCAGTCCAAAATGGTTCAGCCCAGTGACAGATGAACCACATGGGGCTCCCAATTGTAGCTCTCAGAGAACTTTTGGGTGTTCAAAAGAGGTGCTGTGCGGGGAGTCTGGGGTGGCTTTGAATTGGTCTCTGCAGCTGCCTATTTAGTAGCAGTTTGATCAACAGGAACTAGAAAGAGGGAGCAAAGGAGAGAGAGAGAGAGAGAGAGAGAGAGAGAGGAGCCTCCAAGAGGTGGGCAAACTCTTTGTGTGATCATGTGTGTGTTTTTAAAATATGAGCAACATACTCACCCCTTATGAGAGTGGGTGCCAGCTTGCACTTCACGTGGGCCAGGAACAATGATCCCACCAGAGCATTTCTGTGCACCTCCTGCCATTAATATAGTTGTCAGCTGCTTTATTTATAACATTATAAGCCCATATTGCAGAGCCATTCATTACTATTAGCAATCAATTAATAACAGATTACCATCTGTGCGGGTGCAACTTGATATTTGCTATTTAAACTACTGTAAAGGTTACCCAATTAAGCAATGTATAGTGATTAATACTCCTAGCAGTGGGACTTTACTAGGGCATTGCAAACTACCTTCATGCCATCTGTGCATTGCTGAGATGAGACACACACACACACACACACACACACACACACACACAGAGAGAGAGAGAGAGAGAGAGAGAGAGAGAGAGAGAGAGAGACTGAGGGGGGGCAGTTCTGCTGCTATAGAAAGAAAGACATTAAGAAGGATGACAGTGGAATACACAGAGACAATTTTAATGCTCCCATTCTCTCATCAAGGATCACAGCTTGTAAACTCCTTGCATTTTTCATATTGGCCTTTCATCTCTTTTCAACGTTCTCACTTAAAGTACAACTTAAGCATCAGCCCATCCTATGCAAGCTGGCAAAGTACTATTGAGGTTTACTGTACTTTTAGTTAGAAGCTTCTTCCATGGAGCTTCTACCCTGGCAATTGCTTCCCGTTCATCACAGCAGTGGCATTACTGATAACTGCCCCATAGTCAGTTCAGCCCCAAGACTCAGATTCTGAATTCAGCTTCAGTTTTGCAGTAGGCGGCCCAACACAAATGTTTAAATGGTCCAATCTTATGGGGCCTTTATGACAACAGATCTTTCAATCCCCTGTCACAAAGGCCACAGCTGTGCCACAAAGATCACACAGCTGCTAAGCATGTTGGGGCCACCAGTGCTGCCTCAGGCTATCACTTTCATGGATGGGCTGACCATGTAGGAACAGATAGGTAGAGTGTATCTGACAGCATATGAGTACCAGACCAACTCATCTTTGAGGCCTACGGAGGCAGTCAAAATAGGTAGTAGATTGGCTGGGGGGGGGGGTCCCATCTCTGCCCCTACCCACTAACATAGACTATTCATCCTCCTCCTCATGGAAGAGAAAGTGTTAAATTGAGGTCAGTGGAAGGCTAGAGTGTCTCTGACACCCTATCCCATCACTCTCCTTCACATTTTCTGCAGTGGCCTCTTCTTCCTTCCATTCCTGAGTGACACCATCTTGGGTCTCGCAGGATCCGAGATGGTAGCGCCCAGGAGAGCCGGAAGAAGAGGTCAGAGTGGACATCTCACTGCACTCCTGTGAGTTTGCTGTGATGCCCTCAAGTGCTGTAGTGCACAGTTTTTGAACCACTGGACTAAGCCATTGCTTGATGAAATTTACAAAGGTCTACATGAGATGGAGAGTGTGGTTTACATTTGGATATTATGCTGCATGCCAGTAATTTTCATTTCACATACTGCACCATACTGCAAGAAGAAGGGAGGGACCACTCTCTTTTGGGGGGGGGGTTATCCTATATTGGCTTGAAGCTCAACATTAAAAAAAACTAAGATCATGGCAACCACTCCCATCACTTCCTGGCAAATAGAAGGGGAAGAAATGGAAGCAGTGTCAGAGTTTATTTTCCTGGGCTCCAAGATCACTGCAGATGGTGACTGCAGCCATGAAATTAAAAGATGTTTACTTCTTGGGCGGAAAGCTATGGCAAACCTAGACAACTTAATAAAAAGCTAAGACATCACCCTGCCAACAAAGGTTCACATAATCAAAGCTATGGTTATCCCGGTAGTCAGGTATGGCTGTGAGAGCTGGACCATAAGGAAGGCAGAGCACTGAAGAATAGATGCTTTTGAATTATGGTGTTGGAGAAGACTCTTGAGAGTCCCCTGGACTGCAAGGAGATCCAGTTGGTCAATCTTCCAGGAAGTCAAGCCTGCTTGCTCCCTGGAAGGACAAATCCTGAAGTTGAAGCTCAAATCCTTTGGCCACCTCATGAGAAGAGAGGACTCTTTAGGAAAGACCCTCATGCTGGGAAAGATTGAAGGAGAAGGGGGTGGCAGAGGATGAGATTGTTAGTGTCACTGAAGCAATGAACATGAAACTGGGCAAACTCTGGAAGCTAGTGGAGGACAGGGAGGCCTGACGTGCTGTGGTCCATGGGGTTGTGAAGAGTCGGACATGACTTAGCGATTGAACTACAACAATCCTCTCACCAATTTCAACCCTTGGAATAATACTACCACATACTGCTGCCTTGGAGCTCAAGAGAGAAGTGCATTACTTGTTTCCAGTGGGAAATGGGTTCCACGTAACTGTTTATTGGCAGCAGGGAACTGAAGAGCAATTTGGGAGCATGTGCATAAAAAGTCAGCCCCCATGCTGCCTGTTGTAATGCAGGCCTTTTAAAAAGGAGAAAAAGAAAAAAAAGAAAAAGATCAAGCCATTGATTTCCTTTCTTCGGGATGCACTTTAAAGGATGGTAAGCCCTCGCTTGCAATTTATGGCTCTGCCTCTCCAATGGCAAATAAATGATACAAAGGACGGCATTAGAGATACTCATTGCCCATAAAGCACCCACCCTAGCATTCAATATCTGTAGTGGGCTAATGCCATAATGGACCCTAAGGGAGGATGCTGATGTGGCATTAATCCTGATTTGGCTGCCCAGAGACTAAAGCCAGTCGCAGTGGCTGATCCAGCAAAACTACTGACAATGTTCAGGGCCAAGCAACCATGTCTGATATGGAGCACGAGCTCACAGGGTGCAAGGAGGGTGGCAGGCCATGCCACAACAGTAGGGGTGGGAGAAAATTGCGGTAACAAAATGAAAACGTATCACTCCACTTTCTGCACTTCTCATTTTTGCAAAATAAAAAACCCAAAATCTGCAAAGAAAGAAAGAAAGAAAGAAAGAAAGAAAGAAAGAAAGAAAGAAA